>CM035426.1:165217627-165257627 GCA_020310875.1 Ceratopteris richardii | reverse complement strand
TACAAACATACATAAATACATACATATATAAACAGCAGTGTCTATCTATCTATATCTATATATATATATATATATATATATATATATATATATATTCACAGCAGTATATATATATCTTCATTGTTGTACACACACACACACACATATATACTCTGGTGTGTATATACATATATATACACACACACATATATATGTGTGTGTGTTTGTGAATGGATGTATGTATGGATGTGTGCATGTATGTATGTATGGATGCATTTATGCATGTACTGCAGTGTATATATACACTACAGTATATACATATGTATGTATGTATATACATATGTATATTACTGTTTTATGTGTGCATATATGTATGTATGGATGCATTTATGTATAAACTTTAGTGTATGTATACACTACAATATATATATATACTATAGTGTACATATACACTACAGTATATACATACATACACACACACACAGATACACATATATATATATATATATATATATATATATATATATATATATATATATATATATATATATATATATATATATATATATATATATATATATATATATAGATACATACACTGTTGTTTATATATTCACAGGAGTATATATATATATATATTCATTGTTGTATATATGTATGTGTGCATGTATGTATGTACGGCATACTCGGCACCACCTCTGCTCTCGAGGGACTCCTTTAGCCTTACCTCTCTCGATCTCGAGCTGATGTGATGAAACTTGAAGCTTCCCAATGACGATTCGAAGGTGGTGTGGTTAACGTACAGAATATAGGATTAACGTACAAAAGATAGCTGCTCTAAACTTGTAGAAGACTCCTTGTTCGAAGAGAATAGTCTCTTCTTCACCTCTCCTTAGCCTCCAAAGCTTCAAAACTCCAAAATTGACACTATAACATCATCAACTCAAGAAGTGAGTCCTCCTTGATATTGTGTCATGAGGATCGAGCCTATAAATCATATCACGTTTGAATCTGTTGTGTCACATGATATTAGGCTCGAACTTAAATTCGAGCTTGTAAGTTTTGAGTCATTGTGTCACTTAATATAGGGCTCGAACTTCAGTTCGAGCCTTTGAATCATATCAACCATCAATCTTGACATGAGGCTCAAACTTAAGTTCGAGCCTCTCAGGTCCACCATATCAAGTTTGGGATTGGTGTGTCACATGATTGAACAGTGTCTTATGTGCAAAAGAACAAACAGGCTCGAACTTAAGTTTGAGCCTCAACATCAATTCAATTTCAGTTGGCTCGAACTTAAGTTCAAGGCTCTTAGCTTTTCCAACGATATCAAGCTTAGGATTGTTTGGTCACATGATGTGAGCAAAAGAACAAAGAGGTTCGAGCCTCTCAGTTTTTCCAACGATATCAAGTTTAGGATTGTTGCGTCTTATGTGCAAAAGAACAAAGAGGTTCGAATCTTAAGTTCGAGCCTCTCAGGTTTTCCAACCATATCAAGTTTAGGATTGTTTGGTCACATGATATGAGCAAAAGAACAAAGAGGCTCGAACTTAAGTTCGAGCCTCTCAGCTTTTCTAACCATATCAAGTTTAGGATTGGTGTCTTATATGCAAAAGAACAAAGAGGCTCGAACTTAAGTTCGAGCCTCTCAGCTTTTCCAGCCATATCAAGTTTAGGATTGTTGGATCACATGATATGAGCCTCAGCTTTTCCAGCCATATCAAGTTTAGGATTGTTGTGTCTTATGTGCAAAATAACAAAGAGGCTCGAACTTAAGTTCGAGCCTCTTAAGTTCGAGCCTCTCAGCTTTTCTAACCATATCAAGCTTAGGATGGTCTTATATGCAAAAGAACAAAGAGGCTCAAACTTAAGTTCGAGCCTCTGAGCTTTTCCAACCATATCAAGCTTAGGATTGTTGGATCACATGATATGAGCCTCACCTTTTCGAGCCATATCAAGTTTAGTATTGTTGTGTCTTATGTGCAAAAGAACAAAGAGGCTCGAACTTAAGTTCGAGCCTCTGAGCTTTTCCAACCATATCAAGTTTAGGATTGTTGTGTCTTATGTGGAAAAGAACAAAGAGGCTCGAACTTAAGTTCGAGCCTCTCAGGTTTTCCAACCATATCAAGTTTATGATTCTTTGGTCACATGATATGAGCAAAAGAGCAAAGAGGCTTGAACTTAAGTTCGAGCCTCTCAGCTTTTCTAACCATATCAAGTTTAAGATTTGTGTCTTATATGCAAAAGAACAAAGAGGCTCGAACTTAAGTTCGAGCATCTGAGCTTTTCCAACCATATCAAGTTTAGGATTGTTGGATCACATGATATGAGCCTCAGCTTTTCCAGCCATATCAAGTTTAGGATTGTTGTGTCTTATGTGCAAAAGAACAAAGAGGCTCAAACTTAAGTTGGAGTATCTGAGCTTTTCCAACCATATCACGTTATCATGTAGTAAAAGAGCAAAGAGGCTCGAACTTAAGTCCGAGCCTCTCATCTTTTCTAACCATATCTAAGATTGGTGTCTTATATGCAAAAGAACAAAGAGGCTCGAACTGAAGTTCGAGCCGCTGAGCTTTTCCAACCATATCAAGTTTAGGATTGTTGGATCACGTGATATGAGCCTCAGCTTTTCTAGCCATATCAAGTTTAGGATTGTTGTGTCTTATGTGCAAAAGAACAAAGAGGCTCGAACTTAAGTTCGAGCCTCTCAACTTTTCTAACCATATCCAGTTTAGGATTGGTCTTATATGCAAAAGAACAAAGAGGCTCGAACTTAAGTTCGAGCCTCTGACCTTTTCCAACCATATCAAATTTAGGATTGTTGGATCACATGATATGAGCCTCAGCTTTTCTAACCATATCAACTTTAGGATTGGTCTTATATACAAAAGAACAAAGAGGCTCGAACTTAAGTTCGAGCCTCTGAGCGTTTCCAACCATATCAAGTTTAGGATTGTTGGATCTAATGATATGAGCCTCAACTTTTCCAGCCATATCAAGTTTAAGATTGTTGTGTCTTATGTGCAAAAGAACAAAGAGGCTCGAACTTAAGTTCGAGCCTCTGAGCTTTTCCAACCATATCAAGTTTAGGATTGTTGTGTCTTATGTGCAAAAGAAAAAAGAGGCTCGAACTTAAGTTCGGGCCTCTCAGGTTTTCAACCATATCAAGTTTAGGATTCTTTGGTCACATGATATGAGCAAAAGAACAAAGAGGCTCGAACTTAAGTTCGAGCCTCTCAGCTTTTCTAACCATATCAAGTTTAGGATTTGTGTCTTATATGCAAAAGAACAAAGAGGCTCGAACTTAAGTTCGAGCATCTGAGCTTTTCAACCCATATCAAGTTTAGGATTGTTGGATCAGATAATCTGAGCCTCAGCTTTTCCAGCCATATCAAGTTTAGGATAGTTGTGTCTTATGTGAAAAAGAACAAAGAGGCTGGAACTTAAGTTCGAGCCTCTGAGCTTTTCTAACCATATCAAGCTATCATGTAGTAAAAGAACAAAGAGGCTCGAACTTAAGTTCGAGCCTCTCAGCTTTTCTAACCATATCTAAGATTGATGTGTTATATGCAAAAGAACAAAAAAGCTCCAACTGAAGTTCGAGCCTCTGAGCTTTTCCAACCATATCAAGTTTAGGATTGTTGGATCACATGATATGAGCCTCAGCTTTTCCAGCCATATCAAGTTTAGGATTGTTGTGTCTCATGTGCAAAAGAACAAAGAGGCTCGAACTTAAGTTCGAGCCTCTCAGCTTTTCTAACCATATCAAGTTTAGGATTGGTCTTATATGCAAAAGAACAAACAGGCTCAAACTTAAGTTCGAGCCTCTGAGCTTTTCCAACCATATCAAATTTAGGATTGTTGGAACACATGGTATGAGCCTCAGCTTTTCCAGCCATATCAAGTTTAGGATTGTTGTGTCTTATGTGCAAAAGAACAAAGAGGCTCAAACTTAAGTTCGAGCCTCTGAGCTTTTCCAACCATATCAAGTTTAGGATAGTTGGATGACATGATATGAGCCTTAGCTTTTCCAGCCATATCAAGTTTAGGATTGTTGTGTCTTATGTGCAAATGAACAAAGAGGCTCAAACTTAAGTTCGAGCCTCTTAAGTTTGATCGTCATCATCTAGTAAAAGAACAAACAGGCTCGAACTTAAGTTCGAGCCTCTCAGCTTTTCTAACCATATCTAAGATTGTTGTCTTATATTCAAAAGAACAAAGAGGCTCGAACTGAAGTTCGAGCCTCTGAGCTTTTCCAACCATATCAAGTTTAAGATTGTTGGATCACATGATATGAGCCTCAGCTTTTCCAGCCATATCAAGTTTAGGATTGTTGTGTTTTATGTGCAAAAGAACAAAGAGGCTCGAACTTAAGTTCGAGCCTCTTAAGTTCGAGCCTCTCAGCTTTTCTAACCATATCAAGTTTAGGATTCGTCTTATATACAAAAGAACAAAGAGGCTCGAACTTAAGTTCGAGCCTCAGAGCTTTTCCAACCATATCAAATTTAGGATTGTTCGACCACATGATAGAGCCTCAGCTTTTCCAGCCATATCAAGTTTAGGATTGTTGTGTCTTATGTGCAAAAGAACAAAGAGGCTCAAACTTAAGTTCGAGCCTCTGAGCTTTTCCAACCATATCAAGTTTAGGATTGTTGTGTCTTATGTGCAAAGGAACAAAGAGGCTCGAACTTAAGTGCGAGCCTCTCAGGTTTTCCAACCATATCAAGTTTAGGATTCTTTGGTCACATGATATGAGCAAAAGAACAAAGAGGCTCGAACTTAAGTTCAAGCCTCTCAGCTTTTTTAAACATATCAAGTTTAGGATTTGTGTCTTTTATGCAAAAGAACAAAGAGGCTCGAACTTAAGTTCGAGCATCTGAGCTTTTCCATCCATATCAAGTTTAGGATTCTTGGATCACATGATATGAGCCTCAGCTTCTCCAGCCATATCAAGTTTAGGATTGTTGTGTCTTATGTGCAAAAGAACAAAGAGGCTCGAACTTAAGTTCGAGCCTCTGAGCTTTTCCGACCATATCAAGTTATCATGTAGTAAAAGAACAAAGAGGCTCGAACTTAAGTTCGAGCCTCTCAGCTTTTCTAACCATATCTAAGATTGGTGTCTTATATGCAAAAGAACAAAGAGGCTCGAACTGAAGTTCAAGCCTCTGAGCTTTTCCAACCATATCAAGTTTAGGATTGTTGGATCACATGATATGAGCCTCAGCTTTTCCAGCCATATCAAGTTTAGGATTGTTGTGTGTTATGTGCAAAAGAACAAAGAGGCTCGACTTAAGTTCGAGCTTCTCAGCTTTTCTAACCATATCAAGTTTAGGATTGGTCTTATATGCAAAAGAACAAAGAGGCTCGAACTTAAGTTCGAGCGTCTGAGCTTTTCCAACCATATCAATTTTAGGAATGTTGGATCACATGATATGAGCCTCAGCTTTTCCAGCCATATCAAGTTTAGGATTGTTGTGTCTTATGTGCAAAAGAAAAAAGAGGCTCGAACTCTCTGAGCTTTTCCAACCATATCAAGTTTGGGATTGTTGGATCACATGATATGAGCCTCAGCTTTTCCAGCCATATCAAGTTTAGGATTGTTGTGTCTTATGTGCAAAAGAACAAAGAGGCTCGAACTTAAGTTCGAGCCTCTCAGCTTTTCTAACCATATCAAGTTTAGGATTGGTCTTATATGCAAAAGAACAAAGAGGTTCAAACTTAAGTTCGAGCCTCTGAGCTTTTCCAACCATATCAAGTTATCATGTAGTAAAAGAACAAAGAGGCTTGAACTTAAGTTCGAGCCTCTCAGCTTTTCTAACCATATCTAAGATTGGTGTCTTATATGCAAAAGAACAAAGAGGCTCGAACTTAAGTTCGAGCCTCTGAGCTTTTCCAACCATGTCAAGTTTAGGATTGTTGGATCACATGATAGGAGCCTCAGCTTTTCCAGCCATATCAAGTTTAGGATTGTTGTGTCTTATGTGCAAAAGAACAAAGAGGCTCGAACTTAAGTTTGAGCCTCTCAGCTTTTCTAACCATATCAAGTTTAGGATTGGTCTTATATGCAAAAGAACAAAGAGCCTCGAACTGAAGTTCGAGCCTCTGAGCTTTTCCAACCATATCAAATTTAGGATTGTTGGATCACATGATATGAGCCTCAGCTTGTCCAGCCATATCATGTTTAGGATTGTTGTGTCTTATGTGCAAAAGAACAAAGAGGCTCGAACTTAAGTTCGAGCCTCTGAGCTTTCCAACCATATCAAGTTTAGGATTGTTGGATCACATGATATGAGCCTCTGCTTTTCCAACCATATCAAGTTTAGGATTGTATGTGTCTTATGTGCAAAAGAAGAAAGACGCTCGAACTTAAGTTCGAGCCTCTTAAGTTCGAGCCTCTCAGCTTTTCTAACCATATCAAGTTTAGGATTGGTCTTATATGCAAAAGAACAAAGAGGCTCGAACTTAAGTTCGAGCCTCTGAGATTTTCCAACCATATCAAGTTATCATGTAGTAAAATAACAAAGAGGCTCGAACTTAAGTTCGAGCCTCTCAGCTTTTCTAACCATATCTAAGATTGGTGTCTTATATGCAAAAGAACAAAGAGGCTTGAACTCCTATGAGCTTTTCCAACCATATCAAGTTTAGGATTGTTGGATCACATGATATGAGCCTCAGTTTTTCCAGCCATATCAAGTTTAGGATTGTTGTGTCTTATGTGCAAAAGAACAAAGAGAAAGTTCGAGCCTCTTAAGTTTGAGCCTCTTAGCTTTTCTAACCATATCAAGTTTAGGATTGGTCTTATATGCAAAAGAACAAAGAGGCTCGAACTTAAGTTCGAGCCTCTGAGCTTTTCCAACCATATCAAATTTAGGATTGTTGGATCACATGATATGAGCCTCAGCTTTTCCAGCCATATCAAGTTTAGGATTGTTGTGTCTTATGTGCAAAAGAACAAAGAGGTTCGAACTTAAGTTCGAGCCTCTGAGCTTTTCCAACCATATCAAGTTATCATGTAGTAAAAGAACAAAGAGGCTCGAACTTAAGTTCAAGCCTCTCAGCTTTTCTAACCATATTTAAGATTGATGTCTTATATGAAAAAGAACAAAGAGGCTCGAACTGAAGTTCGAGCCTCTGAGCTTTTCCAGCCATATCAAGTTTAGGATTGTTGTGTGTTATGTGCAAAAGAACAAAGAGGCTCGAACTTAAGTTCGAGCCTCTGAGCTTTTCCAAGCATATCAAGTTTAGGATTGTTGGATCACATGATATGAGCCTAAGCTTTTCCAGCCATATCAAGTTTAGGATTGTTGTGTCTTATGTGCAAAAGAACAAAGAGGCTAGAACTTAAGTTCGAGCCTTTTAACTTTTCCAGTCATACCAAGTTTTCAGCCATACCAGCCATACCAACTTAAGTTCGAGCATTTTCAGCTTTTTATGCCATAGGAAGAGGGTCGAACTTGGCAGGCTTGAACTTAAGGTCGAGCGTGTTAGCTTTTCAACCCATATCAGACGTAGGATTGTTCGATCACATGGTATGAACCTCGAACTTAAGTTCGAGCTTAAGATTGTTGGTTCCAATTCGAGCCTTTGTCAGTTTTCTTAGTTCCAGCATATGAAGGTTTGGGATTGTTGGCTCACATGATATGAGGCTCAAACTTAAGTTTGAGCCTTTGGATATTTCATCATCAGTTTCGAACTTAAGTTCGAGCTTTTGAATCATATCAAGTCTCAGTCTGTGGATGTGACACTTGAACTTAATATCAAGTCTCTTATCTTTTTCAGCAAAACGAATAGTATTTTTAACTCAAATATATTTTCAAATTTAAACACAAGGGGAACGAACTTAAGAGGCTCGAACTTCGTAAATTTGATTTTAATCTATAATCTAAAGTATAATAATTAGAGAGAATAGTATTGATAATAAATTTGATGACTATGAATGAGAAATTTGATGTTATTATATTGATATTGTTTGTTATTACGTTGATGTGATTTAAAAAAAAGTTTTTTGTTTGACTTTCAGGAGCAATGGAAAACACAAATGAATTTCAAAGCAATGTGATCGATAATGTATTTTCATTGGAAAATTTATCAAAAACAAGTGGGATGAAGGTTCCTTCAAATAGGATTAAAGTTTAGAAATCTTTTGATTTGACACATAAAGAAGACATGAAATGGATTGCTAATACTTATGATCATGAAGGAAACTTCAAAGCAGATGTACATTTATTTATGACAGATGCAGGATCTACATATGGTGATATGGGCAATATTGTTCATGTTAAAGAAGATGTAAATGCACAAGGCACACCATGTTTTACGTGTAAAGTGCTTCCAGATGGTGAGAATATTAATGCAAATAAGTTCTGCTTATCATGGGAGACTTTTTGTTTGGATGATATGAAAGATAGTATCTCAAAATCTGATCGATCATTAGGTTCAATTGGATCGATCGAATCAATAGATGACTTAGTGAAAATTATAAAAGAAGCCAAAAGATTAACACAGAAGTCAAAATCTTTGAAGAGAAGCTCAGATGTATTTGAGAGATCTAAGAAACGAAAGTTGAAAGGTTCTTTAAATAAAGATTTAGGATCATCATCACCAAAGTCTGTACAAAATGATGAAGATGTATCAATCCGACATTTAGATAATAGGAGTGAAGAAACAGAAGATACGGTAGTGAAGCCACAAGAAAATAAAATGATGGATTTACTACTTCAAAAACAAGAATACTATGCTTTCGGTTTTGATGCAGTATTTAATGTTGATGTAAAAAGATGTTTTCTAGCACCATCGAATTATGTATATCGAAAATTAAACAGAGATTGGGTGCGTACATTAATGAATGATTTTGTCTTGGCTCCGAAAGAGAATGAAGTTCTTGCAGTTGTTATGCCTATTGATCCAAATGTCAGAATACCTCTAAAAACTTTATCTCATGATGATATTGATAAAGTTGAGTATTGGATAATATCTGGACAACATTCAATTAGTGCAGCGAAAACTTTACAAGCTGTTAATTCTCCGATGGTGACATTACAGTTACGACAACAATTTAGATATAGAAAAGCAAAAATTATAGTAAATTGTCCTCCAAAAATTTCAAGGGAGATATCTAAAGAGGCTAATTTGATGGTGGCAAAGTCATTACAGAAGGAACCATTTGTTGATCAACTTTTACAAGCTAGATCTCAATGGAAAGCCAATGGATGTCCATCCAAACCTCCTCCAGGTGTTAATCAGAGTAAAAGAGAATTTATATCATGGCAGGTATGTTTATATTCTTTGTATTTTTTATGTTTTAGTTATTATATATTATTATTATTTTTTAAAACTTGTATTTATTTAAACTATATATGTTCTTTTTTGCAGAATTTTGTAGAGACTACAGAGCAAACTTTACAAAAAGGATTTATAAAGAATGATTTACATCTTCTTTTATGTAATGATGAGGAATGGAAGAATTGGATATCAATAATGCGTTTGTATAGTCAAGGGGCACTGCTTAATACAAAGGGTCAAGTGCCAAATAGCAAAAGAGATTCAACAAAAGATGTTATATCGACATCTTCAAAGACGGTAGCAATGAAAGGTGGTCAATTGAAGCAGGCACCAGGGACAGTTATATTAGGTCCGACATTATTCAGATGTATTGCAGGTTTAGACAATAAAGAAATTTTAGAACTTCAAAAGGCAATTTTAGAGAACAAAATTTTGTTAAAAAAGGCAAAATCATTGAAGCACATGGTTGACATGGAAGAAATGGCATGGAGATTAAAGACAGATCGTGTCTTGAAAAATGCTATAATTGCATTTTTTTATTGATTTAACAACAGAGGTTTTGACTTGGGAAAAGCTCTGTGAGAAATACAATATCACAGATATACAATATGAAAAAATTAAAAGTTATAGTGAAACATTCATGAAAGACTCATTAAACAGGGCAAAGAAGTCTCCTCCTTTACCAAAGGCTGCCATAACTTTGTTGAGTCATTTGTATAGAGTTGCAATGGGAATAAAAACCACAACAAATGTTATTCCATGGTCAATCTATGGATTTGGTTTTGATTTGAACAAGGTGGAAAGTTGTTGTGCAGAGCAAGTTCTTCCATTCAATATTGTTTTCTTTAGGTTTGATTCAGAACTGTACAGTTTACATAGTCGGAAATGCATTTCAGCAACGTTCTTCTCCATATTGATTTTTGCACTCAACGAGATGAATTCCGAGACAGAATATGTTCTAGTATCTTTTATTGATTTCCTCTATGTCCATATGCTTGTGGAAGGAGTTCAACATACAGCTACAAAAATGACTTTCAAAATTGGAGCCACTCAGAGTAGTAATCCTTCCATCAAAGGAGAGATGGATTTTGCAATAGTGCTTATGTACATTAGCAAAGAGGATAATTATCAGATGATTGATAGAATAGATCAAGCAAATCTAAATATTTTTGCTCATAAAGGTCTCGATGAATTCATAGAAAAAAAATTCATTGATGATTTCATCAACAGTTTTGCTCATGAAGACAGCTATGTTATAGAGTTGTATTGTCGAGGAGTTGTTCTTCAAAGAAGTTTATCTAAAAAACGCAGATGTTTTGGTATATGTTTAGACATTGAAGAAAAACAATTAGAATCAATTTGCTCTTCAGTTTTTGAGAATGACCCTTCTTTGCATCAATGGTGTGATATCAGTAATCAAGATACAGATATCAAGAATCAAGATACAGATAATACAAATGTGTTCGAGAATGTTGATGCTGAGATTGATGTACAACCTAGTGGAGAAGAATCAGAAAGTAATCAGTATGATACAGAAACCGATGAACATATTGTTACAATGGATGAAGATACTGCAGGTACTTCAAATGTATGAGAAGAAAAAGCAGCTTGAGAAAATATTGATTCCATGTAATGTAATAAATACCATAATTTTCAAAGAATATTTTTCTTTATATGCTAGTGATTATTGCATTTCTTGAACAATAGATTTTTATTTTGAATATATTAGCTTGTTGAATAAAGTGATGTGAATCGATTATATTTAAATCTTTTTGTTTATTGTTAATATCATATGCTTGTGAGCTAAAATTAGACATCTCTTGTCTATTCGAGTAATTTAAAAATTATTGTCAATGATGCATAGATTCATATGTTATAATTTTTAAATTGATATGCATGATTTATGACTCTTTTGTTTGAATCTGAAACATATTGTTTTTAAAATTATGATGCATTTGATTAAAATACAATTTTGAAATGTACGGTTAAGATGCAAATATTGAACTGTGCGTGTGCGGTTTTTAAAATCGAAAGCTTATTGTTTGACGTAGATGCATAGAGAAATTAATTATAAGTGTTTAGAAAGAGAAATTAATAGATAGATTTTTATAATAAAGAAATTAATTGAGAAAATAAGTATTGATATGTCTGCATATTGTATTGATTATTCATATATATCTTTTGGATTTCTTTATTATAGATGTTAACAAAAATAAACATTTCATAAGTGATGATGGTATTGGAAAGCTTATTGGCCATTTCGAGGATGAAACGAGTACTGTACATGAGCAAAGCTCTTTTCAAACACCAGATAAGCTATCTAATGTTATGGAGAAACAACATGCTAGGTCTTTTTGGATTTTACCAGGTATATTGTCTAATATTAGGATTATTTTATTCAATTTATAACTCATGTATTGAAGATATATCAATAAGTTATCTTAACACATTCTTTTTAGTTATTGTGTATTTATTATCCTCATTGTTTGATATATGAAGAGAATATCTATCATCCACTTCATATAAGGAACAATTTTCTCTTTCTCGATCTAAATGCCCTTTTGTTCAGCAAAGATATAAGATGGAACAGATCAGAGAAAGATTATGTCAAAAATCATTCAAATATTGATGACCAAAGAATATTTATAAGTCGGAGATGTTTTGAATTTTTAGATTCTATTCTTCAACACTTTCATGTTGGTGTTTGGTCATCCACATTTAAAAATAATATTTTGAACAATGTGAGATTCATTGAGAAACATACAAAAAAAAGATATTCTTTTTTTATGGTGAGCAGTCAAGAAGATTATTATATGGATCACATTGAAGAAATATATAAACCAGATCAACTTATCATTAATGATAGTTTCTTCAAAGGTTCTATCCCAATAGAAAATTGCATCGACATTACCCCTTATCAAGCAAGACATGATCATTCAGTATCGAGTGATCTTCTATCCTATGTTTTGAGCTTCATCCAAAGAGATGATATTTTGCTCAATCGAATCAGACAACCACATATCATCAAAGAACATCTTATATTTCCTATGTTTCAACTTGCAATGGACAATTCATCGTCTATGTTAGACCATGATATCTTGAGTGAACCAAATGATCATTCAAATGATCATTCAAATAACTTGAGAGTATCTTCTTTTGATGACTATGAAGTACATAATAATAGTGAGAAAAAGCTAGATGTTCCATTGATTTGCAACAAAATTGAAAAGGAACATACAACAATAGCATCGACAAAGCTAGAAGTTCCATTGAATTGCAAGGAAATCGAAAAGGGAGATCTAGCAACAGTGGTTTCAACATTTCGTGTTCCACTTTTAAATAAAGAGCAGCTAAAATTGTTACAAATGTGCTACAAAAATAAAAGCATGAGAGAAAATCATGCAATAGTGTATGCTACAAGGTTGGGCTATCGACAAAGTTGTTTCATAAGTGGAGTTGCAGCAAAAGCATACATAAAAAGGTTACAAAAGGCATACCTTAATTTAATAGGTAAAGAAATTCTTCATACAATATTTATGTTTTTTTTTTATATCTACAGTCAAATATCTATAAAACTTTTCTTTTGCAGGATAAAGAAAAACGTTGACGGCAAGGTGGATGATTAAATTTATCTCAAGATCTTTTGATTGGTTTGAAGATAACCCATTTTTTAAATGTTAGTTTCCTTGTTTCATGAAAGATTGTTTTTCTTGTACATATATACACATACATATATATATATATATATATATATATATATATATATATATATGACGTTTTTTCTAGGCTTAGTCTACTTTTGATTATATTGATTGTAAGAAAAACTATAAAAGGAAATTGGAATCCCAATCCCATGAATATAAAATCATGCATTTAAATCAATTTTCTTATATTTTCTTATGTATTATCAATTTTAATTCATTGTAAGTCTTGAATATTGAGAGAAATGATAATGGCTTAATTAAACATATCTTTAATTACTGTAATTATGAAGTAATATAGAATGTAAAACAATTTAATTGATTTTTATATAAATCTAATTAACTTCAATTTTTTTTGCAGAACAAAATGCTGATTAGCATATAAACTACAAAGAAAACACAAGGTTGGCATTGATGTCTTGCTGGTCTTCACACATATATGAATCTTCATCAAGAAAGCAAGGATTTTCTTCATTCCCAAGAGATGAAAGAAGGGTATTGATACTGGAAATGAATGGCATTTTGCTCAAGACAATTGATAAGGAAAGGGGTGATCTATTACTTGAATCTTTGCAAAACCATATGAATTTTATTGAAGAGAACACAAGAATTGCACATTACGTTCGCAAGGATGCATTATATTTCTTGGATTTTTGTATGGATCTTTTTGAAGTGTGGATTTGGACCACAAAAAGACTAAGCTCAAAGAACACTTGCAGTATGTTTTCCAAAACACCATCAAAGATTTCATATTATAGCAGGTCAGGGTGCATGCCAAAAAACTGATATCCATATCGGATATAAGTTTGTGCATCATAAAAACTTGGACACAATTTGGAAAATTTTTCCACATTTGGATGGAAATAATACCATTATTTTTTATGATACATTATATCATGTGATTTGGAATATGAAAGGCACTTATGTAATTCTACCGAAGCTGTGGAGGCAATCATCGGAGGAGTTGGAAAACTTTTTATCCAAAACAATGATTCCTTGGCTTTATGGATGGATTTGCTCAAAGAACAGACGTTCTTATACATGCAATATAATTGTAAATCAGAGACCTTGTGATAGAGAAACATATTATGTACTTGAACAATATATTAAGAAACGATATCAATGATTTTAAAATATTTGAACATCATGTATTTTATTGGTGTTTTTAAACACCACATATTTTTGGGACTGTTCAACCAAGTGAAAATTTATTGGTAGCCTAAATTGCATATATTTGAGTTATTACTGAATTCGATTGTTTTTCAAAGCTCTAAATTAGTATGATAGATTTATTATAAAATTATATGAAATAATCTTTTCAGTTTTTAAACAACATAGTATTGACATAATTTTCATATCATTCACTTAAATGAACAATTATTAGTTATTGTATGTCAAATTGCATATTATTAAGTATTGTTAAACTAGATCTAAATTCATGTGGTTGCTTTTTTTTTTAAATGGAGGTTCAGCCGAGGCCTACTCCTCCGGGCCTACTGTATAAGGAAGGGCATAGTATCCGTGGGACCCACCTTATCCCACAAGAATAAGGGTTTACATAGCTGGGTTAAATTGCGATCACAACTATCGCGAACAAGGACAAACGGTGGCACATCAGTAACAAGATACAACTTTTCATGTTAGACATGTCCCTTACATGTGCTGATGGGGGTTGAAGCACCGTCCCCGCCTCAAGAGGCGAGTGGCCCAACCACCCGAACAAGTGACCTGGGACCAAATTGAATATATTTATTGTTTATATTAAATTGTGAGCTCTAAATTCATATTAGGATAGATTTGTTATATTATTAAATTTCAATCAATTTATTGATTTTTATAATATCATATTTTGGGATATTTACTTTATGAGCATTTATTGAATCAAATAATGTATAATTGACCTATTATTATTGAATTGGATAATAACAGACTTCATATTTTGAAAAAATTCAAGGCTGAATGCTTTTCTTTGTTTATTCATATTCTCCTTGGTGTTTTTTTCAAGAAGCTCATCAACTAATATTATTTTTTGTCTATTGAAAACTTAAAACATTTTAACAAAAAGAAGATGTATTCATGACTTGATCTTTGTAAGAAGAATATAACATAGAAATTATAAGTTAATACCATCACTAGTATTATAAATGGGATTTGAATAATTCCCAAATTTCGTGAATAGGCCTTACATGATGAAGATGTTTATCCCAGCATTCATTATTTACAAGTTTTGTCAAAACATCACATAGGATCTTATTTGTGCTCTGAGCTTGTCCACTTGCTTGTGAATGATAAGGGGCAGACTTCTTATGTATCACCAAGAATTCTTGGAGAAGGTTTTCAATTACAATGTTCAAGAAGAGCGTACCTCTATCACTTACTAACTCTATTGGTAACATGTACCCGGTGAACACATTCTTGAATATGAACTTATCCATTGTTTGAGCGTCATTCTTTGTTGTGGTTTTTACTTCTATCCACTTTGTAAGGTAATTTGTGGCTACAATAATGTACTGTGTATGGGAGTTTCTAGCTAGCAGTTAATGGGACCTCCAAAGTCTATACCCCACTTCGAGAATGTGCATCCTCCCATCATTGGCCTCAAAGGCATATCGTCTTTTTTTATTAGATATTATGCATGTTGGCATGTGTTACATCTCTTCACATTGGTATGTGCATCCACATGAAGTGTGGGCCACCAAAGACTTGGGAATAGAATGGTCTTAATTACTTGGTCTGGCCCGAAATGTCCACCTACAAGACTGCTATGTGCAATTTCTAAGATTGTCAAATAGTCTGATTCATGAATGCACAGTCTTTAGTAACCATCTTTGCCTCTTTGATATAGGTTGTATCCTACTAAGGCATAGCCTTGAGCCTCTTGCTCCATGCTTTTTTTTCTTGCTAGACTACACTCGCTCAGTAGTGTTCCCCATCTCATAAAATCTACCAATAGGGCATTCCATTCTGGAATTAACAACATGTGATAAAGGGTATCATACTCCACTCGGGGTCTCTTTTGGCACACTGGACAATTCTTAATCCTCTCATGTATTTCTTTATACATACTAGGCCAATACACACCTAAACATTTCAGATTCTACAATGTTTGTTGTTTAGAATACTGATTTCCTAGCAATCCTTCATGGGCTTGTTGTGACTAGCTACATGTTAATCTTCCTTGACACAACAAGCTAGTACATCCTCTGTTTGTACATAATTCTTGCCAATATTTGATATTTTTGTTATTTTATAATTTCATCTTTGCTCGATTTCACATTTTTATTTGTGGGTGTGAAGGTTAGGATAGATACCAACTTATTTGCACATTTAGGAACAACTTCTACATTGAACAGATAAGCCTTAGGTAGTTCATCAGACACTCCTTATGGTGACTCTGGTGAAGTGATGCAAGAAAGGTGATCTACACTAAGGTGGGTCCTACCTTTCCTAACAACCACTTCAAAGTTGTATTCCATTATTAAGAGAAACCATCTTACTAAGCATCCTGTATTGCAAGGTTTATTGACAAAATATAATAAAGCTTGATAATTAGTGAAAAACTTGAACTTTCTGGCCAATAGATAGTGTCTAAACTTCTTCATTGCATATACCATGCCTAAGCCTTGTCTTTCAGTTGTTGTATAGTTTTGTTCAATTGTGTTTAGCTATCTTCTAGCATATGCTATAGGCAAATGTAGATTTCCTACACTTGTGGGTTGTGCTAGCACACATCCTATTGCATAATTGGATGCATCTACATGGACATGAAATGGTTTATTCCAATCAAGAGTAGTAAATATTGATGTTGTGCATGAATGTCTTTTGTGCTCATTGAAGGAATTTTTTCATTCATCATTTCACACAAAATTTTTCAACAAAGTGTAAAGAGGTTGAGCAATGATCACATACATGTGGATAAATCTATGGCAATGTCCACAATGGCCCATAAAAGCTTGTACCTCTTTAATATTCATTGGCCTCAACAACTCCTCTATGGCTCTTACTTTGTCCTCATTTGTGGATATTCCATTGTTAGAAACAATATGACCTAAGATCCTACCTTGACATACCATGAACACACATTTTTTTGAGTTCAAAAAAACATGATATTTTCTACACTTGTCGAAGATATGTTTGTGCTCTCGGATGTGGTGCATTCTTTCTTGGGAATGAACACATAAATCATTCACATATACTTCCAAGCTCTTTCACAAGAACTCTTTGAAGACATGAAACATGAGCCTTTGGAATCTTGTAGGTACATTAGTGAGCCCAAATGGCATCCGAAATGCAAAGATCTCCCACACTGTGGTGAAGGCCATTTTGCGTTGACCTTCTCCCCCAATGTCTACTTGGTTGTATTTGGCAAATCCATCAAAGAAGCTATAAAATTCCTTGCCTACAACACACTCCAATAAATGTTTGGTGATTGGAAGCAGATAGCTATATCTTCATTGTAGTGGAATTAACTTTTTTATGGTTAATACACACTTGCAACTTTTCATTCTTCTAGGCCACCACTACAATGGAGGACACCCATTCAGTATGCTCAATGTGATAGATAAATCTAGCTTTGGTTTCTTCTTTTATTTTGGCTCCATAAGTGTCAGTATATGTGTAGGGCTTCTATTTGGTGGGCTTGGCATCAACCATCATGGGAATTGTATGAGAGCATATTTCCCTATCTACTCCATTCAGGCTTCTATAGGTCCACACAAACACATCCCTATATTCCACTAATAAAGCTATGAGCTCTACTTCTTTTTCTTCACTTAGGTCTTCCCCTATGTATGCACATCGCTCTTTGTTCTCTTCAATGGTTACTACAAGTTTTTTGGTTTTTTATTTATTATCATATGCTTCTCTATTGATGGCCTCTCTCTTAGGCATTCCTACCAAAAGTTTTTGGTCTTGAACTTCATATTTCTATAAATTCCTTGGTACTTTGAACAATGATTCCTCCTTTGCTTATTTCATTGATTTTCATCGGTGGTGATTGGTTTCTTAGGATCGGTTGTGGCCTATATGGTGCCTAATATTGTTGTTGGTATTGAGGCTGATATTGCTACTTTGGCCTATAATATGGTTGTTGGTATTGGTTTTCATATGTACCATGTTGGTAAGGTTGCTAATAAGTTTTTCTGATAGCTTGCCTATTGTTCGGATAATCTTGAGCTATATGGTTCGTGCATTTTCTCTCAATAGTGCAATATGGACTATTAGGATTTCCTTGGGGATGAGCCATGATCAAGAAAACATTAGACATGTGGTCTCCTCCACATGTATAACATTGTTTCACCGATACCATTCTAGGTGTGTGCTTGCTAGAGAAACCTAACTTTTGAGCTACCTTCTCTTCCAATTCCTCATTATATGTAGATAGTTTAGCGGTGAGGCTAGTAGAGTTACCTAAATCTTTATAGATTTTTGAAAGCTCTAGTTCATCACCTAGGTTGTCCTCTATGTCTATGCACATGTGCACACACTGCTCTATGGTTCTAAGTTCCTTCAAATACACATAAGATCTCAAATTGATACTTAACAAGCCATCTAGAAATAAAGCCACTTGTTTGGCTGGTGTGGGTAACTCTAGAATAGGGCATCTCATTAGATAATGTCTAAACCATCTTCCTACAAGTCAAAATGTTTCCTAGGATGTCTGGTTGAAGTTGTATATCAGCGATGAAGTATTGTGTTGTGATGCCACTTTTGGAGAATTCAGTAATGAATGCTTCTAGCACCTTGGTGTAGTGGCTGAAACCATGTTAAGGCAGTGTTCTTGAGAGTTAGACCAAAGGCATTGTACTGAGTGAATAGATCCTCAATATTTCAGCTCTTAACACTTGTTTAAACTCTGCTACATGATCGTAAGGATCTCTAGTGCTATCAAAGTAATTCTTCATGGATTTAACCAATTTGGTTGGCTTCAAGATTCTAGGGTGTTCTCTAGGTCTAGGCAAGGGAAACTCATCCATGCCTATTCGATGTCTTGGATTTTATGTCTTTCTTCATCTATTCTTTTTGCATCTAATTCTGATCACTCTCTTCCTAAGGGGTTTGCAAAGCTAACTTCTGGTCTCTCTCTAGCTCTTTCCCTCTAGGTTTCATGGGCCTGGGATGATCTTACACCTTGGAGGCCATGGGAGACATTAGATCTTGATGGAGGGAAAATCAATTTGCCCTTCCAAGTATGCATGCCTACCATGCTCTGTTACCAAGAACATTTTCTCTTTGATGAGTTATCTAGATAGACAATTTCGCTTGGAATCTCGGGATCTTTGAATTTGTAGGTGGTGACTATGCTTATTTTGCTAAGTTGATATGGCTTGAATCTCCAAAAAGCTTTCCCCCATTTCTCTATTCAAGAACAGTTCTATGCTTTTCTTGTCTTGGGGAACCCATTGTGGGAGTCTTGGGTTCTCATCCTAGGTCTCTTTGCTCTAGGTCTCCTATCTCGTTCTCGAGAATGACATTTTTGAACTCATATGTCATGTCTCATAAGCTGGTGACCACATACATGGTTCCTTGCTTATCAATATAAGAACCCTCTTTGAACTTGACCATTGGGTGTTCAAGTTTGAATGACTGATGAGGATATTTGAGTTGGACAACTGATTACCTCAAACCATCCTCATAGATGTGTGCACCTAGTCATATGGTTCTAATATACTCCAACTACGTCTTGTAGGGACCTTCTAGGGTTTGTAAATAGGCAATGCTTGAGCTACCTATGGGTCTCTCCATGCTAAAAGACATTTCTAAATAACTCTTTTATGAACTTAGCACGTTGGGATAATCACTTTGTTATGCTCATGACCTACCTGTGTGATTGATACTACCTTCAGACAATCTGATGCTTTGTCTATCATGGCGTAAGTGTCTAACTGACCGAAGGTTCATAAGCTTTGTCTATTAATCCCAATTTTCCCAAATACAACCACATTGCAATGTTCTTTTGTATTAGATAATTCTTCTTTTAAAGATTTATCCAGTGTGATCTTATCTGATAAATATACTTTCATTTTATCACACTTTGAGATGTGATCAATCCATTTAAGTCCTCTTCCTTTTTATTTTGTCGCAAAAATATCCTAAGTTATGCTTGAACTTGAGTAATTAGGGTTTCTTGTACTTATGCTTATCATCACCCTAATTAGTTAATACCACTAGTCGTGCTTAGCCTAGGCTAAGAATTGACTAACGGGGTTAAGAATGCTTCCAACCTCAAGTTGCTTCTCCCTTGAACACACTTGAATGCTTAGGGTACACATTCCCAAGCTTGCAATGTGCTTGTCACCTTGGTTTGCCACCATTGATTGGCCCTCAATGGACCAGTAAAAGTCGCAAGTTTAGATCAAGCTTTAACTCTTATTTATTTGACACATAGTTTGATACAAGTATTTTTAAAGACCCATTTTCCCCCTTGGTGAAAAATCCTCTTGAGCCCCCTTGGCTTCCTAATCCCACTTGAAGGTTGCTGTAGAGAAAAGGGACACAAAAAAGGAGCCCCCAAAAAATTTTCAATTATGAGCACCAATTTTCTTCTTCAAATTTCTATGAAAATCTCATGAAGCCATGTAAATGCACTAGAGGAGTCCTCTAGATGCATAAATCCCAAGCATCGTATCATAATCCTTGTGACATAGTAGGAGATTAGAGTTTCCCAATAAAAGTGTTGGTCTCTTGCGTGAAACGACCATTTTTAGGGCACATGCATATAAGTTAGTTAGTGACACTTTGTAAAGACTTTTTGCCATTGTGAGTAAGGAAGAACTGAGATTTTTGAATTTTCCTCTTCTTCCTCTTGTCTCTCCTTGCTTGAGAGCTTGCATGTGTGATTGTAGCTTGGATTGAGTGCATGGAAGTGTTGTCTACCCATTTCATTGCTAATTTGAAGTGTGTAATGTGTGTGTGAAGCTTGAGGAGGTGTGTGGTGAAACTAGGGGAGCTGCACAGCTTAGTTTTTTGCCCATAACTTGAAGCAAATTTGTTGGAATCAGACATGAGTGTGACCATTGGATGTGTCTCATCAAGAGCTTCGAAATGGACCTGCTATTGACCATATTCCAAGTTTGGAACTGAGAGACGGGTATTGCCAGAGGACTTATGTATCGTGTGTCATGTATCGTGACCTTGTCTAGGTATCGTGTATCATCAGAGACTCATGTATCGTGTATCATCTAAAGTAGAGTATCATGTATCTTGGAAGGCCAAGTATTGTGTATTGTGGGAAACTATAAACTACTTGTAAGTATAGGAAAATAAAGTTCAACTTGGGCCAAATAAACTCTTAGAATAAACACAAATCAGGGAGACCCACTAATTTGACTTAGGTGTTCAGTGAATCAACCCGCGCTCAGGACGTGTCCTAGGAAGCTGACGTAGTGTCATATCATCAGCCGGAAGTGTAAACCTACCTAGTGCCTATTCCCATTTACTCTCACACCTCAAGTGAGTCAGACAAAGAGGCTAGAATGGCTTCTAAAGACATGCATAGCTCTGCGCCCTTGGCAGGATTCATGTCTGTAATTGAAGGAGAATATAGGACCTCTCTCGAGTATGTTAACACCAATCAACATGATTTGCCAATTTACATAGATGGGTTAAATAGATCAGTGGAGCGAATGAAGAAAGTGAGTGAATCTGAGATTGTCCCTTGACCTTCCATAAAGTATGAAGGATGATGAAGGATGATTCTACACGGACAAAAGATGAGTAATCTATGCAGTGACATACTATCATGAAACCATAAGTGAACAAAGGGAAAATGAGAACATAGATCACCCTAATGGGGAGAATATCGAAGATAGGATTTCTACACCTTGAGGTAAATCTAAAGTGAGCAGAGTTTGGAGAGGTGACAAGATCCCTCAAGATGACACGTTGACGAATGTGTATATGGTAGCCAGAATGGAGAAATTACTACGGGAGAAGGTAGAAACTGTGTCACCGTTTATGAACTACAAGATCCGGAGGATCTCTTTCGAATTACCTATCTTGACTCAAATATGAGAAATTACTGGCCTATTTTGGATCTAGAAAGATCTTGATTAAGATATCAAGGCATTCCAATGTTTCCACATAGAGACCAGGGAACCACCTCCCACAACCCTCAAGGAACTTACCAAATTTATGCCTATTAGAACTTTGGTCAGGCTCAACAACAGAGCATTCTTGTGAGGACTAATATTCGGTTTTCAATGCTAGGAGCCAACCCCAAGTATCAACCCCCATCTAGTGGAGAGCCAAGAAACAGAAACCCTGTTTCGGAGAGACCACCAATAGGAAGGGGGATTGGTGTTCAAGTTAGACATCCATCCATTCCTGTTATGCCCAAACCACAAGAACCTGGTAGAAGATTGCGACCAAGTCAAGTGGCCACATGTATGAGGAGCCACTATGATGGGTCTAGCAAACCTTATAATCACATAGCTGAATTCAAGCAAGTCATTCCTGTTGAACAAGTGGAAGACTTCTTGGTTCAATGTGAGTCATTTAGTTTGACTCTCATGGATACTACCTTAGCTTGGTTCCAACCACTTGAACCCAATAGTTTCCTAAATATGGAACAAGTATTTCAGGAAATGATTGAAGAATTCACAAAGACTGGTATTAAGAATAACTCTTCATATTTGGTTCACAATTTCAAATAGTCTCCTATTGAGTCAGTTCCTCTGGCAGCTAGGAGGTTTAAGAAATATGTGGATACATGCCCCACAGAAGAAAGGCCTACACAACAGAAAATGATCTTATTATTTTAGGAAGGATTAGTGAATGGATCTCTAAGAGCACTAGTCTACATAAAGAGATTCCAAACATTGAGTGAATGCTTGAAGGAGTGTATAGACTTGGAAGACAACTTTTTAGAAGACTTGAAGATTCCCCAAACCAAGAATAAGAGTGAGGATAATCCTAGCAGCATCTCTAGTTCGAACAACAATGTGGAGGAGATTGCAGAATTAGTGGCCAAGAAATTAGGTGTGCAAGGACAAGAGAATTACCACAACCCACTGTTAAAGATGCTTATGCTTAGGAGATGTGTATACTGTGGAGGGGATCATCCTTCTCCTGTGTGCAATAGAGGAATTGTCCCACCAACCCCATATGTTTACAACTTCCCACCAACATAGAATCAAGCTCAATACTGCAGTATTGAACAAAAATACAAGAATCACAATACTAAAAATTGTGCTTACAATAGACAACCTATACCTGTCCAACCACCACAATTCAGGCCATATGGATACCCAACTAGAGACCAAGGAAGGGAATTTCCTAGATATCATCAGTACCAAAACCCACCTCTAATTCAACGTCCCTACGAATACCCAAGATACAATCCACCATAGCCAGCGTTAGGACAATAGCCACCTCACCCACAAAATGTTGTTCCTGTGAAATTTGCCCAAGCAAAAGAGAACACTAAGAGAGCCCTAGTACCGACCACTTCATTGACATACCTTGACAGCCATAATCAATTCTATGACCAAAACTAGGGAGAATACTATGCAAAGGACGCAGACGCTATGAACTATGAGCAGACCTATGAGCAACACCCTTATGGACAAGAGACCTATGATAAATCATATGAATACGGAGCTGAATATGCCTTGTTAATGTACACAAATCGGAGAGCCCAAGCACCTTCTAGACCCTTGATAAGACCTCCAGTCCCTAGAGGACCCTGCTTTTGCTGTGGAGAAGATCATTTCATCAAGGAATGCACTTTGCCTTACCAACCATCACCTAAGGTTTGGGAAGGGTATTGTAGCGACTATGTAAAGGAGCATTTATTTAGTGATTGTCCTAAAAACCCTCACAAGATGAACCAAACAACTCAGGTGAACATAGTAGAAGTGGTAGAGCCTTTTGGAAGTGACAAGGAATATATGGTACCATTGAAGGGGATTAAGAAGCATATAGCTTCCTCGATGGATTCTTTGGTTACAACCAAGTTGCAATTGCTCCCGAGGATCAACACAAAACTGCATTCTCCATAGAATGGGGAGTATATGCTTTTAGGGTTCTGCCATTTAGCCTGACCAATGTGCTAGCCACCTTTCAGAGATTAATGTGTCATGTTTTTAAGGAATTCCTTAGGAAAAGCATGGAAGTATACGTGGATGATTCATGCACCTATTCCTCTCAAAGAGTGGATCACATACCTGAATTGAGGAGAATTTTTTAAAAGTGCAGACAATACAGAGTCTGTTTAAACCTAGAAAAATGTGTCTTCATGGTATGACATGGAAAACTTTTAGGACATGTAGTGTCTAAGAACATAATATCCACTGATGAAGACAAGATCAAAGTTATTCTAGAACTACCCCAACTGAAAAATGCAAACGAAGTACAAGCATTTATGGGACATTGCCGATATTATCGTAGATTTATCCACATGTATGCCATAATTTCTCGACCTTTATATGGCTTACTGACTTAGTTCAACTAGATTGAAGATTGCGAGAAAGCATTCAATGAGTTGAAAAGCAATCTGAGTTCATCACCCATTCTAAAGGTACCAAATTGGAAAAAGCCATTCCATATCCATGTGGATGCATCTAAATTTGCCATAGGATGCATCTTAGCATAGCCTATAGATGAAGGAAAACTCGATCACCCCATAGCCTATTCTAGGAGGCAGCTCAACCAAGCCAAACCTAATTACACCACCACTGAATGAGAAGGATTAGGAATGGTTTACATTGTAAAGAAATTCAGGCACTACTTATTGGCAAACAAATTTAAATTCTTTATTGATCATCAGGCTCTGTTATACCTACTCAATAAACCCTATAACATTGGAAGACTAGAGAGATGGTTTTTTCTCTTAATGGAATTTGATTTTGAAGTAGTGGTCAAGAAAGGAAACACGCATGTCAGATCCAATCATCTGTCTCGAATGACTCATGGAGGGCCCCCAACGAGAGTTGTGGATGATTTGCTTGATACATATCTTTTCAACTTGGAGCCTTGTCCACAATGGGCAAAAAAATTGATACCCATACTCACACATGGACCTGATCATAGGATTAATTCAGATAGAAACAACGATTATGGAAGGCTAGGAACCTTCATATTGTATCAAGAAGCCTACATAATCAAGATTCTTGTGGACATTTGCTAATGTGTGTAGACGAGGATGAACAAGAGACCTGGTTAAGATAGACCCACATAAATCCATGGAAGAAACATAGAAGTATTAGTGGTATAGTACAAGAACTAAAAAGGTTAGGAGTGTCTTTGGCCAAAGATGGACAAAGATGTTCACTCCCACATAACAAATTGTTCCAAATGTCAAAAGGAAAGACCAGAGGAGAACTGTACGTTGAAGAACTCAAATTTCGAATTTGCCTCTTCTTCTTCTTGTATCTCCTTGCTTGAGAACTTGCATGTGTGATTGTAGCTTGGATTGAGTGCATGGAAGTGTTGTATAACCACTTCATTGCTTTTCTAAATATGTGTGTGAAGCTTGAGGTGTGTAGTGAAACTAGGTGAGTTGTACAGCACAATGTTTTGCCCATGACTTGAAGCAAATTTGTCAGAATTGGAAGAGTAGTGCCATTGGATGCATCTCATCAAGAGCTTCAAAATGAACCTACTATTGACCATATTCTGAGTTTGGATCTGAAAGAAAAGTCCCTTTTTGTGCTTACTACTGTCTATCATGACACCATTTCCACATGTATGAGTAATGAATGTGAGGGATAACACTCATCTGTATGCAATGGTAGCTATTTCACTTCATTCACCATTGTGTAAGTGCAATTCTTCATACACTCGATTAGGATCAAGATACTTTTCGGATTGATAATTTAAATGTGTGATACCCACTATATGTACTTGCTGGTGATAGAGGAATAGTCTCTTTCTTCACAAGTCCCTAACTTGTCATTTAGGTACAAAAAGGTCAACTTCAAATTACTTCATCTAAAAATAAACACATTATTTTTAAGAAAGTGCACTCTAGAGCTCAAAAAATTCACTCTAGAGCTCAAAAAATGGAATTTGAGTGAGAAATTCATGTCAATTCAGGCACTTGGGGGTTAAACAAACAAACAAAACCTATAAAAAATCATGATTTTATGAGACACTAAAAAGTTTTGGTTTTTACCCGACTCTCCTTGCAAAAATGTGTGTGAACACACTAGGAGTGCCAAGGCACTTTTTTCCCTCTTTAGGAGGTTTTTTTCATCGGCTTGTATATACGCCTATTGCCCTTACATGCTACTTATCTTTGTGCATTCTAGTGATTATACATTTAGTATTGTGTGTTGAGTTTGAAGCTTCTTCTTCTTCCTTCTGCTATTCGCGTGCTTTTGTAGACGTCTAACTCCAACAATTGGTATCAGAGTAGGTCGCCACAAAGATGAAATGCTTGAAGGAACAATTGATTTTTGCAGACGAGGTTATACTAGATAGCTCACTTGTGCAAACCATTCTAAATGTTCTTCCTAATTCATATCACAGTTTTGCTTCTACTCTTTCGTTGATGATGAAAGGCAATCCAAATGCCTTGTCATTTGAGGAGTTAGTCTCTGTTCTATTGCAGGAAGATTAGTCTAGGAAAAACAGGTCATTATCCATGTTGCAGATCAAGCTTTCCTGGGTAGTCAGAAGGGCAAAGGAAAATGGAGCTCTTCAATTAGTAAGCAGAAATCAACTGATTCTGCACAATCGAACAAGGAAGAAAAATATGAAAAGAAATCAGAAAAGCAAAAATTTTTTTGCAAGTACTGTAAAGGAAATGATCATATCATAAAGAACTATCCCAAATTGGCTGCTAAAGAGGCAAAGAAGAAAGAGGCTAGAATGGTTGTTGAAGAGGCATTTCTGGCTGAATGTGGGATAAAACACCAGTGTACAGTGCCGTATACACCTCAACAGAATGGAGTTGCTAAACAAAAGTTATAAAGTAAAGGCTATCGTCTATATCATCCATAGAATAAATGCATTTTGGTTAGCCGTGATGCTATTTAGCCATTGCTTTCATGTACTAAGGAGACATTTGTTAGCTCCAAAGACATATATGATACTTTGCTGCCTCTTTTTACAGGTGGAAAGTCTAGAGCTAGTCCTAATGAGGCAACTTTTGAGCCTTTGTAGGTTTCATGTGATGATGCAGATCATCCCATTTCTGATGCACATTTACATGATACACTTGTTGATAAGAGAGCTGATATTGAGGAGGCAAAAACTATGCCAAAATGGCTGGTGCAGACTTTCCATGATAGCAAATTAGATGCACCTCTATCATACATTACTTAATCAGGCTCTCATAGTGCCTTTTTTGCACCACATTGCTATGCTATGGCTACATCTAGTCTCTATGATGATACTGAGCCTGTTTCATTTGATGAAGCACAAAATTCAGAAAATTGGATGGCTGCTATGCGATCTGAATATGATGCTATAATGAAGAATGGTACTTCGTCTTTATGTGACTTGCCTCCTGGAAAGACGGCCATTGGCACTAAGTGGGTATACAAGCTGAAGCATAAACCTAATGGTACAGTTGATAGCTATAAGGTCAGGCTTGTTGCAAAGGGTTATGCACAGGAAAGAGGCATTGATTTTGATGAAACCTTTGCTCCTACTTGCTGGCTGACTACTGTTCGTAGCACCTGTGCACTTGGAGCTCATCATGGTTGCAATGTACATCAGTTGGACATTAAAACAACATTTCTAAATGGTGACTTTCATGAAGAAGTGTATGTTTTTCAGCCTTGTGGCTTTGTGCAAAAAGGGCATGAAAACCAGGTGTGCAGGTTAAAGAAGGTTTTATATGGTTTAAAGCAAGCACCACGTGCTTGGTATGAAAAGATACATGCCTATCTGATTGCACATGGTTTTGAGAACAGTCCAACTGAAAGCACCTTATATGTCAAGCATGCTAATGATGTACTTCTGATCATTGTGCTATATGTTGATGACATGCTGCTCACTAGTTCTCATGAGAAGCATATTGCTGAATTCAAGACTGATTTACATACCTCACTTGAGATGTCTGATTTGGGGCATTTGCATCATTATTTGGGCATTCACTTTATGCACGTTGATGGTGGAATGGCTTTGTGAAAAATGAAATATATTGACACATTATTGCAATGTTTTGGCCTTGAAGACTGTAAACCTATTGACAATCTTATGAAGATAGGTTTACGACTAAGCCTTCATGATGCTGGAGATGCATATGATGTTATTCTCTATTAGCAGGCTGTTGGATGCTTGATTTACTTATGCATTACTTGGCCAAATATTCAGTTTGGTGTCTCAGAGATGAGCAGGTTTATGCATTGCCCAGGAGTCAAGCATTAGCAAGCGGTTAAGCGCATCTTTTGCTACTTGAGTGGTACTCAGCTACTTGGGTTGTTTTATCCCAAGGGGGGATCACTACCACTAGATTTGCATGCTTCTTCTGACTCTGATTGGGTTGGTTGCTATGACACTCATGTGTCCACTAGTGGCTTTTGCTTCATGCTTGGTAGCTCATGTATATCTTGGTTGAGCAAGAAGCATCCTACTGTGGACACTTCTAGTTGTGAGGCTGAGTATAGGGCAGCTTTCACAACGACTGTTGAGTGTGTGTGGATCAGACGCCTTATGGATGATCTCGGTGTTGGTCAGTCTTCTGCCATCACCATCTTCATTGACAGTCAGAGTGCATTGGCAAATGCAAGGAACCTTGTGTTCCATGCTCGCACTAAGCACATTGAGGTGCATTATCATTATGTTAGGGAGAGGTTCTCTGCTGGGGAGATCAGCTTGGCATATCTGCCCACGCAGGAGAACATTGCAAACCTTTTCATGAAGGCTCTACCTAGGGAGAAGTTTTAAGCTTTCCGCAAAGCTTTGGGCTTACTTCCTTTTGTGGAGTGATTTCCACATAGCTTGGCAATTACTTATACATGAGTGCTAGCTCCTTGTTCACATCACTCCTAGGGGGGATTTGTTGATATGTTTAGGTAGTGAATTGTGTGAACACACTAGGACCACCGGGGTACTTTTTTCCCTCTTTAGGAGGTTCCTCCCCCCCCCCCCCCTTATATATATGCCTATTGCCCTAACAGGCTACTTATCTTTGTACATTCTAGTGGTAATACATTCAGTATTGTGTGTTGAGCTCCAAGCTTCTTCTTCATCCTTGTGTGATTTGCATGCTTCCGCAGACATCTAACTCCAACAAACGATTCATGATATTTTGCCCAAACATTATCCAAAAGTCATGATTTTTTACCTTCTCAATTTTCCTTAGTAGATTCTTAGTCAAAAAGTATCCAAAAAATCATAATTTTTTCCTCTTTTCTTCATTGAAAAAGTCCCAATTTTCTCAAAAAATTGGATTGCAAAAAGACACAAATTTTTTAAAAGTTTTGGTCCAAAAAGTCGTGATTTTTTACCCAAAAACTCATGATTTTCACAAAAATTAGATTGCCAAAAGTCACAATTTTTACAAAAGTTGCCTTCCAAAAAATCATGAATTTTTCAAAAGTTGCCTTCCAACAAGTCATAATTTTTTGACAGTTAGAGGAAAAGAAAATTGCAATTTTTTGAGTGATTTTAAGAGATAACCAGGGAAATCCTTATATTAAAAAAACTTTGAATTTTCCAAAAGGTCACGATTTTCTTAGAATTTTTGTGGGAACTCCAAAATCAAGCATTAAGACCTGTGTGTCATGTAGAGGGACATGAAAACCACAAAAACTTACATATACAAACACTCTCTCTCTCTCTCTCTCGCACAACCACAGTCAAAAACATAAAATTTTTGCAAAAATGAAGATGGGAGAAGTGTTCATATATTTAGGTAGTGATGTGTGTGAACACACTAAGACTGTCGGGGCACTTTTTTCCCTCTTTAGGAGGTTTTTGGCCCCGGCTTGTATATATGCCTATAGCCCTAACTAGTTACTTATCCTTGTACATTCTAGTGGTAATACATTCTATATTTTGTTGTTGTGCTCCAAGCTTCTTCTTCTTCTTCTTCCTTGTGCTGTTTGCGTGCTTCTGTAGACGTATAACTCCAACAATTGGTATCACAGCAGGTCGTTGCTTAATCTAGGGTGTCATCGACACCTCTCCGGTTGTAGTCTCAGAATCGCTAAAAATTTGGTGGGCATATCCAGGGTGTTTCAAAGATCAAAACTGCTTCTCAACATGGTGCCAAAATCACGATCTGAGCTCATTTCAACCTCTAAATGCACTATTGTAGTGCTTCTACAGGCTATTTTGTCTTTTTGTGCCAAAGGTATACACCGGTTTTGGTCCGTGAGTGTAAGCGTCTTGAAGTCTACTACAGGTTTAGTAGAATTTGTCTTGGCAGTTCTTTTCAACTTTTTAAAATACAATCAATTTTTTGCATCAAGGTATTTTAGTCAGCGGCCATGGCTGAAAGCAGTGATGTATTCCATATGTTGGCTATTGAGGATAAGTTGGATGGTACCAACTACCCGTTATGTGCTTATATGATGCGACATGTATTGGTTGCAAAAGGACTATGGAACATTGTGCAGGGTGTTGAAAAACGTCCTATCACACGTGCAATTGTTACAACTGCAAGTACTAAAGCTAATATAGAAGGTGTCAAAGATGATGATATTCTGCATATTCCTGTTCGTGCTGCGGTTTGTGTTGCATGTACTATAGAGAAAATTTGTTGGGATGGCAGAGATGCCCAAGCACATGCATTGATAGCTTTGTCTGTCAAACATGCCATTATTCCTCACATTCGCTCTTGCAGAATAGCTAAGGATGCTTGGGATACACTTACCACATTGTACCAAGCTAGGAATGAGGCTCGTATTGCTTACCTCCAAAAATAGTTGGAGAGTGAGCACATGAATGAAGGTGATTCTATGGATAATTTTCTAACAAAGATCAAAGAATAGAAGGAAAAGTTGATTTTTGCTAATGAAGTTATACCAGATAGCTCACTTGTGTAGACTATTCTGAATGGTCTTCCTAATTCATATCAGATTTTTGCTTCTACTCTTCGGTTCATGATGAAAGGCAATCCAAATGCCTTGTCATTTGAGGAGTAAGTCTCTATTTTGTTGCAAGAAGATCAGTCAAGGAAAAATAGGTCCATTATGCATGTTGCAGATCAAGCTTTCCTAGCTAGTCAAAAGGGCAAAGGAAAATGGAGCTCTTCTACTAGTAAGCAGAAATCTGCAAATGCTGCACATTTGAAGAAGGAAGAAAAAGATGAGAAGAAATCAAAAAAGCAAAATTTTTTTTGCAAATACTGTAAAGAAAATAATCATGTCATTAAGAGCTATCCAAAACTGGCTACTAAAGAGGCAAAGAAGAAAGAGGCCAGAATGGTTGTTGCAGAGGCCTCTACACCGAAAACAGAGTATATTAATCTTGTGTAGGATGAATAATGGGCATTTACTACTGTTTGTAGTTTTGACCCATCTTGTCATGAGCACTGCATGTCTGTAGTAGACTAAGATGTTTAGTATTTTGATGATGGGTTGACCAAACATATTACCTCGCATGATAGTTTCTTCTCTTCACTCCAGCCTATGCCTCCAAGGAATACTATTACATGCACCAACAACTCCTCTTATCCTATTATGGGAGCTGGTAAGATCATTTTGACTACAACCGATGGTAGTTCTTTCACTATGTGAGATGCTTTGTTTGTTCCAAGGATCAAGAAAAATTTGTTATCAATTTCTGCATTAGCCAAGATTAGCTTGGTTGTGAAATTTGTTGGTGACATATGTACATTTCATTATCTGTCAAATGGCGGCATCATTATTGCTTCTAGCATTTTATGTCATGCGTTGTATAAGCTCATAGACTATGAAAGATCTGTAAAAAACTTAGTGTGTGTGTAGTACATGATTCTCAGGCTATGTTAGATGCAAAGCTTTGGCATGCAGGCTTTGGTCATCTGAATTTTGCTAGTTTGCTATGCCTACAGAAATCTAAAATGGTGTCATCTTCGCCTAAAATTGAGGCACGCGGTAAACATGTATGTGAAGGCTATATTTTGGGCAAAATGCAACGTTCTTCCTTTCCAAATGATGGTTCAATTCGAGCTACTTAGAAACTGCAGCTTGTTCATAGTGATGTCTATGGTCCTATGCAGACACCCTCTTTTGAAAATTATCTTTACTTCATGACTTTCATTGATGATTTTTCTAGGCATGCATGGGTATATCCACTAAAAGCAAACTCCAAAGTCTTTATGTGCTTCAAATAATTTTTGGTTTTGGCTGAAAATATATTAGCATGTAAAATGGGCACCCTCCGTTCTAATCGAGGGGGGGAATATATGTCTTCTGACTTTAATGCATTTCTGGCTTAACATGGGATAAAACATCACTGTACAAGGCCATATACACCTCAATAGAATGGAGTTGCTGAACGGAAGAATAGGTCACTCATGGAGATGGCGAGGTGTATGGTCAAGAGTCAAGCTTTACCACATAGTTTCTCGCTTGAGGATGTCATGTGTGCAACATATGTACTTAACAGGTGTTCCACTAAAGCATTGTAGTCCATCACTCCATATGAGGCTTGGCATGGTCGCAAGCCATCTGTTGCTCATCTGGGTGTTTTTGGTTGTTTGGCATATGCATTAGTGCCTAAACAACATCATAGAAAACTGGATGATAAAGCAGTAAAATGTATTTTTGTTAGGTACAATTTTGAAAGCAAAGGCTACCATCTATATCATCCATAGACTTAATGCATTCTGGTTAGCCGTGATGTTGTTTTTGTGGAAGATGTTATTCAGCCCTTACTTTCATGTACTATGGAGACACATGTTAGCTCCAAAGACATGTATGATACTTTGCTGCCTCTTTTTATAGGTGGACACTCTAGTGCTTTTCCTAATGAGGCAACCTCTTAGCCTTTGCAAGTTTCATGTGATGATGCAGATCATTCCATTACTGATGTAGATTTACATGATGCACTTATCGATGAGAGATCTGATATTGAGGAGGCAAAAACTATGCCAAAATGGTTGGTATAGACTTTGCATGACAACAAATTAGATGCACCTCTATCATATCGTACTTGTTCAAGCTCTCATTGTTCCTCTTTTGCATCAGATTGCTATGCTATGGCTGCCTCTAGTCTCTATGATGAGATTGAACTTGTTTTGTTTGATGAAGCACAAAATTCTAAACATTGGATGGTTGCAATGCAATCTCAATATGATGCTATCATAAAATTCTAAACATTTGATGGTTGCAATGCAATCTCAATATGATGCTACCATGAAAAATGGTACCTCGTCTTTATTAGACTTGCCTCGTGGCAAGAAGGCCATTGGCACTAAGTGGGTATACAAGCTAATGGAATAGTTGACATGTATAAGGCTAGGCTTGTTGCAAAGGGTTATGCGCAAGAAAGAGGCATTGATTTTGATGAGACCTTTGCATCTACATGTTGTATGACTACTGTTCAGAGCACCTGTGCACTTGCAACTCATCATGGTTGGAATGTACATCAGCTGGACATTAAAATAGCATTTCTGAATGGTGACTTGCATGAAGAAGTGTATGTTTTTTAGCCTCGTAGCTTTGTGTAGAAAGGGCATGAAGACCAGGTGTGCAGGTTAAAGAAGGCATTATATGGTTTAAAGCAAGCACCACATGCTTGGTATGAAAAGATATGTGCCTATCTTATTGCACATGGTTTTGAGAACACTCCAACTAAAAGCACCTTATATGTTAAGCATGCTAATGATGTGCTTCTGATCATTGAGGTGTATGTTGATGACATGCTATGCACCGATCCTGATGACATGCATATTGATGATTTTTAGGCTGATTTGCATGCCTCATTTGAGATGTCTGATTTGGGGCATTTGCATCACTATTTGGGCATTCAGTTTATGTAAGTTGATGGTGGAATGGCTTTGTGTCAAACAAAATATATAGGCACATTATTGCAATGTTTTGGCCTTGAAGATGGTAATCCTATTGCCACTCCTATGGAGACAGGTTTATGATTGAGTCTTCATGATGTTGGAGATGCATTTGATGCTGTTCTCTATTAGTAGGCTGTTCGATGCTTGATTTACTTATGCATTACTCGGCCAAATATTCAGTTTGCTGTCTCAAAAATGAGAAGGTTTATGCATTGCCCAGGTGTCAAGCCTTGGTAGGCACTTAAGCGCATCTTTCGCTACTTGAGTGGTACTCGGCTACTTGGATTGTTTTATCCCAAGGGGGGATCACTACTACCAGATTTGCATGCTTTTTCAGACAAGGATTGGGCTGGTTGCTATGACACTCGTGTGATCACTAGTGTTTTTTGCTTCATGCTTGATAGCTCATGCATATCTTGGCTGAGCGAGAAGCAGCCTACTATGGTGACTTCTAGTTGTGAGGCTGAGTATAGAGAAACTTTCACATTGACTATTGAGTGTGTGTCGCTCAGATGCCTTATGGCTGATTTGGATGTTGGTCAGTCTTGTGCCACCACCATCTTCACTAACAATCAAAGCGCATTAGCAGTTGCAAGGAACCTTGTGTTCGATGCTCGCATTAAGCACATTGAGGTGCATTATCATTATGTCAGGGAGAGGTTCTCTGTTGGAGAGACCAGCTTGGCATATGTGCCCACATAGGAGAACATTGTAGACCTTTTCATGAAGGCTCTGCCTAGGGAGAAATTTGAAGCTTTCAACAAAGCTTTGGGCTTACTTCCTTTTGTGGATTCATTCCACATAGATTGGCACTTCCTTATACATGAGTGCAAGCTCCTTGTTTACCACATCACTCCCAGGGGGGATTCGTTGATATATTTAGGTAGTGATTTGTGTGAACACACTAGGACCACTAGGGCACTTTTTTCTCTCTTTAGGAGGTTTTTTCCCCGGCTTGTATATATGCCTATAGCCCTAATGGGTTACTTATCATTGTACATTCTAATGGTAATACATTCTGTATCGTGTTGTTGTGCTCCAAGCTTCTTCTTCTTCCTTGTGCTGCTTGGGTGCTTCCGTAGACATCTAACTCCAACAAGAAGATGGTGATGATGATGATGATGAAGGTGGAGAAAAAACTTAGAAACTTAACAAAAAAGGACTATTTTTTTCTGCCAACATTGCAAATCTATGATCTTACTATCACAAATCTTGTCCTTGAGCAATGCTCCCTAGCAACGACATAAAAATTTGGTGTAGCCCAAGCATGAGCACCACCTCCTTTACTTGTCAATCCATGGAGATGTGAGGATGATATGAAGATTGTGAGCAATTGTGGAGAGTAGATGTGAGTGACAAGCACTTACATGCACACACACATGCACACAAGGCAAAATAACAAACATAGGAACAATGGAACCTTTAATTCTCAATAAGTCAATTACACTCTTCCAATACTAAGATTCTGTTGTACCATATTTTCTCTTCCTTAGAACTTTGAGAACACAGTGTTCTAAGTTACCACCATTTTATCGTGGTTTTAAGAGAGAAAATTTTTGTATTACTACCTTAAGTCTATAGCCTTGTTGATCAGGCATGCCATGGGTTTTTATGGAATTTAAACTTCCATAAGAGGGATTTTTAGTTTTAGGGTAGTTCAAGAAGTTAGGATTATTTGGACTAAGCCAAATTTAAAGGAATTAAATGGTTTATAGTGGCCAATTAGCTTTATCACCATTCTTCCTAGAAACTAATAAAATCAAATCCTACTTAACTTCAAGAACTTAATCTCCCTCTCTACTAAAAAACCCATGTAATATATTCCAAATGCATAGTTTAGTGTATGCCAAAACATTTACACCTTTATTGGAAAAGGCGTTGCATGCATAAGGTTCAGAAGTTGAAACCCTCCTTAAAGCATGCAAAAGTTCCAATTCATAACTTTGTTCATCCAATGGATGGTGCAAAATTTCCATGAAACTTAGTATATGCGAGTTTCAACAATGCATTAGATGCATGCTTCCTAACCACGACCGTTTTAATGCACCTCCAATACTTCTTTTAAAAGCAATGAACTTGATGCATAGTGCAATGTATTTCCATGATTGATTGTCGATGTGACCACAAAAATTGGGCCACCTAAATCTGTGCATCCACTTTCGAGTCATGTCTATTATGACATGCACTATATGTTCTTTAATTTGCAAAGAAAAGAAAAAGGTGCAAATATTTACCTGGAAATTAAGCTTCGTCCATCCCTTGGTTTTATTTGAGTGTTCCCATGGTGATGAAGTAGGCTTCGGCCATCCCATCTTGTCCATCATTGGATTCCTTCTTCGGCATTTTGATACTTACTTGTGTGCCCATATGTGTGGATTTACCTTTGTTATCATGCATTTATGCATGCATTTTAAGGGGTGAAATCTATATGCATAGTTAATGGATGTCATGTGCATGCCTCCATTATCCTTGGCAAAGGAACCTTTCAAAAAGAAACCAATCTTCATGCAAAAGAGATTTATGCATAAAATATCGACTCATTCACGTATAAAATTTTACGGAATTTGTGAGAGAAGAAAATAACTAACTCTTTAACCCTGTTCTTTCCATGATCTTGGTGAAGAGTCTATCCTACCTTTGAAATTTGTCCCATGGAACTTCGTTCCATAGTTTCTCTCACGCCTTTCAAAATCACTTACAATGAAACTACACATTAGTGGGTTTATTCAAATATAATAAAAAAAAAGCTCATATGAGCAACATTATAGCAAGTAAACCCATATGCAATATGTAAAATGAGATTAAAAAATGTATAAACTTATCTTCTCGGATTTCTAATGCAGAGAAATTATGGGAAACTCCATGCATCCATCAAAAATTGTCGAATAGGAGCTAGAGGTGTGCTCTTCATCTCGTCTCTCCCGCTTAGCTCGTTGCCGTGCCTCGCAGTAACAAAAGGTGGCAGAAGAAGAGGAACATTGCCGGAAAATAACACCTCTTCATTCTCGATCATTTCTTGCTATAGATGAAGAAAAGACATGCTAGGAAACAAACGAGGCCTTGTTCGCAATTGATATTGGAGGCTCCCGTACTGAGAGAGGCAAACCATCCAAGATTCATGATGGTCACAGTGTCCATCGACAAGACGAAGATTTTGAACGAAACTACGTCATGGTGGAAAATAGACGGAGTGTTTCTACCCATCTGGATGATGAGTTGAGATAGCAGAACGATCCTAGAACTGCATCTGTCTTCTATAACGTATTAACTTCAGAAGATGTGAGGAGTTGTGGACGTGCACATAAAACCCAGTTATAGGATATATTATGAGGTCTCAACTATGGAGGGTTCTGATGCTTCACAGTTTTTCCCCTAGCTTCTCCAAGACAGGTGTTTAGACATGGAAAGAGAGAGCACACGGTATGGGACCAATGTATCCAAAGGAACCAAGAAATATATGCATAAAAAAGATAAAAATAGGCTAATAAATCCATATAAAAGATTTGTTATGAAAATTTCATAGTTTTTTTTTGAGAGTACAATGAATTGGAGACACACTCACACACGTGACCTCATAAGGTAGAGGCACCCATCTTTGAGGAACTCATAGATATGTCTAGCCAAGAATTAAACTTAGGGCTTCCTCTTTGGGACTCAAGGTGTCACACCTTCTAAAACTCAAAATGTGTCATAGATTACATTACATTGCCTTTCACAAATCTCTAACTTTTACAAAGTCTTTTCCCATTAGGTGGACATCTTATAAGAATTTCTTTTTAATTATATTAGTGGTTATAAGGTGAGAGGATTCCTCTTAAGATATATATAAGAGCCTCTATAATATTTTGACATTTGAAAAAAGGGATTATCCATTCTTTATCTTTCTTCATCTTTGTAAATTTTTTGTCCCCGCTCTATTTTTCTCTTCTTTGTTCTTCCTCTTTTTTCCTTATTTTCTTCTCATAGAACACTCTTTCCCTACCATTTTATATTGTTGTTGAAATATCTCTAATGTCACTAAAGCTGGTCACAAGCAACATGCTACCTCTAGCCTAGTTCACTGGCATGAATATCTAGTTGTGACTCCCTTTCACTTGCTATAGAGGGATCTTTGGGTGAGGTAGAGCAAAGAAAAAGGAAATTTTAATTCATTTATAGAAATTTGAATATTTAAAGATGTAATAACTATGATGAAGCTTTTATAGTTATATCTAATAAAAATCATGTGATGTGACACTTCTAGAGTTTGCACAAAATAGCTAGAGAAGAGCACTCGCCAACAAAAATAACTTAACATAACTAGAGAGGTTTAATTTATGGAAAATTTCATTACTAATGTGTATTCTTAGTTTTGGAGAAAATTTCTTGACAGTTGGCTAACATTTTGGAGCTTCACTTTTAGGTATGTGAGGATGATTTTCAAAACTATGGACATCATAAGGGTGGCAAGATTACGTATATTGGTCCATTGACCTGAGAAATTCATAGAAGTATCCAAGTGTTGGATATGTTTTATCATAGCATTGCTAATATTGTGTGATAAAATAAGGATGACCCTCTTATCTCTCTTACGACATTCGCTAAATGCCCTTATGTAATGATGAGCTGGACTTTCTCCTAACCTACACATACCCACACATACATTCACATACACATACACATTCCCACAGATATACATATACACACATATACATGCACACACATACATACACATACATTCACATACACATACACATACACATACACATGCATATAATGTTATTAAAAATAATAAATTATAATAATCATACACAAATACATACACATATACACACATACACACAAATACATACACATATACACATTCACACATTCACACATTCACATATTCAAACATTCACACATTCACACATTCACATATTCACACATTCACACATTCACACAAATACACATAGACATAGATACACATGCATACATAAAACAAAAACATACACATACACATATATACACACATGTACACACAAATGCATACACATACACATACACATACATTGACACACATATACATACATACATAAATACATACATACATACATACATACACATGTCATACATTTATGATTTTGTATGTATGTTTGTATGTCAAAATGTGTATTTGTGTATATGTGAATATGTGTGTACGTGTAAATGTGTACATGTGAATGTGTATGTTTGTAAATAATCATATCATTAATATCTAATACCCTTTTTTACTACAAAATCAGATTATGATGAATTAGAGTGAACTCCACCATCATCTCCTAATCATGCAAGAACTACTTATTGTAAGTATATCAAACTTTTAATTCTAATATTTGATAGATACATACATGAATCATATACGTTTTTTTATCATTATATTATAATCAGATTTTGATCAATCAAAGCATACTCCACCACCTTCTACCCATGCAATGACTTCACATGTGTCATCCGATAGGAATTATGATGCTTTTTACTATCAAGGACATATTATATGTTGGTGTAATTTTTGCTATGGCACGTATGAAAGACCACAATTGGAATGTATTGAACATGAGGTACATTATGATATTTTTGAGCATGCACCACCACCTGATCAACATGATAATGCTTGGATATGTATTGATTCCATAATTAAATGTCATTATTTTGTTTGAAAATCATATACAAAATAAAATTATACTTAATACAAAGGAATATTTGCTTGATGGTAAGATTGATGATTCTCCTATTAATAATGCTAATATACCTTGTACACATCACAAGCATGCTCTTTATCAATTAGAAGCTGAGGTTTCTCGAAACCCTCTACCTCTTGGTTTATAGACTAAATTTCTTGGGGATTATCCATTGCCAACTCTTGATCTTCCTCTATTACAAACATATTATAGAAGAGGATATGGAGTTAGTATAGAGGACCACTTCCTTTAGATGGAGAGGTTTCAAACTTTTGGGGTCATCTCCATATGATTGATCCCTCCACTATCATTGGTGCTGGGATGTTGTCTCTTTATTATAGAGTATTTGTATGTGCCTCTGAACTCTAAAGTCACTCTTATGTCATTTTGTGGTCCTCTATATAGATGAGAATATTTGCATCGACTTACACGTTACCTTCAAAGCATGAGTACTTATGGATTATGCT
>CM035426.1:165202627-165212627 GCA_020310875.1 Ceratopteris richardii | reverse complement strand
ATGCATATGTGGTGTGTATGTGTATGTGTGTGTATGTGTGTGTATGCATGTGTGCATGTATGTATGCATATGCATGGGTATGCATGGTGTGTGTATGTATGCATGTGAGTGTATGTGTGTGTGTGTGTGTCTATGTGTGTGTATGTATATGTGTATTTATATATGTGTGTGTATGTGTATTTGTATATGTTTATGTGTGTGTATGTGCATGTGTTTGTATACATGTGTGTATGTATTTATGAATATGCATGTGTGTGTATATATGCACATGTGTGTATGTACGCATGTGAGGGCATGTGTGTGTCTCTATGCGTGTGTATGTATCTTTATGTGTGTATGTGTATGTGTATATGTATATGTGTATGTGTGTGTATAGGCATGTGTGTATGTATGTATGCATATGCATGTGTGCATATGTATGCATGTGTGTATGTATGCATGTGAGTGTATGTGTGTGTGTGTGTCTATGTGTGTATGTATATGTGTATGTATGTGTGTATGTGCATGTGCATATATGTGTGTGTATGCATGTGCATATATATGTCTGTATGTGAATTTATTTCTTTGTATGTGTATGTGTGTGTATGTACGTGTGTGTATGTATGTGTGTGTATGGATGCGAGATTTGATTCCTTCTAACTCCATGTGGGGTTAGTGCAATTATCATATGCACATTTACAAGGATAAAAAGTGATTGACTTTTACAAGGGAATAGTCATTTGTGATTATGCATGCTAGTTGTCCAGGTATGTAGGCTTGGACTCATTTGGACCAACAGCTCCCCCCCAAGCCTAACATGCTTGGTCTTCATTCCTCCTTGATTTCCTACAAGCCAATCATCATCTTGAATCTTTTCATCCTAGTTCCATCCAAAGATTTTGTGAGCATATCTGCACATTGCAAATTGGTTGATACATAGGACAACCCTTCATTTATTGTACCCTTTGAATAATTTAAGATTCTCTTGGCAGCTTTCAAGTGAGGCTTTCTTGATGTATGCATAGATTGGCTTAATGTATTTACTCCATAACATATGTCCACTCTTGTTAGGGTTGCATAATTGAGACTCCCAAAAAGCCTTTGATAACTTATAATGTCTTCAAGTTGTTCTCCCTCGTGAGAACTAAGCTTGTGATTGAGTTCCATGGGTGTACCTGCACTTTTAGTGTTCTCCATCTTGCATTTAACCAAAATATCATGAATGTAATTCCTCTGATTCATAAAGACACCAAAATTTGTATATACAAGCCATTGGCATCATTCCGTGTAATTATAATATCATCCACATAGACACATAAGTAAATAACCTATGAGTTAGTCTTCTTTACGAACAAAGAAGAATCTTCTTTGCTAGCAACAAATCCTCAATCTTGCAAATATGTGACAAGCCTATGGTTCCAAGCTCTAGGAGCTTGCTTTAATCCATAGACTGTTTTCCTTAGTTTCAATACATACTCTGATTCGTCCTTTTCTTCATACCCTGGTGGTTGAGTCATGTAAACTTCTTCTGAGATCCATCCATTTAAGAATGCATTTTTAACATCTAAATGATACAAGTTCCAACTCTTTGAAGCAGCAATACTTTTTAAAACCCTAATTGTTGGCATCTTAGCCATACGTGAGAAGGTCTCCTCATAATCCACTCCATGGGTTTGAGAAAACCGCTTTGCTACTAGCCTTGCTTTGTACCTATTTATAGAACTAACTGAATTCTTCTTGATTTTATATATCCACCTAGATCCTATTACCTTCATGCTTGGTTTCTTTGGAACCAAATCCCAATAGTTGTTCTCTTGAAGTGCTTCAATTTCTTCTTGCGTGGTGTGTCTCCATTCTTTCTTCTTATTGGCTTCTTCAAATGAAGAGGGCTCTTCTGACATAGAATCTTTAGTCATGTATACAGAATGCTTGGTGACTAGTGATGTCATAGCCATACCTTATTGGTTTTTTACTCTCCCTTTGAGATCTTTTGAGTGCTTGATTGGATGACTCTAGAATGTCTTCCAATTGTTTGAACTTTTTCGTGCCCTTTGACTTCCAAGCTTTGAGGTCAATCTGGTCTTCATCTTCTGAGTTGACATCTTCAAATATTTGTGGTTCTTCTTGAGTCAGAGTTGGAAAATCACTTTCCAACTCATAGGGTACCTTAATTTTCCTACAATCATCTTCAAACCATGAGTTATTTTCATCAAACACCACATTCCTACTAACTATAAATCCTTTGTTAGTGGGATTGTACAACCTATATCCCTTCTAGTTTTGGTCATAGCCAATGAATGTACACTTTTCAGCTTTTGGATCAAGCTTCCTTTTAATATGTGAGGGTATATGTGCATAAGCAATGCACCCAAAGATTTTACAATGGTCCAATGAGGTTCTCTTACCATTCCATGGCTCATAAAGTGTCATTTCATCCAAGGATTTGGATGGGAGCCTATTAATCAAGCATGTGGCTATGGAAACAACCTCTACATAGATAATTTGGTAGTTTCTTTTCATTCAACATTGATCTTGCAAACTCTACTATCACTCTATTCCTCCTCTCTGCCACTCAATTTTGTTCAGGAGTGTATCTTGTTGTGACCTCTCTCTTTATACCTCTGTCCTGTAAGAATGAGTCAAATTCATGTGAGAAATGCTTACCACCTCCATTAGACCTGATTCTCTTCAAGCTTCTACCTGTTTGGTTCTCAACCAATGACAAATATTTCTTAAAACAAGTGAACACTTCATCTTTATGATTCATGAAAGAAAGAATTCTCCATCTATTGTAACCTTCTATGAATGAGACATAGTACCTTGAACCTGAGATTGATGGTTCTCTAGTAGGACCCCACACATCTATGTGCACAAGCTCCAAGTAGTCTTCATATGTATCCTTTTTTGTTGAATGGTTGCTTGTGAGATTTGTCGAATTGGCATGCTCCACATTTTTAAATCATGTGTTGCTTGGACACATTTGGAAGGCCAAGCACACTTGGATCCCTGCATATTTGTTTTATTGTTCTTTCACCTATATGACCTAGCCTTTTATGCCATATCTCTAGTTTAGATAAGGTTTGATCTTTGTAATTGAAGAGTGCAATGTTTCTGGTATCTTCAACCTCAAATATAACGAGTCTACCACATTTCTCACCTTTTCAATCCAATTGAAGCCTTGTTGAAGGTCTTCCACATATGCTCCATGCCTTGTGAATCTAACTTATAAGCATTTCTCAACAATCTACCCAACACTGATAAGATTTTTTGTTATAGTTGGCACATATAAAACCTTACTTGAAAGGTTCATGTTACCATAAGAAGCGTTGACATTTCCAATCTTCTTAACAGAGTGTCTAGTGTCATCACCTGTTTGCACTTCATACTTCCCCTTAGGTTCTTCAAGATCAGATAGAAATGCTACATTTCCAGCCACATGATTGGAACAACTAGAATCAATATAGAAAAGATGCTCATCATGTTTACCTTACTTGGATGTCATGTTCATGATCATTAGAGAGTCCTCTTGGTCTTGTGTGTAGTTTTTCTAATCTCTTCTACTTCTAAAGCCTCCCTAAGAGTTGTTATTGTAGCCTTGGTTTTAGTTGTGATGGTAATTGGTTCCTCCATTGTTGATCCTACCTCTAGATTGTCCATAGCTTCCTCTATGGAAGCCTCGTCCTCTTTGATACCTTGTGTCTTGAAGCACTCATCTATGGTGTGATTGGTTAGGCCATAAATATTGCAAGGTGGAGTGTTGTATTATGTCCTCGTGCCTTGCTTTCCTCTTCTGCCCCTTCCTCTAGTACCCCCTCCTCTTCCTGTGAAGTTCACTTGAGAGGTGCTAGCCTCTTCTTCATTATTTTAACCTTTGCCTTTATCTTTACTTTTATTTCTATCTTTGTAAAGGGTAGAAGATTGATTATCTCTAGGTTTGTCTCCATTATTATTGAGCTTTGTCTCATGTGTGAAAAGTTTTCCCATCAATGTGTTGAGGTCAGGTATTTGCATATCCATATATAGGTCCATTGTTGTGGTGAAGGACTCCAACTTATCATCAACTTTGATGCCATTTATGATCTACCTTATTATTTGCTCCTCTTCTATCTCTTCTCAAATGCTCCCAAGTTGGTAAGCTACATCCTTCATCTTGGTTACATAATCAACTACACTTTGCTTTGGTTGCTTCTTCAAGGTTGTGAACTCCATCCATAGTTGGTTCTTCCTAGCCCTTGTATTTGATGAGAAGTATGAAGAAAGTACTTCCCAAGTCTCTTGGGAGTTCTTGCAATTCCTAATGTGAGGTAATAAGAAATCAGATATTGAGTTAAGTATATAAGATCTTGCTAGAGCATCCTTTGCACACCATGCAGTTAGCCTTTCTTGATATTCTCTTGTAGATTGATGTTTGCTTCTGTATATTGGTGTTTCCCCATCTCCAGAGATATATCCATATAAGCTTCTTCCTTGGAGATATTCTTGCATCCTTAGGACCATGCTCGAAAGTTGCTCCTCTCCAATTTGTCAATGCATGATGGAAATCCATCTGCCATCTTGCTTGTTGTTGCTCTGATACCACTGTTGAAGGAGATGGTGGCCGATACATTCTAGAGATGAAGTGGTGCTACAAAATCCTACTTCACACCAGCCAAGAACAAGTTGTGGAGACTATAGTAGATCCCTTGAGCTTCCAAACAATCATAAATAATCACCTATGAGCTTTGTAACATGATCCTCTAATAAATGGATCAAAAAATATGAGTAGAAAGTTCAACTAAGAGCTTAGACTTGCTATTTTGGTCTCCACAAATATTCAAAAAAATGAGCAGTGCTCTCAACTTGCTAGCAATTAGATAAATCCTTTTGGGAGTATCTAATTAACTTAGATAGCTACCAATCATGAGTTATTTCAATAAAAAGATTAATTGTACACTGAGAATGATGCTTCGCAAGTTGAAGGACTATCCTAACATTTTTGGGGTGCTACAATATGCAGAACAGTGAGTAAAAATGTGAAGATATCTCAAGATTGAGAAAAGCAATGCTAATGAAACTTTGTAGATATGAAAATAGTCAGTGTGCTGAATCTATAGCACTTTAAATCACATCAAATGATGAAATATGCACTGAGAAGAAGCTCGGAGAAGTTCACTATTCTGATATGATCATAGAAGTAAAGTAGAGATAAGATCAATGTGTATGTATTAAATCACATAGAAATACAAAGACATTGGCAATGCATAATTGCACAATGTGAGGATAGTGAAGTGGATATAGAATGAGCTCCATGGATGTAATGGCTTCAAGTCCATAAGCCAATATAAATGGGGTAGATCCAGTAGCGACTTTATAGGCCATACCATAAGCCCATAAAATAGAGGGTAGGAACTAGCCCCATCTCTCCCGTGAGAACTGAATTAACTTCTTCAACATTGTTAATAGGGATTTATAATTACTCTCAATGAGACCATTAGCACATAGATAATAAGGTGTACTAAACTTATGGAGGATATTAACAGTAATGCTTGTATGAGGTCATTAAGGAAGTGGGTACCATGATCGGAAACAATTTTTATCGGTAGACCAAAATGGGGAAAAGCATCTGGTGTTAAACATTGGGCTACCAAAATTGCAATGGCATTTGTAAGATCCCATGCTCCTACCCATTGAGTCACATAATCAGCACATGTTAAAATGGAATGGTTGTTGGTAGAGAGCGTCTAAGGTGTAATTGGGTCAACAAAATCCAAGCCCCAATTTTGGAAGGGTTCTAATGGCAAAACTAGTTGAAGAGGAAAATGCTACCATTACAATGGCTGCCCAATCTGTTGGCAGGGATCACATGCAAGCACAAAAAGGTGTACATTGTTGTGCATTGTAAGCCACCAAAGACCACCCGACAACAGATTTTTTAGGATGAGATTTGCCTCAAAATGACTATAGGTGGGGTGAGTATGGGCTAACACCAAAATAGACGGGACTTCATGAGTAGGAATGCACTGTAACTAGGCTCATGATAAATCAAAGTGATATACTTGATCAATGATGATTCGAAAAATTTTACCATACAAGGCAAGTTTTTGGCATTCAGCGGTGGTAGACCAATCTTCAAGAAAGTGAAAATAGTATCATAATAAGTAATAGCTAGATCCCATTTGGTTGGCACAAGTTTGGGTTGTACTGTATATATGGCTAGAGAGGTCGTGTCTACGGTCTCAGGTGATTCACCAGAATCCAATCGAGACAAAAATTTTGCTAGTGCATGATGGGTACTCAATTAGTGGATGATATCAAACTCAAAGTCCTATAACAAGAGGACCCATCATGCAAGTCTTTAAGTACTCACCTGGTTTTGTACTAAATACATCAAAGCAACATGATCTACATGGAAAATAAACTTTTGAGTCGATTGGGTGGTACCATTTATCAGTAACTTGTGGAAGAACACTACTAATAGCTATGTCAATGCTAGGAGCATTCTTAAGACCAAGCCACATTACAATACAGGCATAAACTCTCCAAGAAGTAATAAGGGTCATTTTTAGTATTTCTATTGTGCCATGTGCACTTGATTATAACCACTATAGCCATCTAAGAATGAATATATTTCGTGTCCAACAACATCATCCAACCTACTATCGAGGAAGGGTAAAGGAAAAACATGGATTATAGTGACCTTGTTCAATTTATGGTACTCGACACAAATTTTTGACTGTTTATTTTTTTTCGGGACTATGAAAAGCTGTGAAATCAACTCTATGTGCTTAAATATTGGAATTATCAAACCCATACAAAGTAATCGAACAATTTTGTCCTTAACCAGTTGCGCATAAATTAGATTCATTTTCTAATTGGTCTATAGGATTGTTTTAGTGTCGAGCTGAAGAACAATAGGGTGTTGGTAAGTGTGAGGGTCTAATCCTTTCATATATTGATAATCCCAAGCAAATACATCTTGGAATTTTGTTAGTAATGCAAGTACTTTCCTTCGCTCCTCACTGGTTATTACAGCATACTGGTTAGGGCTTATCCTTTGTGCCTAAGTTTCAAGTAATCAACTGTTCTTTGGTTATATTGTTGCTTCTCCTTATCCTCAAAATCCTACCAAGCCAAGTTAGTGTGGATTATGGGGCTGGGGAACACATCTCTTATCTCTGGTACTTGGTCAGTCAGTGGTGCACACATCACCGCACATGTCCAAGGAGTCCATTGATCGAGTAAAGGTCATAAGTCAACTAACCCGAGAGATAATAAATCAACACTAGCTTTCAAAACATCAGCTTTCTTGTCATCTATCAACCCTTTCAACATGTGAACTTGTTTGGTGATATGAGGGATTGCACGAACATCATGGGATTGTATCGTATCTAAGGGGACCAAATATTCATGATCTTTATATTTTATGAATAACTCTTTCTTAGACCAATCTTGCAAAACCTTGGCTTGTTTAAGCTACGGTCAATTGAACAAGAGGTTGTAATAATAGGTATCTTCTGGTAAATCTAAGACCACAAGGGTCATGGGGCTGCTTGAAGGGTAATGAGATTATCTTTTACCACTCCCACGATGAACCAAGAGCTGATCATCCATTTTGATAAAAAAAAACTGTTTGGTTCTATATTCCTCCATCTTAATTTATGAAAAAGAGCATAGGTGACCAAATTAACACCAAAACCACCATCGATTAAGAATTTATTGATGGAGTGATTCTTATACCACACCATAATAATTAGGATAGCATGGTCTATTGTTTCAACTTCCAATTGTAGGGTAGCTAGGCATGGGTCAGTTCATTCATCCTTTATATTGAAATATTGTTTGAATTGTTCCCTAAATTTTGGTATCAACGATAGAATTTGCCCAAGTTGCAAGGTGACGGGTATAGTTTTTAAGATCATCTAGGGTTCATTAACCTTTGGGGTCTGTATAATCACTAGAGCACTTTCTTGCACAAATCAGGGTGTTGTTTCTTTAGTTGTGGATGGAATTAGCTCTCTAGAGATTAGATCCAGTGTAGGGAAGATTGGCTACTCTTTAGCTGCCCATTTTTGCACTCTTTTCACCATACATGTCTGTTTCTTAAAGCTTGGTTCATAATTGGCTATCGTAGGCTATAGATTTTTCCCAGATCTAATTTGAACTGAAGCTACCTGTGATTCTTTTTTAGAGATGATCACTAGGTTTGTGATTGGCACCACTCTCTCTTTCTAGCATTAATTGTACTCCTATGCATCTTTGCAATTACGACGTATATGGCCCAATTGCCACAAAAGTAACAATCGATAGGCTCTAAGGGTACAAAAGTTGATGTTCTATCCTCTGACATGGTGGTTGGTGTAATAGGTCTTGCTGCATCCTTGGCTGATTATACCGTGGATATTGTGTATTGTGCATCTATGGTGGTACATAGGTGTTAGATGATGCTTGGTCTTGAACAATTGCATTTATGTTTACCCAATTTTGAGGTTTATTATTGTACATGCAATACCCTATATCATAATTGTCAATATTATAGATTGCATAGTACACTTCACTGAGCCTGCAATTTGCTACAATATGTCCAAGGTTCTTACATTTTTCACAAAATACTTATTTTGCTAAACTCATGCGTTTTTCCTTTCAAACCGCAACCCATTCGAGTTCTTGAATGTACTTGCTGACTTTATTCTATACTGGTAGGGCTTTGTCCACTCCACTATCTAGAGGTAATCCTCTGGTGCTTTGAGTGATCATGATTTTTTTCAATTGTGGATTTAACACATTAATAAACCATTGTGTGATTACATCATATGGTAACTTAACATTTTTTCGATAATTAACATAAATGCATTCAAAAAGTCAAAAATCTTAGCAGGATTCTTCTTGGATCAAAATCTTTGTAAAAATACATCCTTGATAGCCTCATACTCAGTGAAATGATCTATATAATACTCACCAAGCCACTTCATTGCTTCATTGACCATCATTGTTTGAAAAATTTTGGCTTTGTCTCTCTCATTCACCGCAAAACTGCTCATGCTGTCAAACATGTCAAAATTAAATTGGAATGCCCATACGTGAGCATCTGGATCATCCCCAAGGAATTGTCCAATCTTAGTATAAGTCACTTCCATTGGATAATATCTTCTATGCTCATCGTTTGCCATTCTTTTAATGTTGGTTCTTTCCATCGTAAGAGAAAGGTTTCCGGTGTTGGATCCAGGTATTACAAGTGGTTCAAGTTCTTTGATAGTCGTATTCCAAGCAACTTAGATAGTTACTCTCTTACTATTTCAATAGGTGTTCGGCTTCTAGGGGTTTTTCCTCCCTCTATTGGTCATTTGACTTCACTTTCCAATCTTTCTTTTGATTTCAACACTACAATATTACTAAGATCTTTGGACTATTCTTGGTTCTTTCCTTCATGCACCAAGAAATCTCTAGTATCTAAAACATTCTTTACTCTCGCACTTTTTAGTTCATCTTTCCTTGCAAAACTTCCACCAAATTTTGAAATAGCTGCGAGGACATGTATGGTTGTTTTATCTTCTCGATATTGTGGATATTCTACATCCGAATGTAGAACTAGCATAAACTATCCTTCTTATGTTCACTTTTATGACCTCCATGCCTTTCAATCTCCACTCTTACAGTATCCACTCCCTAGCGGGATCGCCTAAGTGCACTGCTCTACTAACAACGTACAACTAGAACATAGGGACTATAGGAATGGGTTCTTGGGTGGAATATACAAATAACTACAGACTGAATTAATTCCATGACAACTTACATAGTAAGACCAAACACATCAATAATATACTTGCGGAATCCATACAAAAATAACTTAATACTTCGGAGAATTCATTCACTCTTTACAATGCTAACTATGAGTGATAGCGTTTATGACTTCACATACTGAGAATCCCCAAGCCAATTGAGTCATAATGACTCGTCGCCTCTCTTCTTTTGTCATCATAAAGCTTGTTTCATTAATATGTATATGAAAGGTTATAGTGCTTCCGTAAGTCTTTTCACTGAAAAC
>CM035426.1:165037627-165197627 GCA_020310875.1 Ceratopteris richardii | reverse complement strand
GTGATGATGCTGCCAACCCAAGTAATCAAGGAAGAAAGAGGGTTGGCGATGGTGATGCTGTTGCCAACCCAAGTAATCAAGGAAGAAAGAGGATTCTGTAGGTGATGATGTTGGCGAGATGCTTTGCAAATCTGTTCAAAGACGAGGAAGCTTTGGAAGCTTTGGGAATTTTATTGAAGCGCGCACTGAAGATTCGGCATTTTATTGAGAGGAGCACAGAAGATTCTAGAAAGCGAATAGAAAACATATAATATGGAGAGAGAGAGAGAGAGAGAGAGAGAGAGAGAACCATTATTGATCAAAAGTGGAAGACATGGGCAACTTGGAGGATATGGTTTGGTATACACTTCAATCATATGCGATGTGGGCTATCCTCCTCTGAGAGAGAGAGAGAGAGAGAGAGAGAGAGAGAGAGAGAGAGAGAGAGAGAGAGAGAGGAAGTATGTGGCATGGATGCATCGGCCGAACAAGAAGATAGCGCGCTGCTTCATAATTCTGCTCAAAGGAGGCACTCCGAATGGTTAAAAACATAATTATTCAATAAAGCTTAACACTGGTGAAAGTACGCATTGCACACACGCACAGAGAGAGAGAGAGAGAGAGAGAGAGAGAGAGAGAGAGAGAGAATCAGATGATTATGAAACCAAACGATGACTTGCTGTTTTCATAGAGTTTTGAAAGTACAGGATATCGCATATATTCTGTTGCGCTGCTTCTGCTAGCAAGACTCTCTGCATTGATCATCATCATCATCATCATGGGACCATGTGTTCTGAGCCTGATGTGGCGCCATTGTAGTCATACAGATAATCGAGACTCTGTTGCGCTACTTTCGGTTAATCCTTGTGTTTGACATGGAAGGGACGACATTTCTATTGAGTGTTTCAAGGATAAATTGAACGATTCTGCTCATTTGTTTGAGATTCTTCATTCATGAGGATTTCGACAGTAACAATGATCTCTTAAAGAACCGTGGATGATGCTCGACCTCAACTGCAAGATTGGATGCTCCTCTTGCGTTGTTCCATTGATAACTACTTGCGAAAAGGTGTAGTTTCAAGAAATCGTTTATTATTGTGTGTGTGTGTGTGAAAGAGAGAGAGAGAGACCAAATCATTATTGAGAGAGAGAAAAAGATGTATTAACGTCTTCAAAATGCCAAAGTTGGCCTATGATACATAACACATATGAGAGTTATCAAGTACTCAAAAATACAAAAGTGTTGGTAAAATCGAAACTAAATCAAGTGGCAGGTGGTGTGTAAGGTATGGTGTGATGATGATGATGTGGTTTTGTCTCCATAGAAAATGGCCACGTAGTACAATGGATTGCTAGAATGTAGCTCCATTATGACCTATGCTTTGAATACTCTAGACATCATACCACAAAGTGATCCTCACTCTCAACCTCTGTCTGGCATACTTCACACGTGCACTCCTCTCTGGGCATCCCCTTGGCTCTCCCACACTTGATCTCTAACTGATGTGATGATACTCGAAGTTGGTCAATGGCTATTCGGAGATGATGAAGAAGATAAATCCTCATGTAATGTGGAGTAATTATAATTCCATAATCTGATACCTATAGAAAAAGCTCATGATATGATTGAAAGTGGGTTAGTTGGAATAATCCAAGTTGTCTATGAATATATGTGACATATATCCTATCAGATGATCCTATTCGTCTCTTGTCTAAAGGGTGAGTAGGTGGGAGACTAAGAGAGAGAGAGAGAGGGAGAAAGAGAAAGAGAGGGAAAGAGAGAGAGAGAGAGAAAGAAAGAGAGAGAGAGAGAGAGAGAGAGAAGTTTAGGTCAACTGAAATCAAGTAACAAAAGTATTTTATTATTATCCTTTAAATAAAGTGATTTGATACAACATAGATTCATGTAGGGACAATGGATTCTGAAACTTTATTATCTAGGTCCAAGCATAATAGAGGTCCAAAATTTAATAATAGAGGCCCAAAATTTATTATCTAGGTCCAAGCATAATAGAGGTATTGTCATGTCGTTCCACCGCTTCTCTATTCAGATAGAATAGTAGAATAGAGGATGCATGTTAAAGGGAGATACAAAGGAGCTCAGTAGCCTTTTATCCCTTTATGAGAGATTTACATATTCTTGAGTTTATTGTGTTGGAGAAAAAACGCCTACCTTTGTCTAAGTGGGGGATTACTCTCATGATTACCAATTCTTATTTCTAAATAATCTTAAGGACTTCTCAATAAACCATTCTTTTGGAGAATCATCAAGGTTTATCACACACCTTTCCTTTTGATTTTTCCATAGAGTCTTGATCTTTTCCCATAAACTCTTGCCTCTATCATGTCCTATAAGGTTATAGAGCAACGAATTCCGCACTTTAGCACTCTTGTGACATGAGAAAAAGACATGAAGAATGTCTTCTAATGCCTTCAAGAATCATTTACATTATTTAGAGTCATTTCTAAGTTTGTTCCCTTTCACATTTGTCTACATTCCTAGATGAAAAATTTTCCACATGCGGATCGCTTTCTCTTATTTCCATTGGTGAGCACTAGAGCTCCTTCAACTTGAAGCTCCATCTCATCCATGAACAAGACCTACACTACATTTCATAAAGATTGTGGAAAAATCAAAACTATTTATTTATGCTTGGAATGCCTTCTTATGTAATATCATTACTCCATATCAGCCCCTTTGGTTATGGATCACCAAGGATGAGCATCATGTACTCCTTTGTATTGTCACATATTTGAACATTTTCTTTTGTACCATAGCATTAGTATTTATTTAAGATTTAAAATGAAGACCTTAGGCCACGATTCAAGTGGTCGGAGTCTCCCACCAACATGCAAATCAATTATGAATTACATTAATTTACTAGTTCATTTCCTAGGATATAGGAAAAGAAAACACGTCACACCAAATTCATTCACACAAGGTTTGTGAGGTGAAATTGATTCTCACGGTTCATGGCACATCACAAGGAGACTTGTAAGAGTGTATATAATCACTCTACAAGATTTTATTAAAAGATACTAATGAATACAATCAAGTTTGAATCACTTTCTTTCTCACTCCCCTTCCCTACATCTTCTTCTTCAAACTAAGTAGACTTGTAGAGCTTGGTTCCCTTTAGCCAAAATGACAATGCTCAAGATTAAGCATTTATTTTAAAGATATAAAAGTATAATTTCATTGTATCTAAGCTTTTTTTTATTTGAATTCTTTGATTGTGAGATAAGGACACTCTTTCTCTCGGGGTCTCTTACGGTTCTTTCATAAAAAGTCGGCTTGACCATCTATGAGTGTTAAGCACAAAGTTGGAGCATGCCTTCTTAACTAATAGTACTCTCGTACATCATAGCTTCCTAAATCTATAACATAACTTTCTGTAAGAGGAATTTGATCAATTGAAGAAAGGTTTTGAGTACTAAGTATTTTAATGTAGCAAGTCCCATCCATAAATAGAAACGTTTCATAGCTTGCTTCATGTGCAAGTAGTATGTTTTGCGCTATCTTGTTCATAGTGATCATACAAAGTAATCGAGTTTTTTTATTGCAATATATTGAAGATCATAAGGTCAAGTAGAGCTTCCAAGTCTTCAACGGTAGATTCTATGTTGGTTACCTAAACCAAACTTCATTACTTTGAACAATAGGTTTACTATCAACTTTCTATCAAGCACTTTCAGTGCTATCAAAGCTCTCTTCAATCGAAATGGGTGATGGATTTTCTTCCATTATCAAGAATCTTGGTAGGAGTAACTATGCCACTTGGCAAATAACAATGGAAGCCTACTTACAAGGTAGAAATGTCTATGGAGTCGTAAAGGGTGATGGAGTCATGCCTATACCAAGATCCAATGAAGAACCTATACAAAAAGGAATAGAAAGGTTGACATTATGGTATGCAGGAGATGCGTAAGCTAGGTCTTACACTTTAGGATCTATCTCTGATTTCTTGCTTCCACACATTAGAAGTTGTAAGAAGTCAAAAGAAACCTGGGATGCACTTGAGACATTCTTCTTTGCTAGCACCAAAGATAGGAAGAAACACTTGTGGAATGAATTCAATGAGATGAAGAAAACACCTAAGCAGACAATAACATATTTTTTTACCAAAGTTAAGGAGGTTGCAAATCAATTAGAATCAAGGAGAGTTGATCGAAGATGAATCCATTATGAGGCAGATCCAAAATGGTATTAGGACTGGTAGGGAGTTGCAATCATTCACATCTACCTATGATCGCATCATGGATGTGCAAACACCTAACTTTAGCATATTTCTTTGACAATCTTTTACAACAACAACTACTTGGAGGGTCAGTCACATAATGATTCATTACTTGGAGTGAACTTGAGCCACAAAGAAGGTAAAGAGGATGAGAATTTATTTTAGATAGACTCTAGTTGTTTAAACCACGTTGTAGGCAATGTTGCTCTTCTATCAGGCTTGGAAAAACCTAGGCATAAACATGAGGTACAAATAGGAGATAATATCAAGTATAGTGTGGAAATGATTGGCAACGTCAAGGATTCCAATGGTAGACAAAATATTTTGAGTAAGGCTATCTATGTACCCACTATCTCAAAAAACCTAATAAGTGTAGGCAAGATTGTAGAAGAAGGCTTGTACGTTAGGTTCACCCAACATGGAGCTTATGTGGAGGATCCATGTAAAGGTTTGAAAAAGATAGCTGGATGTGAGAAACATGGTAGAATCTTCACTTTTGAAGTGGAAAAAACAAAAAGTGTAGCTCTATAAAACTTTGGATCACAAACCCTAAGTGAGATAGAAGTGTGGCATAAGAGGTTTGATGATGGTAATTAGAGAAGACTAAAAGATATATGTAGGAATCAAAGTGTTCTAGGGCTTCCAAATATCAAGAAGCAAAATACGATCAATTGATGTGATGCTTGTCAGATTGGAAAGTCACAAAGACATCCCTACCATATCAAAGGGTACATCCACAATAACCTCTTGGACCTAGTACACACAAATGTGTGGGGACCAAGTCAAGAACCATCAATTGCAGGCTCAAGGTATTATGTATATTTTGTTCATGCCAATAGTAGCTGGAAATGTTATACTTTATCAAGAATAAAAGTGAAGTCTATGATTGCTTCAAGAAATTTCTAGTATATGTGGAAAATTAAATTGGTCGGTCATTGAAAAAGTTTATATCTAAAGAAGGGTACTAAACATACCATCTATTTGGCAAAAGACTCAAAATTTTTTGAAGAACCCTCTACATATGAAGAAGCTAAAGGTAACCTTAATTGGGAGAAAGTTATGAAAGAGGAAGTAGAAGCTCTAAAAGATATGAACACATAGGAGTTGTTTGCTATGTAAATCATCAAGAAGCTAATAGGCTGCAAAGGGGTATATACATTGAAAAGGAACTCATATCACTGTATTCACAGGCATAAAGCAAGGTTGGTTACAAAGGGACGTGATCAAACACAGAGCATAGATTATGAAGAAACCTTCTCACTTATGGCCAAGATGACCACTGTTAAAACCTTTCTAAGTGTTGCACCCACAAGAAATTGGAAGATACATCAACTTGATGTGAAGAATGCTTTCTTCAATGCATGGATCAGAGGACGTACATATGTCACAACCTAGTGGGTATGAAAATCCTAACTATTTTAATTATGTTTATGTGGAAAATTACATTGGTAGGTCATTGAAAAAGCTTATATCTAATGAAGGGGGCGAGTATTTCTCCAAGAGATTCCATGAATAATTGTAGGATAAAGGCATCAAAAGAGAAGTCACTACTAGGTACTCTTCGCAACAAAATGGTGTTGTTGAAAGGAGAAACAAAACCCTAGTTCGGATAGCTAGGACTATGCTTGAAAAAATGAAATTAACACACTACTTGTGGGAAGAAGCAATGTCTACTGCAATGTATCTTTTCATTAAACTTCCATCTTAATCGCTTCAAGGTATGAATCCCCTCTGAAGTTTTGAATGATAGAAATCCCATCTTAGGTCATTCCAAAATCGTTGGTTGTTCAACATATATGCATGTACCTTCACAAATTAGAGGAAAGTTGGATGAAAGAGCAATCTAGGCAGTGTTCATTACCTAGGATTCGACACAAATGGGCTACAAATTTTATAATCCAACTAAAAAGAAATTCACAAGGATTAGGGATGTTATATTTGAAGAACATAGGTCATGTTATGAGGAAGAGGGGTAAAAGGTTAAGCTACCCTATGACCTCAATATATATTTTCCTTTATTAGATAGTAAGCATGACACAAAGGTGCAGGACTCTAGAAGTGTTAGAAGAAGAAATAGAAGGAGAAAGAAAGAGATGACAAACTCTAAAAATCAAGTGGCAAGGCCAAGATGCAGGGATGTGGAGAATTTTCCAAACATACTCCTAGAAGATAAAAAAAGGGATAGAAGACAACCTAAAAGGTATGGTTATGATACATCATTCTTTACTAAACATACCATCTATTTGGCCAAAGATTCAATTTTTGAAGAACACTCTACTTATGAAGAAGCTAAAGGTAACCTTAATTGGGTGAAAGTTATGAAAGAGGAAGTAGAAGCTCTAAAAGATATGGACACATAGGAGTTGTTTCCTATGTAAATCACCAAGAAGCTAATAGGCTGCAAAGGGGTATATGCATTGAAAAGGAATTCAGATCACTCTATTCACAGGTATAAAGCAAGGTTGGTTACAAAGGGATGTGATCAAACACACAACATAGATTATGAAGAAACCTTCTTACTTATGGCCAAGATGACCATAATTAGAACCTTTCTAAGTGTTGCACCCACAAGAAATTGGAAGATACTTCAACTTTATGTGAAGAATGCGTTCTTCAATGCATGGACCAGTGAGGAAGTACATATGTCACAACCCAGTGGGTATGAAAATCCTAACTATTTTAATTATGTTTATGTGCAAAATTACATTGGTAGGTCATTGAAAAAGCTTATATCTAATGAAGGGGGTGAGTATTTCTCCAAGGAATTCCATGAATACTTGTAGGATAAAGGCATCAAAAGAGAAGTCGCTACTAGGTACTCCTTGCAATAGAATGGTGTTGTTGAAAGGAGATTTAGTATCGTGTAGTACAACACAGCAGTATAGTATGGTGCACTCAGGTGGTATCGTATCACCTGAGCCATCTAATGATCGTATCGTGTAGAGAGTAGTATTGTATCACACAGATTTTGGTATCGTATGGCCAACTGTCCAAAGTATCGTATCATCACCTGCAAAGGTATCGTGTCGCGGTAAATCTTGATATCGTATCGTGGTAAGACTGGTATCGCCTAGTGCAGTATCGCTAGAGTGGTATCACCAGAATATTTCAAGCTATCTGAGGACAATAATAGAGATAGTGAGAAACCAAGATAGCCCAGGAGAGTGAATGAACTTGAGATCACGACGGGTGCTAAGTAGCCAGAGGAGTGTTATTTCATCAATAGGAAGTGCAACTCAGGCAAGTCATCACTCTATCTATTTCGACACCTCTAGTGACTCAGAAGAAGAGATACCAATGGCTTCAAAAGACATGCACGGTTCTGTCCCTAGAGGAAGCTTCATGTCCATGGTGGAGGGGGATTACCATAACTATTTGCAATATGTGTCCACTAATGCCCAAGAGATCCCCATTTACCTGGATGGTTTAAACAGATCGGTAGCCACGATGGTGAATTCCACTGATTCAACCATATTTCCTAGACCTGCCGTCAAGTATGAAGGAGGAGTGTACATGGACAAGTTAGGTTACATCTACGTGGTAACAAAACACCCAGACCAGATCAATGAAAGAGGAGGATTGGAAGGACAAGGAAACTCAGGAAGACCAGACCCTGAAGAGTTAGTAACTATACCTAGAGGCAAATCAGTAGTGATTGGAGTCCTGAGAGGAGATTTGATACCTCAAGATGATTACCTACTTGAGGTCTACTTGGTCCATGGGTCAGACCTATTGTTACAAACTGACTCACCCATACGCAGACAAGAAGAAAGCCCAATGGATTTTTATGAGTTGAAAGATCCTAAAGAAGATTCTAGAGTCACATACCTAGACAAGAACCAAAGAAGGTATTGGCCAGTTGATGCAATAGATAAGGCTCAATTGAAATATATGGGGTTGCCAGTATTCCCTCTACGAGAGCAGGCAACTACCTCCCATAATCCTTTTGGGACACAACAGGAGTCAGAACATACAATATCGGGGCAGACAAGCCATCGGAGCATTCCCAAGCAAACCCATGTGCAATTCACAGTGCCAGGGTTGCAACCGCACAATCAAACTCACCTAGGACTAGGCAACCAACATAGGCCACCAGTGAGGCCAAGACCACCACTAGGAGTGCAGCGTGGAATGCCTCCAATTAGACCAGTAATCCCTGTAATACCTAGACCACCAGAACCTATAAGAAGACTAAGAACAATCTAAGTGGCTCAGTGTATGAGAAATCATTATGACGGGATGGGAGAGCCTTATGATCACATAGCTAAATTTAAACAAGTTCTACGGGCTAAGCAAGGAGATGATTTCTTTGTGCAGTATAAGTCCTTTGGACTTACTCTCACAACAATGGCTTTGACATGGTTCCAGCCATTGGATCCCAATCAATTTGGAGATATTGAGCAATTCTTTCAAGAGTTCATTGGGGAATTCACGAAGAGAGGAATTAAACACAATTCTTGATGTTTAATCCATAGCTTCAAACAAAACCCAAATGAAACTGTAAAAACAGCTCCCCGAAGGTTCAATCAATATGTCGATAGATGTCTAGTAACAGAAAGACCCATGCAGTAAAAAATGATATCATTATTCTTAGATGGGCTGGCGAACGAGACTTTGAGAACTTTAGTCTATGTGAAGAGGCTGCATACATTGAGTGAGTGTCTTCAAGAGTGCATTGACGTGGAGGAAAACCTAGCTGATGGCCTCAAAAGCACACCAAGCCCTATGAAATCAAAGGACACTAGAAGTATAGTGACATCCAATTCTAGTCAAGAAGTTAGGAGTTCATGGACCAAGGAACTACCACCATCCATCACTGAGAGTACCCATGTTGCGAAGATGCAGCTTATATGGAGGAGACCATCCAACTCACATGTGCGTAAGAGGAGGAACAAGCTTGCCTCAAGCTTTCCCTTACAATAGACAAGGAGCTAGTGGAGCTAGTAGCCAAGAAGTTAGGAGTTCATGGACCAAGGAACTACCACCATCCATCACTGAGAATACCCATGTTGCGAAGATGCAGCTTATATGGAGGAGACCATCTAACTCACATGTGCGTAAGAGGAGGAACAAGCTTGCCTCAAGCTTTCCCTTACAATAGACAGCCACATCAAGGAACCATTGTATATTTTCATATAGAACAAAAATACACCAATCATACCACTGAGAATTGTCCATTCAACATGCAGTCACGACCTTTAAATCAACCTCAGTATAGACCGTATGGATACCCACCTAGAGATCCAAGAAGGGAGATTCCTAGATATAATCCCTATCCAGGACCATAAGGAGCACCTAGGCCATATGAGCAGGGGCAATATACACAACCTCAACCAGTGTTAGAACAACAACCGCAACTTCCTCAAAACGTAGTACCAGTCAAATATGCCCAACCAGAGGAAAATTTAAAGAGAGCCATAGTGCCAACATCACCATTAACTAGCATAGAATCAAAAACCCTAGGTTATGAGCAAACCCAAGGAGATTACTATCCCTATGACTTCAGTATGATGGAGTACGAGGAAGCTTATGACCCACAATACTATGGGTATGAAGGGTATGATAACCCATACGGACCAGAACTGGCAACACTAATGTACACGGCACCCAAGGCACTAGCACCCGTAAGACCACCCATTAGACCACCTATGCCAAAAGGACCGTGCTATAGATGTGGAGGAGATCACTTTATAAGAGAATGCACTCGGCCAGTGAACCCACTACCCCCTAGGACATGGGAAGCGTATTGCAACGATTGTGGGAAGGAACATCTCTTTAGAGACTGCCCCAAGAATCCCAATAAGACTCATGATAGGGCACCTAATAATGTGATAGAAGTAATTGAAACATCAGGAAGTGATAGGGAATACACAGTACCATTAAAGGTCATCACTCAAGCATAAGAAAAAGGACAAGAAAGGAAATTTGTAGACTTGGAACAAAAAAAAGAGTAAAACCCTAGAGCCTAGAATACAAGTAGTAGAAGACTCGGAAGACCCATGTGAGAATATCCAAACAACTAAAAGCCAAAAGTGGAAGGACAGAAGGGAAAAACTCAAGAAAAAATTGATGAAAAATCAAAATAGAGAAGATAAGAAAGGCACAAGAGGCAATAAGAAACCTAAAGAGCTTGAAATTCAAGAGGAAGTTCCTACTACACCCCAAACACTAGAGCCAGATAAGCCAGGATCTATTCTAGCAGATCCAAGACCTGATGATTTAGACATGTGGTTGAAAGTTTACCAAGCTAGAATTGTGAATGGACCGAACATAGAGTAGCACGAGAAATCTTACCCACAAGTAGAGCTAGAAAAGGAGAGACTTGCGATATGTAGAAAACTCATAGAGGTAGCTCAAGCCACTCTAGAGAAGACTATCCCAGTCCTCCGAGAGATGAGAATATTGAAGCACCTATACAATGATTGTCTCAAAGCCAAGAGCCAGAACCCAAAAGAGAAGGAAAATAACAAAGAATTACTGAAAACCCAAGACAAATCCATGTCCACAGTCCTTGATTTAGAAGCTGATTGGCCAAGAGAGTTGTGGACTAGGATTCGAGAAGATCAATGGAAAAAGAATGGACTTACAAAACTTCCTTTTGAGGAATTAGATGTGGAAGACTATCAACTGATGCCAAATTTGGAGGAAGTATATGAAGAAGTCTCTAGGCTAGACTGGAATAGGGAAGAGGCACAAAGCATTTCTACCCTACCAAACTATATGGGAGAATATGACAAAGAATCCATAATCTTTCGTGCTCCCATAGTACGAGGAAAAGAAAAGAAGCCTTTAGACAAGACCACACACAATCTAGTAGAAGTCAAAAAGACCAAAGTAAAATGTCAATTGACTATGGAAGAATTATTTTGTGTCAAACCACAATTATGGAAACAACTAGACGAGCAGTTGAAGTTCGAGTCGGAGAAGAACAAGAAGGAAAGCAAGGAAATTGAGAACCCTTCTACTGTACAAATCCCAGTGGATACGGTTAGAGAATTTAGTGAAGGAGACGAGGGCAACACATGTTTACCCGTCACGTACAATGGATACATGAACAAGGCCATACTTGACACCAGAGGAGGAGTAGGTATTGCCACCAAAGAGATTTAGGAGAAATGGGGAAAGCCAGCCCTATGATCAACTCGTATGAAGCTTCAATTAGCAGATGGCCATGTTGAGAAACACCTGGGAATATTGGAAAAAATTAGATTAACCACCTATGGAGTCGAGTTTGAGCATGCATTAGCTATATGTCAATTTGGAAAGGCAAATAATTATGAAATGATATTAGGACGACCTTGAATGAGACAACTCAGGGTAGTGCAAGGCTGGGGAAGGGACTCATTATACCTTCAACATCAAGGAACAACTACCAAGATAAATTTGCATACCTTTGCATACAGGGATGTACCCCCATTACAATGGAATCCCATACACAAGGAAGAAGATGATTTTGTCTATCCATAGTGCCGGATCAAGTGATCAATGATGGATGCATGAGGATGCACAATTATGGATGTGTAAGGAAGCAAAAAAAGAGGATAAAAAACTTCAATTATGGCCCATAGGACATAAAAAATATTGACATGTAGCAGACCCAACGTACATGCCTCAAGTTTTTCCTGATGAAGCATTCGAACCTCACGGTTGGATGGAAATCCTAGCAACCTTGGACGTATGTGTGAATGAAGAAGTATTAACCATGAATGAATGTGTAGACGAAGAAGGCTACGATGTAAACTTTTACATGGTAGTCCTTTAGGAGGTAGAAGCAGGAGAAGTATTAGAAAAGGAATGGAAGGAAGAATATGAGAGCATAGAGATGGAACCGGATTTCGACTCAGAGGAGTGCTATTTAGAAGTCATTCAAGCCAAGGAAAGGGGCAGAACACCCAAAGTGAGCAATCAAAGCAGCTCCCATAATACTGAACCATGAGGAAACCACGAGTAAGACCAAACCAAGCCTAGATCTATTTGAAGTTCTGGAACACTTCAAGAGATACGAAGTAGAGGAAAGGAAAATAACCATTCAGATGCCTAAGAGACATGCAAAAGAAGGAGAAGCTTATGACAACAAGGAACAAACGAAAAAAATCATAGTGACCATAGAAAATGGAGAAGAAAGATGCTCATACATAGGAAAGGATGTGTCACCTGAGGAGGAAGAAGAATTGATACGACTGATTCAAGAATATCGAGATGTGTTTGCATGGACCTACAAGGATCTCAAAGGTGTGGAACCCTCCATCTGGTCTCAAAGAAGACCAATGACACCCGATGCAAAACCATTGAAACAACTCCCATACACATATAATGATGTATATGCAACAGAAATTAAAGAAGAGATACACAAGCTATTAGCTACTAGATTCATTTACGAGATAGAACATAGTGAATGGGTGTCACCCTTAGTAGTTGTACCCAAAAAGAATGGAAAACTAAGAGTGTGCATTAATCTAAAGAAGGTCAATGCAGCCACGATCCATGATAGCTACCCATTACCTATCACTAATCATCTTTTGGAAAGAGTTACAGGTAAGGAAGTCTATAGCTTCATGGATGGATTCTCTGGATACAACCAAGTAGCTATTGCTACTGAGGACCAACATAAGATCGCATTCGTGATTGAATGGGCAGTCTATGCTTTTAGAGTGATGCCTTTTAGACTCACTAACACCCATGCCACTTTCCAAAGGTTGATGTGTCACGTTTTCAAAGAATTACTAAGGAAGAGTATGAAAGTATACGTAGACGACCTGTGTACATATTCAAATCGGAGGCAGGAACATATTCCAGAATTGCAAAAATATTTGAAAAATATCGACAATATAGAGTATGTCTCAATCCGGAGAAATGCGTTTTTATGGTAAGACAAGGAAAAATCTTAGGACACATCGTATCTAGGAATGGAATATCTATAAATGAAGACAAGATCAAGTAATTCTAGAACTTCCAAGACCAAAAAATGCAAAAGAAGTACAAGCATTTATGGGTCATTGTCGATACTATCACCGATTTATCCACATGTACACCATAATTGCCAAGCCATTATATGGATTGTTGACTCAATTCACATGGACGGACGAATGCGAGAAGGCATTTAATGAGCTAAAAAAGCAACTTAGCATAGCTCCATTTTTGAAAACAACCAATTGGAACAAGCCTTTTCATATTCATGTGGACACTTCCAATTACACAATAGGATGTATCTTAGCTCAATCGACAGATGAAGGAAAATTGGACCATCCAACTACCTATGCAAGTAGACAACTGAGTCAAGCCCGAAAGCTATACAACTACGGAGCGAGAAGGTTTAGGGATGGTGTACGCGGTTAAGAAATTCAAACACTACCTATTAGCTAATAAGTTCAAGTTCTTCATAGATCATCAAGCTTTATTGTACTTAGTCAATAAGCCTTGTAGCACGGGAAGATTAGTGAGATGGTTTTTGTTATTAATGGAGTTTGATTTTGAAGTAATTGTGAAAAATGGTAATACCCACATGAGAGCTGATCACCTCTCTAGGTTAACACATGGAGAACCACCGAGCGGTGTACGCGACGATTTGCCAGACACTTACCTATTCAATTTGGAAGTGTGTCCCAAGTAGGCAGAAAAGCTAATTCCAATACTCACTCATGGACCACAACACTCAATTAACAAGGAGAGTAGAAAGGGAATCCTACAATCACGTAACTTACACATTGTAGCAGGAAGTGTGTATCATAAAGAATCCAATAGTTTATTGTCTAGATGTGTAGAGGAATACGATTAGAAGAACTTGATTGAACAAGTTCACATAAACAAAAGGAGAAGGCATAAGGGAATCCATGGAACTTTAAGAGAATTGAAACGATTAGGATTATATTGGCCTGATATACCTAAGGATGTCCATGAATATGTGAGTAGTTGCATGGAATGTTAGGAAACCACTCCAGATGATCATACATCTTTACCTTTCTCTACAATAGCACCCAACTCGAGTAAGACGTTAGTGAAATTCCTAAAGACATGAGAACATGAGAAAGGAATCAGCTTAGCAAGGAAATGATCCCTAGAAGAAGTGTGATCCTCTTTGCGGGCTTGTGGTGGCCAACTCTGCATATGGATGCAAACACCTATGTGTGAAGTTGTGAGACATGCCAAAAAGATAAATATCCGATTCGACGAGCATACATTTTTGAACATGATCGGCATTAACCGAGGATCAGATGCCCTCGTTTTTTATTATCAACTATACCTAGTCGGTTAACACTCATGGCTATCTACTCAAGACTTATGTTTTTGCCAAGTCCGTATATGCAGACATGTGGAGGCATTTTTTATAGGATTTTTTGAGATGGATTTAGAGATTTTTGCAAAAATATCTTCGAACCTTAACACAAGACTGGTGGCCTATTAAGTTTCTTTGTAGATCATAGATAGGCACGAGATGATGGGGTGAACTCAACTCAATGGAAAGAATTGATGTTATGTGAAGCCAATTTGCTTAACCAGAGAGAGAAAAAATTCATAGAAATGTACTCACATCACTAAAAAAAGCCTATCTAGGACGATAGAGTTCAGGAGGAGGGATGTGTGGAAGGGGAATCAAGCAAAAAGAAACACAGAAGAAGATCAAAGCATAAAACAGCTCAGTGAAGAGCAAAAGCTCATAAAGAAAATAACAACCCTCTGCCTAAAGCCCCACAGGGGCATGCATCAGGCGACAACACCAACGAACCAGGTCCAAAGGATTGGGAATAAAGAAAGATAACAACCAAGACATTTCATGGGAGGTTGCACACATCTTTCTCATCCACCACGTGCATGCGGTGAAAGCAACGAACAGGGAAGCGAGACAGTACACAAAGGATCCTTCATCAAACAAGATAACCAATTGTGTGAAGGTCTTAACTGTCTCCTCATCCACTGGATGCGTGCAATGGAAAGTAAGGAATCAGGTCCCAGAGAATGACAAAGAAGATTTAAGAATAGGATCTTTAAAACATAACGCTCACTTAGAAGGGAGCAAAAGCCTGTAGAGTAAGGTGTGCGGTGGAAGAAAGTAAACATGCTCCTAGCAATACAACAGGGTCACATGTGTGAAGACAAAGACATATCAGAAGACCAAAAGTTAGAAAGAGGCAGAGGCTGAGAAGTTGAAGTGGGTGACTAAGAATATCACATTCTTAGCCACTGATGGCGTGCGTGGCAGCCCGACTTAATACACCAACACAGACTTGTGATATAAGGAATACCAAGGGGCTTATAGAAGCAAAGGACTAATCTCGGATAAAATAACAAATTGTCTGATAGTCCTTATTGCTTCTTCGACCACTGGGTGCATGTACCAAGGAGCCACAAACAAGATGTAGACAAAGGAACAAAGCATGTCAAGGGATGACAAAGACAAAGAGGGGTAGAGTGTTTCAAAGAAAAAGAGGCATAAAGAGGAGTACCAAAATTTTCAAATTAATGGGCATAAAATTCTTCTTCAGAATTCTAGGAAATTCCCTCGAAGCTATGTAAATGCACTAGAGGAGTGCTCTAGATGCATAAGCCCCAAATCATTGTAATATACTTCTTGTAAGATAGTAAAAAATAAGGGATTAGTCAATAAAACGCCAGTCACTTGTGTGAAAGGACCATTTTTAGGGCACATGTATATAAGTCACTTCGTGACTCTTTTGTAAGGACTTTTTTGCCATTGTGAAGAAGGAGAGCTGAAATTTCGAATTTGCTTCTTCCCTACTGATTTTCATCTTCTCTATGAACTTTTGTGTGTGTGTAAAGCTTGGAATGTGTGTGTAGGACTGTTGTCTATCCCTCCCCATCACTTGTCTGTGTGGGCCAACACGAGTTGTGGAGTGAGTATAGGTGTTTCCCACCATTCACTCTTTTGGCCATAACTTGAAGAGGGTTTGTCAGATTTGAGTGAAAATGAAGATATGGCGTTTCGAGCCCTTAGTGTCGGAACTTGGCAACTCGGCCGGGCGACCCTGTGCCTATTCAGACGGTCCCCTGATTTTACTCCCGACAAATCGAATCGCTTCGGTACCCTCTCTGGGTTGAGCTCCCTAACCTGCCATACTTCTTGTACAACTTCGTGTGGGACATCGTTTCTCCTATCGGCAAGTCGTTGGCCTCACGCGAGGACATTGGTGGTCTCATTTATGAAGGTGCAAGACACTCGTTCAACGCTCGGTGGCACCCTCAAATCTGTGTCGAGGCTGACCTCAGTATGCCACTTCGATCGAAGATCAAACTGGACTTGGGCGAAGGGGATGTATGGGAGCAAGACATCAGTTACAAAAACCTTCCCAACGCGTGCTTTCGTTGTGGCCAACAAGGTCACAGGATTAAAGATTGCCCTTTGAGACGAAAAAGCAAGCGAAATCAAGAAGCCCCCAAAAATGCTCAAGATAGCAATGGAGCATTGAATCACTCGACGAAAGTAGAGGAATTCAAGGGCCCCCTTAATCCAGAAGCTGATGCAGACGGGTTCATCGAAGTCAGAAGAAGAAGGAAAAGAAGCCCTAGGGCAACTTCTAAGCGAAACAACATGTCAGTTACCCCCTGCAGCAACTTGTATTGCAATCTGGAAAAGGACATCAATGAGTTTGACTACCCAGGTGGGAACCAACTTGAGGTGGACACCAACGTCAAAGGCCTAGAGATCCCTGACAGTAAAGAAACCTTGCAGGAGGGTTACACTACAAGCAAAGAAGACGGCTTTACTACTAGCAACGAAGATAACATGGATAGTGAAAGCTCCATCATCGGATCGACTATTCCGGAAACGGAGCTGAAAACGGTGCCCAGTTCTTCCCAGCAGGAGGCATCCCGCAAAGGAAAACAACCTATGGAGTTACCGTGGAAAAGCCCCCACAAGAACCTATTGCTAACTCGGGATCCGATCCGAGCGAAAAAGAAAGATGAATCCAAGAAAAGAAAGGACAAAGCTCCCTCCCGCAAAGAGGGCTCACTACGACAATGATCATCATCTCGTTAAATGCTAGAGGGCTAACCGACCCCTCAAGAGCGATCATCATTGGTCAATGGCTTCGCGACATTAGCCTAAACCCAGATTTTATATGTATTCAAGAGATTAAAATTGACGGAGAAGACCTCCAGAAACGGCTTAGACATGTCTCCTTGACCCATGTTTGGATTTCAACGGCGCATCAGTGGGGGTCCGGTGGAACGGTAATCGGTATTAATCAACTCTGGTTTGAAAAGCTTGAGAACTCCATTGAAGATGAATGCCATCGATGGATTGCTGTTTCTTTCGGTGCTCCCTTTTGTTTTACTTTAGTTTCTTTGTATGCCCCTAATGGGGAGTTAGAGAGACTTAACACTTGGGCCTCCTTGGACTCGCTCCCCCACAACGTGCTTATTTGTGGTGACTTCAACATGGTAGAGGACCCTATGGACAGATGGATGGGCAAGGGTAGGGTCATCGATAGTCGGGAGAAAGAAACGTGGGACAAAACTAAACTTCACTTGGATTTGGTCGAATTCAAAGACTGGAATGGCTTTTCTTGGTCAAATCTCCAAGTAGGCGAGGACCTGAGGAAAGCTAGACTTGATAGATGCTACATTTCTCAGAGTTTTACTCATCAGTGGGGCCACCCTTCCCTCTCGCAACGCACCGACCTCACCATCTCTGATCACTACCCGATCGCCATCACTTTTCAACCCCCCACCAAGATCCGTAAGGCTCCTTGGTTCCATGCCAGTGTGCCCTCCTTCTCTCTCTTCTCCGTCCATCAAGAAATTTCTGATGTGTGGAAGGAGGCATTCGCCTCTGGCTTGTCCCCAGCCAAGTGTTGGAGAAGGGCGGTCGATAAGTCACGACAGATCATGATTAGATCCAGGAAGATGCTAGAGACTGTGCGGCGGGCTCGTAGAGAAGCTCTATATCATAGACTCTGGCGGCTCGAGGAGGAAGTGAACAAAGGAAAATCTCAAGCCCAGAAAGGACTTCGAAAAATCAGAGCGCTGCTGAGGTACGAGGAAGAGATACAAAGGAAAAATTTGCAAATTTTCTTCAAGGAGTGGTGGGCTGGCAAAGCCGACAAACCCACCAAAGAGATGTGTCGTATCCTCAAAAGGAAACACAACAGAGAATCGATCCCCTTATTGCTAGACGCAATGGCAATGTATGCAATACGGAAGAAGATAATTTTGGGATCATTGAAGGGCACTTCACGAGACTCCTGGGGACCTCAAACCCCCTCTCCCACCATAGAAGGGACTGTATGGCAGCCATATCTAGGGTTTCCCCCCATAGGATACCACTCAACCTTCACTCTCTACTTCATGCCTCTATCTCTGAAGCCGAAATCATTGAGGTCATTGATGCCCTCCCTTCAGGTAAAAGCCCGGGACCCAATGGGCTCACTAATGAGTTCTTTAAATCCTTCAAGTTGGTGGTTGCCACCCCTCTTCGTTTGGTTTGGCAAGAGGCACTCAAGTTTGGCGCGCTTCCTTCTTGTCTCAACAATGGCATTATCAAGTTAGTACACAAAAAAGGGGAAAAGAACAGAATAGAGAACTGGTGTCCCATTACAATGCTCCAAACAGGATACAAGATCATCGCCAAAGTCATTGCCAACAGAATCTCTTGCCACTTGAGAGCGTGGTTAAGCGAGGACCAAAAAGGTTTCATCAAAGGCAGGTCAATTTTGGAAACCATTATAGATATCTGGGAAGGTCTTGAATTTGCAAATGAGTCTAAACAAGAAGTAGTATTCCTCAAGATCGACTTTGATAAAGCCTACGACAGGCTAGAATGGGACTATATTCTACAGTCGCTACAAGATCTTGGATGTAGTCAGAAATTCACCAAGATGATCGCGACCCTTCTCGGAAACGCATCGACCCAAATTAACATTAATGGAAAACTTTCAAAGGTGATCAAACTTAGAAGATCTATCAGACAAGGGTGCCCATTGGCTCCCCTTATCTTTGCCATTGCCACGGAAGGGCTTAGCAGGCTGGTGGAGCTTCAGGTGGAAGCTGGTAACATTAAAGGCCTTCGTTTGCCGCGTGACCACAGTCAGATCACCATGAGACTTTTTGCCGATGATATGAACGCTTTTGTTCACAATGATAGTACCAGCCTAGAGACGTTCTGGAAGTGTCTTGCTACTTTTTGTGAAGCCTCTGGATCCATAATCAACCACTCTAAGACCGCCTTTAGAGCTATTGGTGGGTCATAGCCCGACCTTCTCATTGATCATGGCTGTCAAATCATTCCGCAGGGCCAAATTTTTCGGCTTCTTGGGATTCCCTTGGGGTTTGGCGTCTCTATGGAACAGCGGTGGAATTGGGTGCTTGCCAAACTCGAAAACAAGCTTAACTATTGGAGAGGTATGCAAATCAATCTTGCTGGTCGTGCTATGGTTATCAACACGTTCCTCTTATCATCTACCATTTATTTCCTTTCTTGTTGGAGACCGAAAGAGCAAGATCTGTCCAAACTGGATAGTATTTGTAGAAACTTCCTTTGGACGGGCGACCACAATAGGAGGGGGGTGCCTAAAATCAAATGGTCCATCTGCACCAGCCATAGAGATAGTGGGGGACTTGGTATCTTGGACATTGGGTGCATGGCTAACAAACTGTTGGTCAAATGGATGATTAAGGCTTGGTGCAACGGGGAGGCCTCGTGGGCCAAGTTGATCTTCAGAAACAAGAATGAGTTGGCGCTCATGGGTTTCCCAAATTGGAAGAATCTTGACATCTTGACCTTGCTGTTTTCCCCGATCCCCGTCTTCCCGAAAGGCTCTAATCTGGTGTGCTCCCTTTGGAAGAGTTGGAATAAAGTCAAAAGCTTCACAAGAATAAGTGAAGACTGGAAGTGGGCTGCCGGTATCAGACAAAATGACTCTATCTGGTTTCCGATCCATGGCATCCGGAGTGTGGAATCTTGGAACATTCAAAATGCCAAGAAGCTATGGAACAAAGGCTTCAAAAAATGGAAACATCTCTGGAAACAAGACACCAACCGCTAGATCAACTTTGAGGATATTGACCCTAGCATCAACATTTCGCATGAAGAATGGAACACTTTGCAAAGCAGATGTCTCGCCTGGGAATGACACAAAGTTCACCTTCTCATGGGACACGACATGTCGAGCTCGCTTGGTCTCAAATGGCACAATGGGAATAGCCTATCAAAAATCCCGAACATCAAAGAAACGATCGACTATCAGGTTAACCTCAACAAAAAGTGGTGCCTGTCATGGACGTGGCTTCGGTGGGACATGAAGTTCATGGCTATCTGGCACCCCCTCATAGAAATCAAAAAGTCTGTCCTCTTATGGCAAATTCTTCATCATGGAATCTGGACCAACCTTAAGGCTAGCAAAATTTGTGGGATCCCTCCCTGGTGCAAACGCTGCTACCGGTCTATCGAAGATGTTTCACACATCTTCTTTACCTGCCCCAACTCCAACAGACTCTGGCAGGTGGTTGGAAAGAGAATTAGACTTCAAAAACGTCTCAGTTGACAGCAAGCACTGCTGGGAGAAGCGATCGGATGCTCCGCGACTCTCTGGAACGCCATCAGAGGGGAGGTCCTATGGAAAATCTGGCAGGAAAGATGTGCTTTCAACTTCGGTGACTCCCCCAAGGAGTGGTCAATTGAGAAATCGTTGTTCCTCCTTGGCAAAAGGATTGTCAACTGTAAAAAATCCCCCCCCCTTTAGGCATCATCAAGTAATCCTTTTGATCGATAACAAGCTTAAACCCAAGTGGGCCCCACATGAGGGTGATGAGAGGGTAATTAACCTTCTTTGTAATGTCATCTAAGCTCTGTAAAAGCTTCCCCTGCTTTGTGGGATTTGGGGGGTCCCGTGGGCACTAGTCCCCTTCTCTTGTACTTTTCTTTATTTAATTCAAGTCCGGGAGAGTAGGCTAATGCCGAACTTCCTTTATATTAAAAAAAAAAATACCACCAATAGATGCGTCTCGTCAAGAGCTTTGAAAGGAGCTTGTTATTGGCCATATTCGGAATTTGAAGCCGGGTGAAACATTTGAATTTTTATTTATTGTTGTAAGTGGTATTGCGGCAAAAATTTGCAGAGATTTAGTGAATTGGAGAGGTAGGTTAGTCTTTCAATATGCATTATAGCTGAACCACTTCACTTTCCATCACATGTGAACACATCCTCAGATACTTGGTTCATGTGGTTCTTCAGATTGATAATTATGTGTGTGTCAATCCCTATTATATGCACTTATGGGGCAAATGAGATTTAGTCTCTTTGACACAAGTCCGTAAGACCTTTTGACTTAGGTACACAGGTATATACATTGAAAAGGAATTTAGATCGCTCTATTCACAGGTATAAAGCAAGGTTGGTTACAAAGGGATCTGATCAAACACACAGCATAGATTACGAAGAAACCTTCTCACTTATGGCCAAGATGACCACTATTCGAACCTTTCTAAGTGTTTCACCCACAAGAAATTGGAAGATAATTCAATTTGATGTGAAGAATGATTTTTTCAATGCATGGATCAGTGAGGAAGTACATATGTCACAACCCAGTGGGTATCAAAATCCTAACTATTTTAATTATGTTTATGTGAAAAATTACATTGGTAGGTGTTGCAGAGCAAAGAGGCACAAAAGGGGAGCCCCGAAAATTTCAAATTAATTGGCATATTTTTCTTCTTCAAAATCCTAGAAAATTCCCTCAAAGCTATGTAAATGCACTAGAGGAGTCCTCTAGATGCATAATCCCAAATCATTTTAATATATTTCTTGTAAAATAGTAGGAGAATAGAGATTAGTCAATAAAGTGTCGGTCACTTGTGTGAAAGGACCATTTTTAGGGCACATGTATATAAGTCACTTTATGACTCTTTGTAAAGACTTTTTGCCATTGTGAAGAAGGAGAGCTCTTGAATTTTGAATTTGTCTCTTTCCTGCAGATTTTCATATTCTCTATTATCTTTGGTGTATTGTCTGTGTGGTATCGTCCAGAGCACTTTGAGAAATTTTAAGGGGAAATTTGGGATATTGGAGGATCCATTTAAAGAGAGAATTAAAGCCCAAGAAAACCCCAGGTGGGTGGATGAACTTGAGGTCAGGAAGGATTCTAAGTAGCCGGAGAAGTGTTATATCATCGGTAGGAAGTACAGCTCAGGTCAGTCACCACTCTACCTATTCCGACACCTCTAGTGACTCAGAGGAGGAGATACCCATGGCTTCAGAAGACATCCAGGGTCCTGCTCCCGGGAGAAACTTCATGTCTACGACACCTCTAGTGACTCAGAGGAGGAGATATCCATGGCTTCAGAAGACATCCAGGGTCCTGCTCCCGGGAGAAACTTCATGTCTACGGTAGAAGGGGAGTACCACACCTCCTTGCAATATGTGTCTACTAATGCCCAGGAGATTCCTATCTTCCTGGATGGGTTAAATAGATCAATTGCTAGGATGGTAACCTCCACTAATGCCATAATTGTGCCCAGACCAGCTGTCAAGTATGAAGGAGGAGTATATATGGATAAGTTGGGTCATATCTATGTGGTGACAAAACACCCAGAATTGATCAATGAGAGAGGAGAATTGGAAGGGCAAGAACATTCAGGAAGACCAGACCCTGGAGAGTTAGTAACTACTCCCAGAGGCAAGTCAGTAGTGACATGAGTCTTGAGAGGGGATTTGATACCTCAAGATGACTACTTATTGGAGGTCTATTTGATCCATGGAGCAGATTTACTGCTACAAACTAACTCACCTACACAAGGACGGGAAGAAAGCACGATGACATTTTACGAGTTAAAAGATCCTGAAGACGAGACTAGAGTAACATACCTAGACAAAAATCAAAGAAGGTATTGGCTTGTCAATGCCTTAGATAGAGCTCGATTGAAGTATATGGGCTTGCATATATTTCCCCAACGAGAGCAGGCAACTACCTCTCAGAATCCTTTTGGAACACAGCAAGAGACGGAACATACGATATCAGGACAAACAAGCCATCGGAGTGTTCCAAATAGAACACATGTACAATTTACAATGCCTAGAATGCAACCACACAATCAGACACACCTTGGATTAGGTAACCAACACTGACCACCAGTAAGACCAAGACCACCACTAGGAGTGCAACCTGGAATACCCCCAATTATACCAGTAGTCCCTGTAATACCTAGAAAACTAGAGCCCATGAGAAGATTAAGACATATTCAGGTGGCCAAATGCATGAGAAATCATTACGATGGATTGGGAGAACCTTACGACCACATTGCTGAATTTGAACAAGTTCTAAGAGCTGAACAAGTGGATGACTTCTTTGTGCAGTATGAGTCCTTTGGGCTCACTCTCACAGGAATAGCTCTGACGTGGTTCCAGCCATTAGATCCCAATCAAATTGGAGATATTGAAAAATTCTTTCAAGAATTCATAGGGGAATTCACTAAAGAAGGGATTAAACACACCTCTTCATCTTTAATCCATAGCTTTAAGCAGAACCCCAATGAAACTGTAAAAACAGCTGCACGAAGATTCAATCAGTATGTTGATAGATGTCCTGTAGCTGAAAGACCTACGCAGCAAAAGATGATATCATTATTTTTGGACAGGTTAACGAACGGAACTCTAAGAACATTAGTCTATGTGAAGAGACTACAGACATTGAGTGAATGTCTCCAAGAGTGTATTGATCTTGAGGACAATCTACCTCATGATCTCAAGAGTGCGAGCAGTCCTACTAAATCAGAAGACACTCAAAGCACAATAACCTCAAACTCAAGCAATGTGGAAGAGCTAGCGGATCTCGTAGCAAAGAAGTTAGGAGTTCTCGGGCAAAGGAACTACCAGCATCCGTCTCTGAGAATACCTATGTTAGGAAGATGTAGCTCATGTGGAGGTGATCACCCCACTCACATGTGTGTACGAGGAGGAACAGGCGTACCCCAAGCATACCCTTATAATAGGCAGCCCCATCAAGGAACGGCCTTGTATTGTCACATAGAACAAAAACACACCAATCACACCACGAAAAATTGCCCATTCAGTAGGCAAACACGGCCTCTACAACCACCTCAGTATCCGCCATATGGATATCCACCTAGAGAGCCAGGCCATATGAGCAAGCACCACCAGGAGCACCTAGGAGCACCTAGACCATACGAGCAAGCACAATATACACAACCCCTACCAGTGTTAGGACCACAGTTGTCACATCCCCAACATGTGGTACCTGTCAAGTATACTCAATCAGAGGAAAACTTACAAAGAGCCATAGTGCCAGCTTCATCAATGGCCAGTATAGAATCAACGAACCCAGGATAGGAGCAATCCCAAGGAGAATACTACTCCTATGATGCTAGTATAATGGAGTACGAGCAAGTTTATGATCCGCAATACTATGGATACAAAGGATATGACAATAGCTATGGACGAGAAGTGGCGACATTAATGTACACCGCACCTAAAGGACAGGCACCCATAAGACCACCCATCAGACCACCTATGCCAAGAGGACCGTGTTATATATGCAAAGGAGACCACTTTATTAGAGAATGCACTCGACCGTACAACCCACCACCTCTTAAGACTTAGGAAGGGTATTGCAGTGAATGTGGAAAGGAACATCTCTTTCGAGATTGCCCAAAAAATCCCAACAAGGCTCAAGACACTGCACCTATTAATGTGATCGAAGTGATAGAAGCACCGGGAAGTGACAAGGAATACACCGCACCATTAAAGGCCATTAGAGGAGCACGAAGGAAGGAATGAGAAGGAAAACAATCGGACGTTGAACAAGAAAAGAGTAAAACCTTAGACCCCAAAATTCAAATAGTGGAAGATTTAGAAGACCCACACGAGAGTACTCAAGCAATGAAAAGCCAAAAGTGGAAGGAAAGAAGACAAAATCTCAATGAAAAATGGATAAAAAACAAAAATCAGGAAAATAATAGACATACACAAAGCAATAAGAAGCCTAAAGAACCAGAGATTCGGGAAGAAGTTTCCATTCCACCACCTATCTGAGAGTCAGAAAAGCCAGGATCAACTCTAGCTGACCCAAAACTGGATGATTTGGACATGTGGTTGAAAGCATACCAAGCTAGAATTAAGACTGGACCGAATGTGGAGCAACATGAAAAGCTTTACCCACAAGGAGAGTTAGAAAAGGAGAGGCTTGCGATATGTAGAAAACTCATAGAGGTAGCACACGCAACCCTAGAAAAGAATGTCAGTATTATCTCCATTTTTTTAGAGCATTCACAATGGCATAAAGCTCTTTTTCATAGGTAGAATAATTCCTTTGAGCTGAGTTTATCTTTTGATTTTCAAAAGTAATTGGTTGATGATTTTGGTTTAGCATAGCTCCAATTGCTTTTCAACTACAAAAGGTTCATTTGGATCTACTCTTTGTAGAGCCGAGGCCAAAGCTAAGGCTTTTTTAAGTTGTTCCATACTTTTGGCCTATTCATTCACCTAGCTAAGGCTTTTAGGTTTTCCCTTTAATCTCTCGAGTACAGGGATCGAGATTTTCGCAAAGTTTGCCACAATGTTTCTAAAATATCCTCCTAACCCTAAGAAGCTTTGAAGTTCTGTAATGGTTTTAGGGTGAGGCTAGTTGAGAATAACTTGGAACCTTTTAGGATCTACTTGAATTCCTTTCTTAGATATAACATGCCCAAGATATCTGATTTCTACAAAAACAATTCACACTTATCTTCTTTTCCAATCAATTTATTTTCTCTTAGAACTCAAAAAACTCTTTCCAAATGTTCAAGAATTTCATCAAGAAATTCAACTACAAACTTTCCCAAATAAGGGCTTAGTATGGTGTTTATTAGTGTCATAAACATAGCAAGGGCATTTGTTATTCCAAAAAAAGCATGACTAGAAATTCAAAATGCCCACATTTAGTTTTGAAAGCTATTTTAGAAACACCTTGAGATCTAATTCTAATTTGATGGTATCCTTGGTGGAGATCAATCTTTGAAAATATCTTAGCCCCTTTTAGTTGATCAAATAAAATCATTAATTTGTGGAATTGGACATTTATTCTTTATCATTACTTTATTCAAGGCTACCTAGGGCAAATGGCTAGGCTCAATGAATCCCTTATTCGGGTATTCCTTTACGTGTTTTTGTACTTCTTGGAATATGGGAGTGTGTAGGGGGGTTTACATATAGGCTTAGTTATAGGGAGCAATTCTATAGCATGATTGACTTGTCCACTAGAGAGAGGTAAGCCACGAGGAAGTTTTTTTGGAAAAAAATCCCGACAATTATTCATTGAAAGCTGAAATTTAAACCTTTCACAATGAGATAACGAAGACGAGACATACAGAGCTGGCTTCATATTATAAACACTGTTTACATCGGTTGGAAGTAGCATAAAAACTTTCACTTTCTCAGTATTTACAAGTTCTTTTTAATTCCATACTTGAAATCAAGGGGGTACTTGGCGCATCATGTTCCCCTTGAACTAGGTAACAGATTCCATTCTTATCAAATTCCAAAGAATTCAATTGATAACTTCTTTTGAGTGTTTTTTCTAAGTCTCAAAGCCACTCCCTACCTAAAACCACATCAATTCTCTCCATATGCATAATCTAGAAATCAAATTTATCCTTATCGCCTTGAAACTCTATTTCTAGATCACAAATCATGTTGTTCTAGACCTTCTTATCTTGGCCTTGCATCATGGATACTATCTATTGGTGGGGTGACTTTTTCTCGGGTAACTTTAATCTCTTCACTAGTGAGTAGTTATATATCATGACTCTGGCCTTTTCCCCTCTTATGTAGGCATGCATTTTGACTAAGTTATGAGGTCCAAACTAATTTTGGACCCACATTGAATTAGCCAAAAAACATTGATGTGTGTAGTCTTCATGGAGGACTTCCACTTTTTTCCAAAAGTTTTCTATTTTCAAAATTTAAAGCTCGGACTAAGTGGATTCATGCCTTGTCTTTTGCTTTCTGCTCATGCATGGATTTTTGTTGCCCCCTTGCAATACAGCTTTTACTAAGATGTCCTAGGTTTAGGCACTTAAAGCAAAGGTTTTCTTTTTTTGCTTTCTCCTAGACCTTAGGGTCAAGTTTTGGCCATGAAAGTCTAGGAGTCTTAAAGTCTTCTTTTTTGAAAGTGATCAACTTTCTTTTTCCTCTTTTGAAGTTTTTATTTTCCCCACAAGATGAAGTGGATATGCTCTAGTTTTAGCATGATCCTCATACATCTATGCTAACTTTATATCATGTTCTAAAGTTTTTGGAGCACTTCTCTTCACTTCATGTTTGATTTGCTTGTCGAGACCACAGATGAAACCTCCAACTTTATAAAAATCATCTAGGTTTTGAAGTTTGAGCACCATTTTTTGGTAATGAGAAATGCACAAGGTGAGGGGACGTACTCATTGAAGGACTTTGTTCCAATCTTCTTAGTTTCACTCGTCTTTGTTTTCTAGTAGGAATTCTTTTTTAAAGAGTTCCTCAAATTGACTCTAAGTTTTAGGGATTCTTTGAGACTCTTTCAAGCTCAAGGACCATTTATAAGCCTTAGGTCCAAATTACGAACTTGTTTCTAAGACTTGATAGCCTTCATGGGTGTTTTTAATTGATGTAAGTCTTGCCATTTTTCAAAAAAATGTCAAGAATCCATCCTTGTTTTGGTCTTTATCTTCCCCTGAGAATTGAGGTGTTTTTAAGTCTTTCACAAACAAAAGTCCTAGACCTAATGGAAATGGGAGGAGAATTTATGGTTACTTCCTCAGTTTTATTTTTTAAAGACAAGTTACTATGGATTGGTAAAGAAGCATGTAGTCCTTTACTCGAGGATGGGTTCCTGGGTCGAATGGACAAGGAACACATTTGGGTAGGTAGGGGTAAAGTTGGACAAAGTGTATTCAAAATTTGTTCCATCTTTCCTTTTATTTCATTAATCAAAGTATGAAGGGTCCCCATCTTGGTTTGGATCTCCTTAACAATGAACATATCCACTTGGATATCATTCATCTTCTCGTCCAACCCATTTAATTCTTTATAAATATTATTTTTTTGTCTCTCTTTTTGTCCTATTTCAAGAAGACCCAGACTGTATTCTGCTTGTCTAACCCCTTCCTGTGGTGCATAATCTACTTCTTGCCTACAAATATATAACAACATATTGCTAACATAAGAATCCCCCATTGAATACTCTGAAAATCAACTAAAACTGAAAAGTGTCGGTTCCTAAAATCAAAGGAAAAACATATGCAAATAAATTGAGTGCTTCCCTTGATTATCTTTGAAAGTTCCTTCTAGTTGTAGGTCGGCTTGGGCCGCCTTCGATGATTCGCTACTCCACTTGTTAATTCATGATCAAGGTTGAAGGGATATGGCCCTTCCTTCATTATCCAATCTTTGAAGTCTTCACACTCTTTGTTGAGAAAATTCGATCGTCAATGGGGGCATCAAATGAATGAACTCCTTCTTTAAGACTTCTCTTTTCTCTAAAGCTTAGGTTTGGTTTGAACTTCATGTTAGCGTAGAGAGAATAAAATAGATGCATGCAATTGGACACATAGTACTCTTAGTGTGTGTCTATGGAGTAATTCGAACATCGAATTACCAACATTAGCATTGTATGGTGTGATCTATCCCATACGCCATACAAAATCAATGTAAAGGTGGCTACAAGACAAGAATGATCTTTAGCTATTATCACAACTCTAAGAGGAAGGATGGACTCTTATCAGTTGTGCTCCTCTCTTGCCAGTTTAGACGATGCAGATCATGTGGGTGCTTCTCGTGTACACCGACATGGGTGGCTGGGGGGTTCCTTTAGAGGGAGGTTCTATAGAGCCTCCTTACAATCCTCTTTGAATGAGCCTTCGGATGGGAAAACAACAAACCTTCAAGAACTTCAACCAAAAAACACTTTTATTTAGATTCAAAAAAATCAATTCTTTGCATGGGCACCATTCCCAAGCACGGGCATCATTCTTGAGGCCACAAAGTAGCATAGAAATGAAGAAGCTCAAAAATCTCACAAAGTTTGTCACTTTCCCAAGCTCCAAGGTGGAGTGTTGCACAAAAATCAAGGACTACCACATGTACTTGTAATTGAAAAGAACCAAGCTCTGATTAACACTATTATGAAGCTTCCTAATTCTAAAGTATAATATCCACCAAGAGAGTGAGTGAGTACATATCCACCCATCCAACTCCACCCATATTTATACCAAAGTTCCAAGGGATGCAGGTCTTGAAATTCCTCCATGTGGCCTTCTAAGTGTCCTTCATATGGACACTTTCCAAAGTAAATCACATGGCTTCTATTTCACTTGAAGCCTTCCCTTCTGGTATGCATCAAGGTGTCCCTTGGGAGAAGCTTCTCCCAAGAATAAGCTTTCTTTACCTTAGGATAATTATTCCTAAGGGTAAAAACCCTTCAATTGAGAATTTAATTGAATAAGTTACCAAGGTTTAAAACCAAGAACATAGTTCCTACTTCTCGTATCTAATCCATTAAATTAAACCAAGGATCTCCAAGGATAAATATTAATATCCAAGGTTCTAACCCAAGGGTTATACAATAGGGATGGTCTCAAGCAAGTTCAGGATGCTTATTGATAAAGGCTCATTCTATGTTAGGCCTTGCTCTATTTCCTATCTAGGGTAACCGTGCTCTAGCTTGATAACACATGCAACCCCAAACTCCATGATAGGACAACTTGGTCGCTCCCAACTTGGGATCGGAAGAGTGGACAAACAATTTCAACAAAAGAGCAAGTCAATAAGGTGTTCAAGAGCATCTCAAAGGAGACACCCCTTAGGAAAATTAGAAGACCTACTTCCCAACACATGTCATACTGCAAAAAGGATATTTTGGTTTTTAGAAATCAAGATTTGTCGCATACCCTAGCATGTATGTTGATTGATTTTTTAGGTATCCATTCATGAGATGGTGGAACAAAGTGAACATATTCTCTCCTTATGCTTCATTGTGATGTTAAGAATTTTGATCATGTGTACTCATATGCTTGAGAAGTATTGTATTTCAGTTCATGTCTTTTGCTTCACATTGTATGTTTAAGTTTAGGCAACAATTTTTGTGAATTTTGGATGGCTCCTGCACTTGTTAGTGAGGGGTTGTGTGAGTGTCCCACTTGGGGATTGTGCCCATAGCTCTTGCCATCAAGTAGAGACTATGGTCGACATCATATATCATTTCTTGGCTGTATAAAGCTTGAAAATCTGGTTGTTTTTCGATGAGTACTAGTTGTAGGCTATTGGATTCCATTATGCCCAATGACAAATGCTGATTAGCTTGCTCCTTCTTGATGTTCACTGTTTCTATATGTGTTCCTTTATGTTTCTTGGAATTGCAAGTTGTCTACCCTTGGTTGGGATATAGAGTTTTTTGTGACTAGCCTTCTCAGGGATGGTGTCCAAGGAGACCTTTTGGAAAGAGCTCTTAAAGAACATGGGTTAACTATTTTCACTTGTATACTTGTGAAATATATATAGTCTATTTTTATTTTACACTAGAATGACCTATAGTTATCTTGTTAGTTTATCTGGTTTTTCACTCCTATGTTCAAGTGCATAGAGAACCCACATACTTAATAATGAAGGAAAAATGATTTGACATACTAGCATCTGGAACTCAAGGAACCACACCACAATCATATTTCACTCTACCATTTCTCACACATGCACTTCCTTGATGACACATTACAAAGGACTATATGAGTATGGCACGAAATTTAAACAATTTTGGGTGTTTTTTACTGCTTGACCCTTTTCCTTATGATACTTTAGTCCACATATACAAGATATTAGAGGATCTTCAAACAATTGTGTTGATTTTGTGGCTGCCCTTGGTGGGCTTGTGTCCAAAATCCAACACCTATACTTAAGAAGTTGACGATATACATCATTTTTTGGCATCCATGGAGTTGCATGGTTCTTGAAGGGTTGACGCCTCTCAAGTTGGAAACTAGAGCTAGCAGGGATTCATTGGGATAAATGATCATTGTTTGCTTGTTACTTTCTTACTTGATGCATCTCAAGGTTTTTATTATGCACATCATGTAAGGAGTATTACTACTATGGATTGAGCAACTTCTAGGTGTGCCCTTGTCCTCATTGGACATGCTTCTGGGATGAACACTTCTGCTTCATGTTTGGATATTAAAGATTGTGCATCTTTAAGGGTTTCAAGTGTTATTAGGCTTGATAGTCATGCTTCTTGGATCTTCATAGGGCTTGAGCAACTATTGCATGTTTGGTCCTACTTGTGAAACGGCATATAGACTCATACTTAAGTGCACTTCATGTTGTTAGGCTCATTTATAGGCATCTCATGCCTCCTTGTTTAAAGACTACACATGATTTTGGGATTGTGTTGAAACCAAGGATCAGGGGATTCAAATGTTAGGGTATGCCTTTACATATGGAAGATTCATTCACTCATGCAGAGTAAAATCATTCCCAGCTACACATTTTTTCAACATACTAATTTGAGGGGTTGTGCATCTATTTCTATTTTTCACTTCTCATTTGCACTTATCAATTCATCATGATTTTATGACTCATTTTGCAGATGATAAAGTCCCTTTGAAAGTAGGGATCTACTCTTTCATTTTAAAGCTTGTGTTGGACTATTTTTTCTTTGCTTTGTAGGGATTTGATAGAGATTCCACACTTTTGTGGGTTCAATGACTGCCCACTCATGGGATTATGTCGAGACCCACCTATGTCCTTCTCCAAAATAGAGATTCTTTGATGCTTCTACACCATAGTTTTGGTCCTCTTCTCTTACCTTTGTCAAGGAGGACAAAGTGTAGTATGGGGAGGGTGTTGCACCCTTGGATATATGAAGTAATTGGAGGCCTCCCTTAGAGATATGGATACTTGAAAGCTCAAGGAATTGAGTGGTGGTCTCTCATTTTTTTCCTATTTTCCCTCTTGCATATAAATTCCTACATAGGAACCCCCTTTCACTTATTTTTTGAGAAAATCCATCCTTACCCTTGTTTTTTGTAAAAGGATTTGCTTTTAGATTCTAGCTTCTTTATAGATATTAGAGCTCTTTTTGGACACGTGCAAGGAGCTCTTTGTCTCTTGAAGATTCCCTTTTTTATTTTCCTAACTACTTATCACTATAGGATATCTTTTAGAAGTTTTTTAGCACATGTGGCCTTGGACACGTGTTCACAAAGTTCCTCCTCTCCTACACAATGAGGAGCTCATTTTGTAATCTTGGTCCCTTTCCCACCACCTTGTGGCTACCATGCTAATGGAAAGAAGGTTCATTTATCTTCCACATTTCTCCTTGTGTGCATGACATTGATCCATATCTATGGGTTGGCACTTGCGGTTGGCTTGTGTGTGAACATTGACCTCCCTTCCTCAATATGAGGTTGGCCGTGGTGCCATTGTTCATGGGAGTGGGGGCTTTTGCATTGCTTTGACTTCTTGAAACTCCAATTGGAAGACCCTCTCACTTCCATGTGAGGCGGTTTGGGTTGACTGCTCCCATATAATAAAAAAATACATGTATGAATTGCATGAGAATTGTAGTAGCACTATAACTAGTAGCGTCATACATCAATAGCATAGGAGAATATGAAATACAATATCTAGGAGAGATGAAAAATTTGCTTCACATTGGAAATGAAGATATGCTAATGAAATTCCTTTTCTCTTACAATGAAGATTTTTTAGAAGAGATTATCATAGGCCAAGAGTGGCTTTATAATCAATCTCTTAGATCGAGCCTTTCCCAAGGCACACTCTCTAATAGGTTGAATGGTAAAGAAACAATTACTTTCTGAGGGGACACATCTCTAAATCCAACACCTTGTTCATGATAACCCACTCTTGTTTCTTAACAAATGCCTTCTAGTTCTAATAGCACATTAGGATTATAAGATGAGCGATTGGAAGAGTGAATAGAGTGGTATGATAGCTTATGGATGCACTCCTTTCTAGATCACGTTTCAGAATATGAAGATACTCTCAACTTTGAAGATCCAAGAATTGATCTTGAATCTAATTTTGTAAGCCTTGGACATACATATAGATAAGGACAAGGTACAAATTCCAATCAATTATGTGGTGCAAGATCCCACCACCATACCTCTAGCACGTGAGGTCTTGCATTCTAGATTTATAGGGGAAGTTTCTAACACCACAATGTAGCTATGCAAGATGGTTTCCCTCCATTAGACACACACATATTGGATATGCTCACTGTTCTATATTTTTCATAGCACTTATGCAAAGACTCAAAATGAAATGGATTTTCAAATTTAATCAAATCAAATGGATTTTCAAGCTATGAAAAACATCCACTTCAATATAGGATATTTGTCTACAACACCCTTTGCCTATATGCACAGGTATAGGTAGAAAAACTTGGCACTTTCTCACAATTCACTTAAAATTTAAAAATTTGCAACTTTTCCACAATATGGGGATCTATATAAGAAACCAAAAAAATGCGTGAATTTAACATAAATTATAGAATGAGAGAGCAAAAAATGCTATGCAATCTAGTGCAAATATAATTTTGAAAGCCTAACTACACCTTTAGATGGAGAGGAGAAAAAGCATGAGAAAATGATAAGAAAGCAAGAGGACTTCTTTTTGGTGTTTATTACTTCAGTTAATGAAGGAGAATGCATACAACTCAAAAAACAAAGGAAAATTGATGACTATATAGAAATTGTACTTTTCTTAGAGTCTAGCTAACCATCCACCAATCAATGAAAGGTGCAATTTCTGGTGGGTATTGAAAAGATTTGAATTTGATTGATTTTGGTGGAGTCCATAACTTAATTCCAAAACTTTGGGTCATATTTTTTTATTAGTTTTTACTTACAAAACGCATGGGTGAGTCTTCTTTTATGTTTGAGGTTTTGATTTTCAACACACTCCTTGAAGTCTAAATGTTTAGGTCTTTCATTCCAATGCATGCCTTGAAGTGTTGTAGATTTATTTCATCCAATGCCTTAGTAAACATATACTATTTTGTATTGATATGTTGCACCTTTACATCCTTATAGATTATCTTCTCTCTAATAAAGTGTTAATGCAGTTCTATATGCTAAGAACTTACCTGGAACACCAAGCTTTTAGCCATGAATGTGTTACTTATGTTGTCATTAAAAAAGGCGCTTTCTCAACTTGCACATCAAAATAAAAATAAAATAAAATCTTCAGCCACATATGCTCACACAAGACTTATGCTAAACATCTATACTCAGTTACAAATGAGGGAAAACCCATTTTTGGTTTTGTCTTTGACATCCATGAGATGATCTTCTTCCCTAGCATGATGCCATATTCACTACTGCTCCTCTTGTGATCCTTCAAACCTACCCAATCAACATCACCATAAGCTTGTACATGTAATCCATCATCAAGTGGATAATAGATCCCTTCATTCAATTATCATTTTTGGTACACAATTTTGGTGCAATTAAACCCAAGCCCACATACTTGGATAATTAGCTTATGCTTGAGTTATTGGCATAACTTATGCAAGGCTTCATATGGTCCGTCTCTTGTAAAATTCTTCACATTTATCCTTGTAAAAGTGGATTGCCTCCATGTGGAGTTAGGAAGCTCTAGAATCATGAATCATTTAGTTGTTGAGTGATGAGGGAATCTATCCTACACTTTAGGATTCACCATTTAGGTAGAATTTTGAATTTGAATTCAAACTTTGGCTCCAAGCATGACTATAAGAAGAGGATCAAAAAAACCTACGTGTATCTCGAGTTTCGGAGATCAATTTGAAGGACATTGATTGTGATGTGAGATCTTATCTCATAGCTCATTCACCTCTCACACATTGGCCAATGTATTATTTCCAATGACATTGTATTTATACATGTTTTAATACATATATGATCATTACATTCTCATTTCACTTCTCTATTATAACTCCATCAGAACAATGATCTTTTCAGAGCTTGTTCTCAGTGTGTAGTTGATCATTTACCATGAATTAAAGGATGTTAGATTCATCATACTATCGTTTAACACCTACAAAGTTTCATTAGCATTGCTTCTCAGGATATTGGATCTTGACATATTAATATATCTTTGCTCAATGGTCTAATGACTGCAGCAACCCGTGAATGCCGGGATAGAGCTATGATTTGCTAAACATCTATCTCTGCATGTAGTCCATCATTTTTTATGAAACCACTCATGGTTGATAGCTTACTAAGTTAATTAGAGTTCCCCAAAAGGAATTAAATCAATTGTTGTTGTGCTGAGAGAATTGTTCAAAACACGGAATACATGTAAGAAGAAAAATAACAAGTTTTTATTCTTGGATCAACTTCCTACCTATCTGTTTTGATCCATCAATTAGTGGATCATCTTCCAAGCAACATATATGATTATTTGTGTTCATTAGCAAGCTAAAGAGGCCCACTACACTCTCCAGACATCATTCTTAGCAGGTTTGAAGCAAGATCTAGCTATGCCACTTCATCTCTTGTGACTATCCACCATCTCCTCCAACAGTGGTATTAGAGCAACAACAATCAAGATGGGAGATGGATTTCCATCCTTCATTGACAAATTGGACAGGAACAACTACTCAGAATGGTCACTAAAGATGCAAGCCTACCTTCAACGGATAAGTCTATATGGATACATCCATATAGACTTATCCCCTGAAGGTAGGCTTGCATCTTGAGTGACCATTCTAAGTAGTTGTTCCTATCCAATTTGTCAATGAAGGATGGAAATCCATCTCCCATCTTAATTGTTGTAAGAGATGTATCCATATCAGAGATGAAGAGATGAAAGCACTTCCCAAGTCTCTTGATGAAAGCAGTAAAAGGAAGAGGTTCTAGAGGAAGGGGCAGAGGAAGAAAGCAAGGCAAGGGCAGACCCTACAACAATACATCTTGCAACATTTGTGGTCTTAACAACCACACCACAGAAGAATGCTTCACGAATACTAGGAATCAAAGGGGAAGAGGCTTAAATAGAGGTAGCTATGGGCAATCAAGAGGTAGATACAACAATGGTGGAGGCAACTACAACCATAACTACAATCAAGGTTAAAACAACAACAATTATCAAGGAGGTTTTAGAGGAATAAGGGACTACAACAACTATTCTAAAGACCAAGAAGACTCATTACTCATCATGAACATGACATCCAAGCAAGGTAAAGATGATGAGCATCTTTTATACATTGATTCAAGTTGTTCCAATCATGTGGTTGGAAATGTAGCTCTATTATCTAATCTTGAAGAACCCAAAGGGAAGCATGAGGTACAAACAGGTGATGATACTAAACATTTAGTCAAGCAAATTGGAAATTTCAAAACATTTGATGGTATTATGAACCTTTTAAGTAAAGTTCTGTATGTGCAAACTATAACCAAAAACCTAATTAGTGTTGGATAGATTGTTGAGAAAGGTTTACAGGTCAGATTCACAAAGCATGGAGCATATTTGGAAGACCCCCAAAAAGGCTTCAAGAGGATTTCCAAAGGTGAGAAGTCTAGTAGATTATTCACATTTGAGATTGAAGACACAAGGAACATGGCACTATTCAGTTATAGAGATCAAACCTTATCTGAGTTAGAAATATGGCACAAAAGGCTAGAACATATCAGAGAAAGATCTTTGAAGCAAATATGTAGGGATCAAAGTGTTCTTGGCATTCCCAATGAAGAAACATATGACATACAAATGTGGAGCATGCCAATTTGGAAAAGCTCACAGGCAACCATTGAGTAGGAAAGGATACATTCATGAAGGCTATTTGGAGCTTGTACACACTCATGTGTGGGGTCCTAGCAAAGATCCATCCATCTCAGGTCCAAGGTAATATGTCTCATTGATTGATGATTACAGTAGATGGACAGTCCTTTATTTCATGAAGCATAAGGATGAGATTTACATGTTTCAAGAAGTACTTGGCACTAGTTGAAAACCAAACACGAAGGAGCTTGAAGAGGATCAGATGTGATGCACGTGGCGAGTATTTTTCACATAAATTTGATTCATTTCTATAGGAAATACGCATAAAGAGGGAAGTAACAACAAGATACACTCTTGAATCGAATGGGGTAGCAGAGAGAAGGAATAGGTTAATTGTTGAAGCCACCTACTTGTTCAATAGGCTCCCATCCAAATCCTTGGATGGTATGACACCCTATGAAGCATGGAATGCAAGAGACCCTCATTGGACCATTGCAAAATATATGGGTGCATTGCTTATGCACACATCCCCTCACAAATCAGAGAAAATCTTGACCCTAAAGCTGAGAAATGTATATTTATTGGGTATGATCAGAACCAAAAGGGGTATAGGTTGTACAATCCCACTAACAAAGCATTTATAGCTCATAGGGATGTAGTGTTTGATGAAAATAATTCATGGTTTGAAGATGATTGCAGGAAAGTCAAGTTACCATATGATTTGGAAAATCATTTTCCAACTCTTACTCAAGAGATCAACACTTAGCAGAAGATATCAACTCTGAGGATTAAGAATAGATTGACTTCAAGGCTTGGAAGTAAAGAGGCAAGAACAAACTCAAGCAATTAGAAGACATTCTAGAGTCTTCAAATCAAGCACTAAGGAGATCACAAAGAGAAAGCAAGAAGCTCGTAAGGTATGGATATGATACATATTTAGTCACCAAACACTCTATGAAAGAAGAGCCTTCTTCATTTGAAGAGGCTAGGATAGAGCTATGATTTGCTAAACATCTATCTCTCCATGTAGTCCATCCTCTTTTATGAAATCACTCATGATTGATAGCTTACTAAGTTAATTATGGTTCCCCAAAAGGAATTAAATCAATTTCTATTGTGCTTATAGAATTGTTCAAAACACTGAATAGGTGTAAGAATAAAAATAGCAAGTTTTTGTGCTTGGATCAACTTCCTACCTATCTAATTTGATCCATCAATTAGTGGATCATATTTCAAGAAAAATATATGATTGTTTGTTTTCATTAGCAAGCTAAAGAGGCCCACTACACTCTCCAACCATCATTCTCAGCAGGTGTGAAGCAAGATCTAGCTACACTACTTCATCTATTGTGACTATCCACCATCTCCTCCAACACACAATTACCTTTTGGTTGTAACATGATGAGGAACTCTCGGTGCTTGTAAAAATTGAAATAACACTCCAACTACATTGGCAATGTCTAGTCATGTTATAGTAGCATACAAGAGAGAACCAATGATTGATCTATACATGGTTACATTGTGAACTTCTTCACCCTAATGAGCACTTACTATTTAACTCTAATGGGTTTTAGATGGACTTGCGAAGCGAATAGATGTTTTAGTAATGAGAACTATCTACTTCAAGATAGGCTATCTTTAGTTTCTCACAACTCACTTAGTAGATAAAATTGAATTTCTTTTAAACTTTAGGGAACTATATAAAAGTAAAAAAGAGGCTTTAATTCAACAAAAATAATTAGAATGAGATAGAAAATAGTTCTCTACAGTTTGGTACAAACAAAAAGTGAAAGCCTAACTACACGTTTGGATAGAGAAGAGCAAAAGCATGAGAAAATGAGATGAGCAAGTAAGGGGATTGCTTTCAAGAGTTTACTATTTCACTAAAATAAGAGGGCAACTCATTAAACACATGAAAATCAATATAAAAAGGCAAAATGATGCTTATGTAGAAGTTTAACTTTTCCTAGATCGATCAGTGTAGGAGCACTTTTTGGTGGATGATTGAAAAGTTTTGAATTCTATTGACTTTGTTGGAGCTTCTAACTTGAATTGAGGAATTTGGGTCCTCCTTGTTTATTTTTCCACTTGCAAAATTCATGGACGAGTCCTTTTTTATGTTTGAGACTTGATTTTCAACATAGATGGGGTGTAGAAAGTTTTTGTGGGTTCTCTACTTTTGAGAAGAATTCAAAGACTAGACAAAAAAGTAACACTACTAACCATTTGTTGGAGACCCCAAGTGTGAGCAATGGTCAAATCACCAATTTCAATGATAGAATACATGCCTCAAACTATCAACCAAGGAGACATGGAAGTGATATGATGATTTTGAGCAAGTGAAGAGTGAGAGTGTGCACACACAAGCATACACATTCAACAATTGCACACATGCACACATAATAATGAGAAAACAATGAGTGGAACGATACTAGCTTAGATTAGAGTAAAAAAAGGTTATAACAGAGTAAAGATTCTTCATGAAATCTTACTAGCCAACCTCCCAAAATGCTACCACAAGCTCAATTTATAGATTTCTTACTAGCTTGGACTGGTTTCACATCTAGTGGCTCACATTGTTAGAAATTAGGTTCTATGACAAATTTGGAGGTGTAAATTGACTCTAAAAATTGTGAAAATTTGTGTGTAGCCCATTTTTGTGCTCATCAAGCTCTATGACTCCTAGTATTTCACAAAAGAGATCTCCAATTTATAAAAATAGGTATTCTTACAAAATTATAGTTGTTTGAATCAATCATGGATGAAAAGAAAAGTTGAATTGGATTCTTCGTGTGTTACTATGCCTTTTATTGTGACTTGAACTCATAGCCACTTGATTTCCTCCACTTCTTCTTCCAAAATCCTCTCTCTCTCTATTATTTTAAAGATCTCTGATAGACATTCTTAATAATCATGGTCAATGTAGTCTTGCAAGCGTTTTGGGGCATACCATCATCTATCTAGATTCCATGCACTAGATCAAATTGAAGTTTTTTCCATTTGATAGCTCATAGATTTTTTTTTGGGGAAGTGAAAATGCTCTAAGTAGTGAAGTTTTTTGCATGGAAAAAGGTGTGGGATTTGAAATGAAGAAGAGTCATAGTCCCAAAGTCCCCTGGTGAAAATATCTTGGAACATTTGGTTGTAGCAAGGTTGGAGATATTGTATGCAGCAATGCAAAATGTACCTTCTTTCTATATATATTGGTGCTCATTTCATAAAGTTATTGAAAATGATCAAGACAACCTCCATCAAATTTAAAATTTTTGAAGCACAATTTGGCATGCGACATCAGGAACACCTCTGATGTAGCGTTCCCAGAATATAAAGATTTTGAGCATGTATGCTATAGTAGAATCATTGTGTGGTTTAGTAAGAATTCAATAGTATGTACCTTCATGAACAAGGATTTGAATTTTTTTCATCATGGAATCAGATCATAGGATGGAATGTGATGAAGTTCATTGGTGTGGTTCCATCTATACATCACATCTAAATAATCCTTGATTAGGTCACTTCACCAAATTGGTTGTAAGATATAATGCCGCATTGGACCGATTGTGATATTTCTCCATGCAAAATTGAGTGATAAACATGGGAGGTGGACCTATGATCCCAAAAATGTTGTTATTGTAATGCTTTATCATCATAAAATATATTTTATACTGGAGTCGTCAAGTCCCATAGTACATCTCTATTATATCCATTGAAAAAGTCATACTTAGAATTGAGACCTCAAATTTTGCTTGCAATTCCATTTGGAAATTAGCTCGTGAAGAGTGGGTATTGCCTAATCCTTGTGCATCCTTGAGCCATAAAACGTAGACTTCATGATTGGTTCCTCAACCTTTGCATGCAATTCCATTTGAAACTCATTTTGTGAAGAGTGTGTCTTGCCTAATTCTTCTATAGCCTTGAGCCATTCTAGCTGAGGGAGTTCAAAAGTTTCATGTCCTTCTTTAGTTACCCTACCTTCAATGGCACGTTTCTACTCATATTCATCCCCTTTTATTTCAAGCATCAATGAAACTGGTGCCATGTCTTCTAGGGTTGCTTGTTTAGGTGATGATGTCTAATGCTTTGGAGTTGAATTCATTGTGAGTTCATATTCATTAACCTTGTCCTAGAATGTGATACTTGACTTGTTAATTGTTCCATTTCCTCTAGAAGAGTGGCAAGTAGTTCAAGCACAACTCATGGCGGAGTTGGTAGTATTACATTCTTTAGAGTCTTTAATACCTCATAATATGTTTGGTAAGCGTCCACATCCACATGTGCTACGAGCATAATCAAGTGGTGACTTGAACTACCATGCTGAATTTTCAAATTAGATTTGACCCATCCAAGAGCATAGAAGCATGCACCTAGATGATCGTTCATACAAGAAATGGAAAACAAGGCACCTAAGGCAAGTTAAAATACACTCAAGCCACATCCTCCTCACTCAACCATGCATTATGAAACACACACACTGGCAGACACTAAAATGAACATATCTCCTAGCCAAAATTTTCAAATATAGCCAATAGTGAATTGTTTGTGAAGTTGTGGATGTGCAAGTGGTGTAGAAGCATTTGCCTTGGTTCGGATAGATTGAGCACAACAAAGGTCATATGGAATACAAACACCTATAGTGTAATAGGGACATTATGGACAAGTCCTACTGAATGCACTCAGGACCAAACAACCATTAGTACAAAAGATTTAACTGGCTCAATATTATTCCACCCTAATTTCCTACACAATGTTGTGGTTGCTATATTCACTCCCGAGCCACCATCAATTAAAACCTTAGATATACTTTGATTCTTATACCACTCACTAATTAAAGGAACCACATGATCTACTATTGTCTGGTTCTGGATGGATAGTTGTTGTAAATGGTACCAAAACCTGTTCAACTCCTACATAGTACTAAAATTGTTGTCAAATCCCAAGAACTAAAACAATAATTGATCCAATAGAAAGGTGATAGGTTCTTAGTTGAGGATATCTCATGTCGTATTATTTTTAGGCTCTTTTGGTGGTGTATCTTTTTTGGGTGTCGATGTTGGTGAACTTTTTCATGGCACATCAGGTTCATGATCATTCATAGGATTAGGTATAGGGAAGATTGGAGCTTCTACCTAAGCCCACTTTGTAGCTTTTGCTATCATTGATTTTTGTTCTTTCAAATGTGATTTGAATGCTTATGCACGTGGTTACAATACCCTTCTTGATAGCATTTGCACAATGTCAGTCTATGCATCAACCGACGTTATGATGACCACATTTGAAATCGGATTTTCTTTGTCCTTCTTCCATTTCATGTATTCATGTGCATACTTGTAGTGCCTTTGAATGTGACCCAATTTTCCATAAAAATGGAACTGCATATGCATTCCTCTGTAATTGGGGTTTAGAGTACCTTAATTTTGTCATGGAAAATTATAATTCCCTTGTTTTTGTGCTTGAAAAGGGGGATATGGAGGGTATGAAGAATGTTGCAAATAAGATGGGACATAGTTAGTGAAGGATTCTCTTGGTTCTTGTACAATTGCATTTATTGCCAACCAATTTCGTGTTTTTGTATTATATAGACAAGTGCTTGTGGAATGAGTGGTACATTCATAGATGGCATGGTAGGTTTGGTTCAAGTCATAGTTTGCAATAGTATGGCCGGATTCGTACATTTGACACAAAAGACTTGTTTCAATGGTTCCTTAGATTTGTTCTTTTCAATTCTCGATTCCAGATCTTGAACAAAGCCTCTAGTTTTTATGTTCTAATTGCAATGCCATATCCACAGTGGCATCTAAATTCATCCCTCCAATACATTTGATGATCATAATTTGTCCTAGTTGGGGGGTTCAATCCATTAATAAACCATTTTGTAATCACATTTTTTGGCAGAGCTGCATTTGCTCTCGATATTTTTCTTAAATGGGTCTGAAAAATAGTTTCATTTTCTAGTATACCTTGGTTCAACTTCTGCTTATTGTTCTATAAGAAAAAGAAATTGAGTTGGACTTTCCTTGAGTCGAAATATGTGTAAGAAGGCATCACGTATTGCATCATATTGTTGGAAATGGTCCAAATCAAATTCGCTCAACCATTTTGTGGCTTCATTAACCAGGGTTGAGTAGAATACTTGGGCTTTATATGCATTGTCCTCTAGATTTTCCAATACACTATAATTAATCTCAAAGGCATGAACATGCACATCTGGGTCATCATTGGGGAATATGCCAAATTAGGCATAAGTCATACCAACAGGGTGATGCCTTCGTTTAAGTAATCTTGTATCTACAATGGAGTCTAGGGCTGAATTCTTCTACCACATCTGCTACTTGTTCATAATCAAAACTTGCGGAGGATACTTGTCCTATAGGTTGTACTGCCTTTCTAATGGGTGTTGAATTCCAATACCATAGCGGTTCTGGTTCACTGGTCAAAAGTATCTTTCTATTACTCTAGAATCTTCAAAAGATGTTGCAATTCACCTTTCGATTGGTGTCCTCCACCCTTCACTAGTACTTGCTCGTTTTGGGAGAGGCTCTTTTGTGATTTTTGAAATATCCATAATTCTTTCTTTCCATATTTTTTCCTGAACAATTTGATTGTCTTGCTTTGTCTCCCAATCGATTGTTGGATCCAAGGCAACCAAACTTTTATCCGACACCAAAATTTAACTGGAATGTACCAAAAAACTTTCTAGTGGTGCCTGTAGACTGAAAGTGAGAAAATTAATTCATTCCAATACTTCCTTGCCTAATTCCGTGTGATTATTGATAGTTTCTCATCTTGTATGGTTGTGTTGTTAGCTCTTCCCCACAATGCACCTAATGCACTATTTACTCATATGGGTTGCTTGTCACTTTTTTACTTTGGGTATGTTTCAACGGATCTCCTTATCATCATGTAGTCAACAAAGAACAACTCCCCAACAGGATCACTAGTGTTAACCTCTCTACTTCCCTCTAGTTAAGGATAAGAATAGGTCAACCAAGGGTTCTTGGGTGGGATGACCTAGATTACTATAAGTCTTTGAATTTCTCCCATCAATTGACTTCCTTGATACCATTGAGCACTTCCATCTGAGCAACTAGACAATAACTGAGACACAGGTGATTCTGTAAAGCTTACTATCAGATTTTTCTACTACATAGATACTACCGAACACACTGAACACTACTCTACACAACTTAATCTCAAAATATAGTACCAAGTATATCTCTGTCAAACATATTATTACAAAATTATGCCGCCATAAATCTATCACTTTCATACATACTTTCACTCTTGCAATTACACAGTCACTTAGTGAATTCAATAGCAACTTATATGCCAAATTAATGGTTACATTCTTCAATAGATACAAAGAAATAGATATTAGATAGATCACTTGAAGAATACCAAACATAATTGTTACACAAAACATGTGTCAAAGCACCATTGCCCAGATAGATCGACACATGCACCGGGTGATCTTTCGCTCAACAAGCCCATGTACCTTTTCGTTAATGTAGCAAAAAATTACAAAGTGGATTCCTACCTTTTTTTCCACGATTGTTCACCAAAATTTATATCCACAAAAAATAAGGACAGAAAATTATAGTATTTATCGGTCGGCCTAAGAGATCTATCTCAATCGATCGACACTCAAATCATTGAATTACTTTATTAGAGTTGTGCAATGAGCACATATTTTTGCACGAAGGAGCATGTCTTCTCCAACTAAAATTTCTTGAGATGTCACATCAATTCTTCCTCGAGAGCAATTTATGGATTATCTGGTATGTTTTCTACTGATTTTTGGGATGTTCGAGCTTGAAAACCCATATTTATCTGCTTTTCATTCACAAATGTATTCTTTTTTGTACAATGGGTGATTTTAGGTTACCACCATAGAGATTGCTTTAGTATAGGATTCAGTTGTCTTCGAGGACATCTTTTGTGGTGCTCTTATTTGGAAGTCATGATCCTTTAGGACTGAACATTCCTTTTCTTGGGACTTGGACTATATCCACCATCTTTTGATGCTTAAATTTAGGACTTGGGTACCTAGGGTTGTTTCACTTGCTTCGGGCTTTGTGTGTTTTTGGCTTGTCGTCCTTTAACATACTACTTGATTGTGTGAGCTTGTGATCTCTTCTCATTAACCAAAGTGCAAAATATGTTAAATGCAAAAGAATATGGTTCAAAGAATATGGAAGTTTCGGTGTTTAAGAATATCTCAAATGCAAAAGCTAATGGTTCAAAGGCTCAGTGCAGGTATATGTGTCATATCCGGGAAAGTGAACCAATCAAAGGTTGGGGGAGAAAGGAAGCAACAGGGCTATGAAAGTGTTTACTTGAAAACATATATGTGATCTTTAAATTCAAGATATATATCGAAGCACATGGACGATGACTTTGAATTTCTAACATGATCTGTACAAAAAAAAACCATGATATTTTTCTTGGAAAACATCAAAATTAAATTTGGCTTGGAAAACAACAAGATTAAAATTCTCCACTTTTCAAACAACATAGGATGTTTGTCTTGGAAAACATGAGGAATAAAAGCGAGTGGCTCATGAGGATGAAGAAAAAATTATTAACCTTCTAACTTGATTTAAACTCTAAATCTCCTGCCAAATTTTGGGTCTCCTTCCATTATAGTCATTATGCATCCTACCCCCACTTTGTGGGATAGAGGAGATCCCAAAGGGCACTTCACCCATTCATTGTATACTGAACTTCCATTTTATGAAAAGAAGATGTCTATTCCTCATTCCTTTTATCTCCAACCACATAATTGTTCCGTTTTCTTGAATTAGGTGGTCTCCTTCTCTAGTGCATATTATCTGCCCCTCTTGCATAATTTCACCATCTCTACTCAAAGATGAATTCTAGTATTCAAGTCTTTGAGATGATATCGATTCCTCTGATGAATCTTCCCTTCTTAGCATAGTAGTTTCCCAAACTATTTGAAACCTCCAAGAATCAAATGCCTTTCTCCAATATCAAGATACGTTGTTCATCTAGTCAATTAAATCCAGACGCTATCTATTTTCTCTGTACACAATTCCTTTGTTTTCCCTGCATTGAGAACCATTGTGCCAATTGCCGTATCTCTGTACATAGTCCTCTATTATTTCGGTTGCACCAATCGCCACATTGTTTGAAACAAAAGTGATTTCTAGTTTGAGAACCATTGTGCCAATCGCCATATCTCTGTACAAAGTCCTCTGTTATTTTGGTTGTCCCAATCCCCATATTGTTTGAAACAAAAGTGATGTATTCATTGAGAACCATTGCGCCAATTGCCATATTCGTGTACAAAGTACTCTATTATTTCCATTGCACCAATCGTCATATTCTTTTGGGTGCTTTGAATCTGCATATCCTTATGGTTGGTCCATATATACTTCTCCCTAGAACTCACCATGTAAGAAAGCATTCTTCACATCCATCTGATGCAAAGTCCATCCTGTTTTTTTAGCTAATGCAACAAGTGCTCTCATATTAGACATTTTAGCTTCAGGGATGAATGTTTCCTCATAATCATGCCATATGTTTGTGCATATCCTTTTGCTACCATTCGGGCTTTGTGCCTACTTATGCTACCATCATCATTGTGTTCTAACTTATAAAACCACTTGTAGCCTATGGGTTTCTTTCCTCGAGGTAACAAATCTAGCTTCCATGTTTCATTTCCATAATGTGCAGCCATATCCTCATCCATAACTTTCTCCCAATCTGCATTTCCAATTGCATCTTAAAAACAAGAAGGTTCAGCATCTTGTATTACCTTGATCATATAGACACAATGACGAGCTTTCTAACTATCATACATCTATTGCTACACTGGATTCCGCATCCTACTATATCCTCTTGGTCTTGGATCATTTCTTCTTGTTGTGTCATCTATTATGAATTTCTTATTCTTGGACTCTTCATAAAGGTCAATCCAAGCTCCTCATCAATGCTCTTTTCTTAACTGCTTGAATATTTATGAATGTCTTCAAAACGTGTAGATGTTTTATTACCAGCAAAAATGTTCTCTTTATCCTTCTTGCATGTAGCTGATGTATTTTCTAGACTAAAGTTCCACAAATTCTTCCACTCCATGGATTTGAGTTGCAACTATTTCTTGTTCACACATTAAGTTCACTCAAAACGTGAGATTCTGCACTTGCATTTTTAGCATTTCCTTTATCATTTGAGTCAAGATTAATTCCTTCATTGGCATTTTCATAGAACCTTGACATTTCATCAAAAAACACATCTCTGCTTACTTTTACCCATTGTGTGAGTGGGTTGTAGCATGTATATCTGTTTTGCTCAAGAGAGTACCCAATGAAGATAGATTTTTTTTGCTTTTGGATCAAGATTTGTCCTCAAATCATCTAGAACATGCAGATATGCAATATTGCCAAATATTTTCATATGGCATAAGTTTGCCTTTTTACCTACAAAGGTGTAACTTGATGTATAGGAGCACCCGGAGTTCTATTCATGATGTATACAATGGTGTGCACAAAGTTTTCCAAATAACAATGAGGCATATTTTTCTCAGCCATCAAGGCTCTTGCTATCTTTGCATTATGTCTATTTTTGTGTTCAACAATGTCATTCTTTTATGTTGTCTACTTTCATGAGAATTTCCATCAAATTCCATGACTTTTAAAGAGTTACTCAACTAATTTGACATGTATTCACCTCCTCGATTTGTTCTCAATGTCTGAATATAGTTCCCTATTTACTTTTCCACCATAAACTTAAAATTTTGGAAGTGAGGGAACACCTCACTTTTCTCTTTCATGAAGTATACCCATAATTTTCATGTATGATCATCAATGAAAGTGACGTAGAACCTGCATCGTACCATAGTTGTGGTTTTTGCAAGACCCCAACCATTTTTATGTACTGTTTTTAGCACATTCCCACTAACATGCATTTCATGCAAAAATGATGCACTTCACTGTTTACCAAATTGACATGCTTCACATACCTTTTGCATCTCTGCAACCTTGAAATTTGGTAGTCCATTGATAATCTCCTTTGGCTGCATCAACTTCAACCTCTGCAAATTTGCATTTCCAATTTGCTCGTACCAAATCTCGATGTCAACAATAACACCTGCAACTTTTGCAAGCATGATTGCATTCATTTTAGAAATTTTCACATTTAAGGTGAACATCCTACCGACTTTGTTTCCTTTGGTGATAAATATTTTATTTTGTTTGTACTTTTCTACATATAACCCATCAACATTGAACCTAACTTCTGATCCCTTGTGAACCATTTGTTCAATAGAAACTAGATTCTTTGTTATATTTATGAAGTACATCAACAAGATGTTTTACCTTCCCATATTTCATGGATAGTGTTATGTTTCCTACATGCTTGATAGGATATTATGTATCATCACTTGTTTCAACATATCCAAGAGTAAATTTCACAAACTACTAAACTATTCCACATGTCTAGTCATGTGATTTTAAGCACCTAAATCAACATACCAGACATTACCATTAGATTTTGAAACATGAGTAGAAATCATATTCATCATATGATGTTTCACCATGACAAACTTCTTTGAATCATCTCCACTTATTGATTCATAGTTGTTTTGTTGCCTTCTGTTATTTTGATTCTTCAACCTGCAATGATGTAGAAAGCTACCAAGTTTAGTACAATTTCAACATCATTTACTATCATTACCTGAATCATTTCGTTTGAAATCTCTATGGGCTCTTTGGCTCCCCCTACCTTGAATTTGTCCTCTATCTCCTACACAATTTTGTTGTTGACCTTGATCCTCCTTACTATTTCCTCTTCCACTTCCAACGCCTCTTCCTTTGCCAACGTAGAATACCTTCTTAGAACAATCTTTTCCTTGGGAATTTGACTCTTCACCAAGCCTCTTTCCTTCAATTATCAGCATTAACACGAGATAAAAAAAATCATAACATTTTCCCTAGTCTGAAGAGAAGTTTTGAATTACTTGTATGCAGTTCCTAAACCATGAAGGCACACTTCCACCTTATCATCATCATCATCATCTACATTGACACCAATAGATGCAGGCGACTCACATATGCTTTTGATTTTCAGGATATAGTCACCTACCAGCATGCTTCTTTTCTCTATTGTATGCATCTCATTCATGAGTTGGAATTTTTGTGCCTTTGTATTGGTCTCATACAATATGGAAAAACTCCAAGAATCTTTTGGAGTTTTAGAATCTTGTGTGTTCCCAATCATACTATCCTTTATGCTAATAGGTAGCTAGTACATTACCTTCCATGCTCCTTGATTCCACTCTTCATATGCTCTTAATTGGTCCATAATCTGGTTCCTCTATGGTAACTACTGATCATTTCATTCTTTCCTTCAATGTACTTCCAATAGCCTTTCCCATCAAGAAATTCCTCATTCTGAATCACCAAGCACCATAGTTGTTCTTTTCCAACTTATCAATAATAAGTTGATTCATTCCATCGACATTTATCATTTCTACAACAATTCACAACACTACAAAAACACTAGAAGCAATAACTCTACTTGACCATTGTCACATTGTGACGTGACAGTTCGACCTCAAAAAAAACAGAGTTTTCTATATCGACAGTATATGGAATCACTTGAAATTTTGAATCTACAATATTTGAGTGTTTCCAACTAGAATGCAAGTCAAAATTTTGCATCTAACCTGTTTTTTGCATGGGTCCCACCTTGTGGGCTCTAGAAGGAGGTCGAGATGGTTCTAAAACTAAAATTTTACCGAAACAAGTGACCCTTAAGGGCTAGCTCTCCAAAATATTTTGACACCTTCTACTTTCAAACCAAATTTCATAGCACTCTGAGATAATTTGTGAAACATGCATTGTTGGTGCAAATGAAACCAAGCCTACATACTTGGACAATTAGCATTTATCCCATACAATCACATATAACTAATCCCTTGTAAAAGCCAATTACTTTTAGCCTTGTAAAAGTGCATGTGTTAATTTTATTGATCCCACGAGGAGTTAGGAGGAATCAAATCTCAAAATCTTGGTAATTGATAGATGAGAAAGTAAAGCCTAAATTTTAGGACTCAATTTATGGTGAGAGCTTGAATTTGAATTCAAAACTTGGCTCCAACTCTAGCTATAAAAGTGGATCAAAATCTCACATGCAATTGAGCCATATTTGGAGATCAATTGAGAGGGTTTTCTTGTGATTAGAGAGCTCACTTCATAGCTCTATCACTACCCTCACATTGTGCAAGTATACATTGCCAATGCCATTGTAATTCTATGTGATCTAATACATACACATTGATCATATCTCTACTTCTCTTCTCTGCTATGATCATCTCAAAATAGTGAACTTCTCAGAGCTTGTTCTTCGTGCACAGTGGATCATTTGATGTGTTTTAAAGTGTTATAGATTCAGCACGCTCTCTGGTTCATTGTCACAAAGTTTCATTATCATTTCTTTTCTCAATCTTGAGATATCTTCACATTACTACTCACTGGTCTGCATACTATAGCACCCCAAAAATGACAAGATAGTCTTTCAACTTTCCAAGCTTCATTCTCAGTGTAGAATTGATCTTTTTTATTGAAATAACTCATGATTGGTAGCTATGTAATTTATTTAGATTCTTCCAAAAGGAATTTAGTCAATTGCTAATAGGTTGAGGGCACTGTTCATTTTACTCAATATGTGCAGAGACCAAAATAGCAAGTCCTAGTTCTTGGTTGAACTTTCAACTCATATATTTTGATCAACTGATTAGAGGATCATGTTCCAAAGCACATAGGTGGTTATTTATGGTATTTGGGAAGCTCAAGGGATCTATTATACTCTCTACAACTTGTTCTTGGCTGGTGTGAAATAGGATTTTGCAACACCACTTCATCTCTGGAATCTATCCACCATGTCCTCCAACATGCATTCTCCATGCCTTCTTCTATGATCTTCATTATTGGCGTTCTACACGAGCTCTCTACAGCCACACTAGCCTTGATACCATGTCAAGAGAAACAAGATAAGGAAGAGAGCTCTCACACACAAAGAGAAGAGCACACATGGATTGAGGAAAGGAAGAATGTTCTTCTTCTTCTTCTTCTTATTCTTCTTCTTCTTCTTCTTCCTCTTCTTCTTCTATTACAAAAAGAGAATATACAAGAATGACCTAAATACAACAATACAACTAGTGCAATATATAAAGAATAGTACATATGGAAAGTCCTAATGTACGCGATTGAGTGAGGTGGCAAGAAACAAATGTGACATCACTCTTGATAAATAAATCTGGTAAAGCACCATGAAGTATCCCTTATATATATCGATGTAAACACTATACATGTTAGAGAAATAAAAAATGATACTTGTCATCCTCAATCATCACATGTTGAGCTTGATATCTCAACATAGATCTCACCAAAAGTTAGGTAAGAGCAAGAAGCTATGGGAGCCTTTTAAAAGCTTCCACCAAAAACAGAGAAAAAAACACCACCAAAAGAGACTTCAAGGTAGGCCACAACCAAGGAGCAAAAGGGGGTTGAGAAGTAGACCACCTCTAGGGACTGGGGAATCAAATTTGGTTTTCTTCACTCTAGAGATCATTCAAGATTTCCTTGTTAACCCATCTCCTTCTTTGCTCTACATAGATCCATGATTACCTAGTCTTTTCCTTTTAGGCTTGTATATAAAATTGTGGTTTAAGTTCTTTTTAAATGTACAAATTTGTTTGTTGATTCAATTTGAGGAGAGCCTTTACAAGAGTCAAGTAAGAATTTTGTTAGCTAGGTATGAATCTTGCTTTTGAACTCAATTGAGAGAGGAAAAAATATTTGCACTCTATAGTTTTCTTTTTGGCTTGATTTAGATATGTGTTATTTTTAGGTCAAGTAAACTACTAGGGATGAATAGATTGACACAAAGTAGCATATCTACCACGAAGAATGCTATAGGCTCAAATAGTAGCATGGCTCATTTCACATCAAGTGATTCAGAAAGTGAAATTGAATTAATGGTCTCATCAAGCTTGAAAGACATGTAAAATCAAGCTCCCAAACACACAAGTAGATTGAATGTCAAAACATGAGGGTAAATTCTGAATTAAAATCACATCAATGCACACTAATACATTGGGAGCCTCAATCTATCAAGATGGTTTTGGACAATCTATTGTTGGAATTGGTAAGATGAGGGATTTAGGTCTCCCAAAAATTTTAATGGTCAGATGAGAAGGAGAATGGTTCAAGGATCAAATGGGAGGCTACTACATGGTTATAGATAGACAAAGAATCACTCCATAATGGGTAGAAATTCAAGAAACTATGAGATCCAATCTAGAGAACACAATAAGCTAAAAGTAGAATTTATCCTAAAATTCTACCATCTTTAACAAGGGTTGTACATGTGAGCAAGGTAATTCATGATGCATTATCTCTTGAGGTCTAATTTGCACTAGAATCAAACATTCTTTTCGAACTCTTCCACCAATTTTTTACCATTTGGATATTCATGAGTATAGGTATTCATGTCCAAGTCTACTTTCCATGTTTGAAGATGATAGGAATAGAAAATATTTTTGGAGTCACGAAGATGGCCAACAAGAATTTTGATGCATCATGGCCTCCCAGTCTTTGTAAATGGTGTTATGAGGACAACAATCAATCGAACTTGTAATCCTAGGGTCCCAACCTTTTGATTTTGATGATTCCAACCAACATTGTAATCACCATTGTAGCATCTACTTTGAGTATGTCATTTGTCGATACAGATACCATGACATAAACCATTCTTATATCAATATTTTATGCAATGAAAGTCTCAAATCCTTTCACAATAGCTACCTCTATGTGAGAGAATAGGATTACCATATGGAAACGTGTGCCCACACTACCTATTCGGATAATTTAGTTGACTATGCCAATGCAAGATATGTCGCCACAACTACAACCTATTATTCCCTCTACATCTCCAGAATGGTCATCTCAAATACCATATCTGGCAAAAGACACAATGATAAAAAGCCTATTGTTTCATAAGCCCATCCCATTTCTCAAGACTTGGTAGAATAGCCTCAAATTCCATAGGTGCAGATAGTAAGACAAGATTTTGGTAGAAGCCTTAAACCTTCTCGAGTGCCAAAATATATGCAACAATTTTATGAAGGACAAAGTGATCCACATCTACATGCACAAAGTCAGTCGAGGTTTTTCAATGAGATATTTCTAGCTAAATTATTCAAACTAAATTGTGTTGGCCTACAAACAAGAGGGAATGAAGCAATCATTGAATAGTGGGATCGTCAATCCCCTTGCACTTGTTAGACACCATATTAAAATCCCATGTCATATTTTCAAACTATGTAGTGGTATACTTAACATGTTGCTTGAGAAAATGAAGAAAGATTCATTAAATGAACCACATGAAAAGGCATAAAGGGTGATATAGCTTGAGTGAAGCTAAATTTTTGGAAGTTAATCAATGGAATGTTTTTGATAGTGTCATTTTGCACACTTGTAATATATCGCATAATGATCTCCATCCATGCAACATGTTGTTTCATTTTGAAGAACATTATGTTTACATTGGATTGTGCAACTTTGGAAGAGCAACATTTGGAGTTGAAAGTAGTGGAGGATTGCATCAAAATGCATGTTGACTTTCCCTCCATTGCTTAATAAAAGTCAACAGACATATAACATTTCAATGCTTATTTTTCAATATTCATAACAAGTAGATTTAGATAGTTACCCCATCAATAAAAATGGGGTTTACAAGTTCAAATTTCTCATAAAAACTAGCTATTGATAAAGATGTATTTAAAAGACTAGACACACATGATTTGTTTAAAGTATATTCTAACCTCATTAATTATGGTTTGAAGATATCCAATAGTTATTGTTTAAGACCATATTGAACTGGATTGTTGTCAAGGAACATGTTTACGAATCATAAATCATTTTTTTTATCATTGTGTCAGATTCAATTGTTGTGTTAATGATATATAATTTGTACTTTAAGTGAATTGTTTTTCATGATACATGAAGTGGTTATGTGGATTTTAGTATGAAATGATTATGATGGATTTTGATATGAGTTCATTATGATGGATTTTTACTTGAAGTGATTATGTTGGATTTAAATTAAAATGTAATGATGTGGATTATGTTCACTATCTATATATTTATCTGTGTAGCTATCAATCAATCAATCAATCAATCAATCAATCAATCTATCTATCTATCTATCTATCTATCTATCTATCTATCTATCTATCTATCTATCTATCTATCTATCTATCTATCTATCTATCTATCTATCTATCTATCTATCTATCTATCTATCTATCTATATATCTATCTATCTATGTATGTATGTATGTATGTATGTATGTATGTATGTATGTATGTATGTATGTATCTATCTATCTATCTATCTACCTATGTATCTATCTATCTATCAATCAATCAATCTATCTATCTATTTATCTACATATCCATCTACCTATTTATCTGCCTATCTATCTATCTAACTATTTGTGAATGATGTGGATTCAATTGAATCATCAAAAGAGAATTGATTATTTAGAAAATCAGGTGACACATTTACAAATATCTCTGAATGCACATGAGGACATATATGGAAGGCTATCAAAGAAAACATCATCTTTTGATCCGTTCATTATCATTGAATTAATATTTAAACAAAATATTGAATAAACAAACCACTATTAGTAATATTTAGAATCATCTTTATAATAAAGAGATCTCTTTTACAATTGAACCTAATAAAAGTATTTAGAATACATCATTTTCTTATGTTTATTACACAATGTTCCACCTCAAAATGTGGTAATACCTCAAACTAGACCAAATCCTTTGAGAGGTCCTTGTGTTAGATGTTACGGGGATCATGTGAGAATGAGCACATGCTCAAGTTCCCCAATTTTTTCTCATACTGATAGACAAATCCTTCTATAATGAATGTGGAGAGACTCATATGTACAAAGAATATCCTCAAAACCAAAATAGGATCGAGTTTGCACTTGGTAACATGGCAACATTCCTTATAACTCTAGTAGCGAAGGGGTGAAAGAAGTGATGACTCTAGTACAAGTGATAGCACATGCACAAGTGGAGGTGAAACGGAACCATAAGGCAAGGAGAGGCTTGATCCATCACACTTCTAGAGCAAAGAAGAGTTTTCCAAGGATCCTCCCGCTACCAAGGGAACATGAGAAAATCAATAGGGAAAATAAGTCACTAAATGGAAGAAAAAGATTGCTAGACTTGAGGATTCTCTCAAGCCTATGCAAGATGAACTCAAACAAAGAGACGATTAGCTCAGTAAGGAGCAAGAGAAAAACCAAAAGTTGAGAAAATAGCAACATAGTTCTCTAGCAATGTCACAATCTTATACCTATCCTATTGCATGGCATCAACTAGTATAAGCCCTTGTTCACCCTCTGAATAGCGTGATAGAAGTATTATTAAGACCATACCATGATAGGTTACGAGCAAGATCATTAATTGAACATCATGAAAAATGTTACTCGAGAGGGAATTTAGAAAAGGAACAACTAGCAATGTGCCTATAGATGATTAAAGTTGCTCAAAATTTTCTAGAAAAAGTTCCTAATATTGTTATTCCCACATGCATACCTAAAGAACATTTTTAAAAGGTGGTGCACTCCCATCAAGGGGTATTCCAAGTGCACCAACCTCACAGGCAAGTCCTTGATTGCCAAGGTATTGCACTCAAAGTTGAAACAATCCAATATAATGTTTCAATTTCTCAAGAGGATATTGTTGTTTTAGACACAAAGGGTTCTTGTCCATGTGAACTATGGAATCAGATTTTGGAGCCCAAATGGAAAAAGATTCTCATACACAACATAAATTTTCAATTTTAGAGTTCCAAACGTGTGGCAATTGAGAGATAAATGACTTATCTCTCAATGAGTTTATAAGTGCACAATTATGGGAATACTTTGTTGGTGCATTTTACCCAAGCCTACAGGCTTGATATGATAGTCATATGTGTAGTCATGTGAACACCTCTTGTAAAAGAGTACATTTTATCTCTTGTAATTGTGAAAAAGAAAAAAGAAAAAGAATGGCTTACCTCATCCATGATGTAAAAATCAAACTCGTGACTCTAACTACCTAAAACCACGAATTAGTGAGCTGAGGTAATATTTCCTAACTTTGGGGATCACTTTTAGGTGGAACCATTCGAATTCGAATTCAAAACTCCCTCCAAGAGTAGCTACAAAAAGAGCAAGAAGGAAGAGCTGATTACCAAGCCTTGTACATGACCACTTCATGTCATTTTGTAGAGATTGAAGAGCTTACTCCATAGCTCTATGAGTCTACTCCCATTGTGCAAATATTCATTGCCAATGTGGTTGTAATCATATGTGAATTTATACATTCATCATTCTCTACTTCTCTGCTTTGTTCTCTGCTATACTCACTTAGAGCAGTAACTTCAAAAGCTCATATCTCGAGCTCTACTAAACGTTTTTAGAGTTTTAATGTGCGTTGAATAGCTCCAAAATTTTAGTTTTTGCATATACATTTTCATTATCACTGGATTTGTATTCAGGGAGAAATCTCCATTTTACTGCTCACTGGTCTATCTCTACAAAGCCCCGAGAATGGCGGGCATGTTCCAGATTTTGTTCAAAGTTGTTCTCAGTCCCTAGTTGATCGTTTAAAGTTATTTAACTTGGAATAGCAATCTTGCTAAGTCTTTTTTATATTACCAAAAGGAATCTATCTAATTCTTACTAGGTTGAGAGCATTGTTTATATTTTCTAGCAAGTGTATGTACGAAAATAGCAAGTTTTGGGAGTTAGTCATCTTGCAGCTAGTCTGTCTTGAGTTAAACTTTTGAGATACATGTTCCAAAGTACTTGGCTAATATTTTGGTGGATTTAGCAAGCTCAAAGTGTCTACTAATCAACTCTGAAGTCTCATTTGGCTGGTATGAAGCTGGTTGTAGCAGCACCAACTCATCTTCGGATTGCATCCACCATCTCTCTTCACATACTTAACTACACATTTTGAATAACTTCTTTCATACATTGAGACGACAAAGTAGCCTTAGAGTGCAAGAAGGTTTAATCATTGAAGCTAGGAATCAAGCCCACTATTGATATATTTAGGTAGTGATGTGTGTGAACACACTAGGACCGTCGGGGCACTTTTTTCCCTCTTCAGGAGGTTTTTTTCCCGGCTTGTATATATGCCTATTGCCCTAATGGGCTACTTATCTTTGTACATTCTCTAGTAATACATTCAGTATTGTGTGTTGAGCTCCAAGCTTCTACTTTTTTGTGTTGTTCGCGTGCTTCTAAAGACTTCTAACTCCAACAATTGGTATCAAAGCAGGTCGTTGCTTCATCTAGGGCGCCATGGACACTCCTCCATTTGCAATCTCAAAATCGCACAAATTTTGGTGAGCATACTCAGCATGTTTTGGAGATCAAAACAGCTTTGTTGTGTGGTGCTGAAATCACGATCTGAGATGGTTTCTGCCTCCGAACGCACTATCACAGTGATTGTGTAGGCTATTTCCTCTTTTTGTGCAAAAGGTATATACCAGTTTCTGTTTGTCACTATAAGCATCTTGAAGTCTGCTACAACTCTAGCGAAATTTGTCTAGGCAGTTCTGTTCAACTTTTTGAGTTACATTCAATTTTCTACATCAAGGTATTTTAGTCACCAGCCATGGCTGAAGGTAGTGATGTATTCCGTATGTTGGCTGTTGAGGATAAGTTGGATGGTACCAACTGCAAGAGAACAAGGATTACGACCACCACCTACTAGAGAGATGACTCTCCTCCCAACCAAATGCCTCTATATATAGCTCTCTCCAGGGGACTGCCTTCTTGGGCAGATGGATACTAACCATCCAAGTGTCAGCCATGTAACTACATGTGCGCCAAGTGTTCTAGTTAACTCGAGTTAACTCAAGTGGATGCTTCTAGAAGGCTCTAGATCTCTTTGGGCAAAATACTCTCTCCATGTCTCCCATGGGGATTGAACCCAAGACCTCTTCCTTCACATCCTTGAGACTTAACCACTAAGCTAAGTGGATCACTTGTTCACAAGAGCACAAGACCTCCTAGTAAGTCTAAAACTCCAGATCTTTGGTCATACACACGGATGACCAAACGGTGTCCGATTTCAGATCCGTCTTAACGGGCCAGATCCTTGGATCATAGACTTATTTTATTACATTGTTCCCCCCTTGGAAAACATTTTTATCCTCGAAAATAGAGCTATATACATACCGTAGGCAACCCCCGAGCCTCATGTTCTAAAACTGGAAGAACATGGTCATGTTCTAAAACTGGAAGAACATGTCTCATCTCTGTGGTGGCAGCCCTGCCCAAATGATTCAAAACACTATCTGGTTTTGCACTTTGATGAAGAGGACAAAGTACAAACTAGTGAAAAATAATGAGGGTGGATCCAAATACATCCCTGGCTAATTCACAGTTTCTAGATGTGCGAGCTAGGCACAAACATGTGAACTAGGTGGATTCAAATTACTAGTCCATTTCTGGGCATGACTGGTGCATGGACTTAGTAATGAAGGTGGGATTCTTATCCCTCGCAAGACTTTGAGAATTCTTGAGTCACTTGAATTTGTTTTGGAGAACTTGAAGTTTGGTTGTCTCAAACATCTAACTTAGGTGTTTATACAATGGCTTACTTTGATCCAACAGTTACTTGATTTTTTCACCTGACTAGAGGACTACTTTGTCCTAATGAGTTGAAAAAATCCTATGTAAACTATAAGAGAAAGTTACCATTTTCTTTGAGTCAACCATACTATAACTTGCCCAATACAAATCCATAATGAAATTTGTCCAATCTAAAGACACTTTTCTCAAAGACTTTAACTGAAAGTTCTTGGGAATTGTCAATCTAATGAGCAATTCCTAAATTCTTTATTCTAGAGTATACTGGACTCTAGGAAATCATTTATGCTATAACTTGAAGAAAACTCAAATAAATAAGTCCACTTAGACTTATTTTCTTTTGAAGATTGAAAAGGTTCTTGTACATAACATCTATCTAGGATGTTCAAGTTAGTTATCTAATTCTAACCGGCTAACCCTGGTCTTTTGCAAAAGGAATTAGATACCATATCTGAGTCAATTCCAAAAGATTCGGAAAGCGGAAAGAAAAAACTAAAATTCTGTACAACCAATTCATACTTCAAAGATACATAAATTTGCTATGAATCAAAGACTAGATGACCTAGGACTTTAACTTCTCAAAGATCTGTTTCAACAGGGCATTGAAGCATTGACTTTATCTTTAAGAGAAATAAGCTGGATTCTCAAAAAGATTCAAAACAAATCAAAAACATCATCCAACCACAAGATACTAGTGTGGTAACCAACATCAGTGTGTCGATCCACTGAGGTTCTGTCGATGAGTTTAGTTTTCAAATAATGCTTCACTTGAGACTAAGTTCAGGTCACATTCAATCTTTTTGACTCCTACTCATGAATGCAATTCTTGTGCATTTCTTTGAGTCAAAAGAGTGAATTTACCAATTTACACTAGGAACTTGATGCTTGACTTAGTCAATTAAATCTTTAGTTGAAAAGATCAACTCAAAATCAAAGTCCAACTTCTTTCAGAATTTTATCAAATATTTCTGATCAATAACACTTAAGCTTGAAGTGTTCTATGAAGATCTTGGAAGTTACTTACTTCATATCTTCAGTTTCCTTAATCTTGAAGTCATCTTGAAGTATCTTGAGATCCTTCTTGAATTTAAACTCCTTTGGAGTTTTAACTCCCTTGAAGATCAAACCTAACTTCAAGATCCAAACAAGGACTAAAAGATAATCATCATCTCATGGTCCGATGTCCCATACCATCTTTCCTATATCAATCTGAGTATAAAATCTGGTGTCCCATACCACCCTATTTTATACTCACATTGACATGTGAGTGAATTTTATCCTAAAGTCTACAACATCTTTTGATAGAGAACCTTCTTGCTTTAATTCTTGACAAAAATTTCGCAGTTTCAGGCACTATCTCTATCTTGATATTCTAAGTTTTGATCCCTTAACATGATCGTTTCATGATCTTATGCTTAACCTTGGGAACTTGAAAACCTTTGATAGAATATCTCCAATCCTTTTTGCTAGGGTTTTCAAATGAAAACCAATCGGAATTCCAGTTCTTGAATTTCTCAAACTCAAGTTCAAGTGGTTATTCTTGACCAATTTGTAGCAACAAGAGCTTTTGACTTCTTGTCTTTAGATTCCTTTCTACTAATGCTTTTAGGTATCTATCCTGGCCAGGACTTTTGTAGGAATCTCTCTACTGCATAAGTCTGAGCATCCGCTCATGCTTTCTAGATTTGTACCGAAATCCCTTTAAGGATAGGCAAACGTTTATGTTTTACCTTCCACAAACTTAAGTACCGTCTTCATGGTTGCAAACTACATTTTTCGAATTCCTTCACTTTGTTCATACTTGGAACAGCTTACTTTTTTCACAATTTTCCATTCGATAAATGGAACTTGAGTGAATAATAACAGAATTTTTACTGCCAATACTTGGGCAATCTATAGAGTAGTTATAATCGCACATTCTTGGATAATCATGGCCAAGTTTGATCAAGTCTGGTTGATACTTGCGATAAAAATAAAGACTTAGTCTTTATCTTTAAGATCTCTTAAACTATCTTAAGCTTCTTTGCTTACCTGCAGGATTTTAGAGATCTTTCCCTCAACTTAAGTCCAAGCATTTTCTAATGTTTTTCAGATTCCAAAGCTAAGAATCTTTGATATACCGTTAGGTTATATCACTTATTTGGACTTAAATACCAAACCTGGTGGTTAGGGATTTGTTGGGAACTACTTGCCATAAAACTTCTCTTGAAAGATGCTAATCTCACATCTGGGGAGATTTTTCTTTCAAGAACTTTTTGATTCCTACCAAGGAATCAAGTAATACAAAGCTAATGATTCATCTTGGAATCTTTTGCTTTCCAGTTAATGATTCATCTTGGAATCTTCTATACTAGAAAGATTTTCAAAAGGAATTCTAGACTTTTGGATAAGACCAAGACTTAAGGCTTTGCTTGTCCAAAAGACATTCTCATTTAACTAATGAAATAGTTAATTGGACTCTTTCATTAGCTTATCTTTAGGAAATTGCTTAATTTCCAAAGATTTACTTTGCTTGGGTCTCTTCAAGGCTTTACCACTTGAAGCTAATCTTTTAGGAAAGAAATTGTTTCCTAAATTGTCTTTAGGAAATATCGTGATTCATTAGGAAAAAAAGTGAACCCTGCATGGGCCTTGTAAGGATTCCTAATTTTTAGGGATTAAGCTTAATCTTGTACTTTGTTAAGGGGACAAGTGCATTTAATAGAGCACTTTTTGGTAGGCTGAAGTAGGCTTTTTTTTAGGCTGAGCTAGGACCTTCTCTCTCTTCTGCACATAGAGAGAGAGAAAAACCACTTTCCACCTCATCAAATCCGTCCATCTTTATGAATAAAAAAATGAGTTTTCTGAAAAAGTCTCTTTTTCAGCTATTCTTTATTCAAAATGGCCCATATTTTTATGTATATGTCAGAACTTAATTTTTTTAGACTTATTTTTATAAAAAATACTTAAAAAACATACTTTTCAAAATCCCTCCAAAAGTTAAGTGCCACATCATCAAACTCGTAACTTTGGTTGCCCCAAAACATGAATTTTTGAAAAAAAACTCATTTTCCCTCTAACATACTGAAAAAAGTCATTTTGACCTATCCACATACCAAAACACACTTTTTTTCTTGCACATAGCTACTGTACTAGCCATTCCAGCCATCTGTGTGCTTCTTCCCATTCGGTGCTGGAGTTTTGGAACATCATGGTGCTCACATGTATTACGAACATGACACCAGCACCAGTGCGTGCTCCTCACTCAAAGAGTGTACATGTTCGTGTTCCTACAGAATTTGCACCAACAACTAGAGGTAGCAATGACATAGATTCTCAAAATGCACGATGTGCAGCTGGAGAGAAGAATATTGATCTTTGGGTCCATGGTGCTTTGTATCCCTTGGATCCAATGGCTAATGTTCATCCTAGATTCCATACTATCTCCACATTTCTACAATTCCTTGGTTCCGGTGAAGATGGACTCCTAGGCTATTGCAAGCGATTGTCTAACCATTCTACATCTATAGCAAATTATTGGATGCAACAATGTCATCACAACCATTTCAAGATACACAGTTTAGAGAGTGCTATACACACTTTAGAAAGTGCTATCAAATCTTTGGATGAGCACAATAATAGTCTCAAACAAGATGTGGAAGAAAAGGAGAGCACAATTACAAAGTTGAAAGCCAATCTTACACAACTAAAAGAGACTCCACTTGGGATGAGATTTAGGAAACGACCATTATCATCCTTTCAAGCTCTTTCAACTGGTGGTGGAGCACGGAAGCGACGTGTTTACGCACTTAGGTATGTATTTCCTTTGTTTAGTTATGTTAAAAGACTTTTAGATTGAGATTCTTATTGTGCAGGTCATTTGTTGAAGATGCGAGTGCTTCCTCAACAATGGAGGATCAATTGAAGTTTCTGAATTCTTGTCTTAGCAACAAACATGTGCTTATGATCTTGGAGTCACCAATAGGAAATCACATCAAAACCCAAGTGATTAAAGATTTTGCAGGCAACTTAGAAGATATTATTAGTCCTAGTGAGGTACAGATGGTATGTGATGAAGCAGGTGTTAGTACTAGAGCGTACACTGCATTGTACAATCTTTTGAAGGAGGCTCTACAAAACAAAGGTATTTTCCAGAGCATTTTTCCATGCCCTTACAAGGTATCTGTGAGGAAGAAGATAACCAATGAGGATGTAGCCAATACTCTTGGCAATTACCTGCATATAGAAGATGTTATGCCTGCATCCATTTATCATTCATCTACATCAAAGAAAGAGTTGAAAAACACATCTAGACAGGGATTCATCTACACAAAGTACAACAACATATTTGTCAATTTGGAGAGGCTCCAAAAGGAAATGGTTAAATTTTACAAATCCACACTTCAAGGTATATCCATTGTTTTGATAATGACATTCATAGTATTTTTAATAATATAATGTTTGTTATTTGATGTAGATTGTGGTTCCAAACTCAAGTTTGTATTGAAGCTAGACGAATGTCAAATCATAAAGGGACGCCGTATGGAGAGACTTAGTGTGACACTCATGAACGAAGCTATGGCCCATGCTATTATTGATGATAGTGAAGAATCTACCCATCACTTTACATATAGTGTCCAATCAGAGAAAGATATATGGTGGTTAGGTGCTATTGAAGTACCTAAAGAATCCAATGATGTTCTTACATGGATTTTCAATAGGATCCCATGGATCACAGAGGTGATAACTTCTCAAATTCATGGTGCCAAAATCAATGTAGAAAGCCTTGGTGATTTTGAAGTAGAGTGGCACTTAGGTGGAGACTTAAAGACTATCAAATGCATGTTAGGGTGCAAACAAGGTGCATCTACTCTCTATCCTTGTCCATATTGTCACGAGGTTATAAACGACCAAAGAGAAAACAAAACAACATAGATGATTTAGTTGATGACACAGATGCAACTCCATCTGCTGAATGGGATACACCTTTAATGAGGTGTCCCATGTTAGGTACACCTAATCGTGACATGTCAGATAAGGATTGGAATCCCATTATTCCATTCCCTTTAGTCAATGTCCACTTTTGCACCTTGCATGCCTTCATGAGAATTTTTGATAGACTATTGAAGCTCCATATAGAATACACATTTGCCATGAAGCCAGTTGATAAATCTATTCAAGCTATAAAGAAATTGGAGGAACTTCTTAATTCAATTGGTTGTCATGGTGGAAATGTAACCCTAGTTGTTAAGAAAGTTGGAGAATCTCAAGATAGCTTGCAACAAGTGTCAATGACAGGGAATAAAGCAAGACATTTTTTTAGAAGAGGTACTAGCACTCAAAATAATGAACGTTATGAGCTGTGGAAAGACCTATGCATGATCACAACAGACAATGACTCTCAAGTTGATCTTTGTAATAAGAGAAAGAAAGTTTGGTCGAGCTTTGATAAGGTTGTAGGCTTAATGGGTCTGACTAGGTCTAGTGCTATTCAACGTCAAATGTTTCAAGAAACATTAGTGGAGTTCACCAAGTGTTTCATTCAATGTTGGGGAGAGAGCAATATAACACACTACATTGTAAGTGTAATCTTCTTCTACAAGTGTTCATTGCACTTACCTTTTTCCAATGTACTTAACAATTTTTAGCATATTTTGTTTGCACATGGAGCTTTTTTCATGCATCGATATGGGTCATTAGAGATTTTCAGTACCCAAGGAATGGAAAAGTCACACTACAAAGCGAGGGGTGTCTACTTCAAAAACACCCGACATGGTGGTGGCCCAATGCAATCAAACTACATGGAGGAGATGTTTAATTGGTTTTACCGCACTACATTCTCGAGAAAGTTTTTTGTGGAACGACTTAGGGATTCAAAATTGGCAAAACTTGCAAGAAAGATGCAACACAACATTGCCAGTGAGAAATGGAAGTCATCGTTAGGTCCTCTTCATCATGCTCAGTGGCGTGCAAGGAGACAACGAGAAGGCTCAGCTTGGAAGTAAAGTGAATTCGCTATTTCCCATTATGTGGTAATACATATGATTATTGTAATTTTGATTTCAATGTGTTATTATTTAATATATAATATTCTGTATGGTTTTAAACAGGTTTTGTCTGTTCTAGTGTGAACAAACAGTTTTTTAAAAAACTCTATAAATAGAGAGAACTCACTTCATTTCACACTTTTTGCAACTCAAGAGAATGGCACGCACCAAGCAAACTGCAAGGAAAGATCGCGTCTTCTTTCCTAGCCCTCATCTAGGGACACAACGCCCACCATGGTTGCAACCCCCCCAAAGGCCTCGAAGTGGTTCCCAGAGCACATCTGTGCCTGTGTCACACAATGGCACACCACCTGGGAGCAATTCAGTGCGAGAAAATGAAGTTTCCAATAGACAAGATTATTATACTCCAGGACGATCAGAGGCCATTTCAGATGATGAGCCACCAACAAGGACACCCATCAAATCAAGACCCAAACAGAAGTTGATCAGAAGGAGTGTACCAGAGAGCGACGAAGAGTCATCCCCATATGAGGAAAGCAACAATCAACCACCATGGAATGATATGCAAATACCAACGAGCCATAGGGTGACACATGGAGGTAAGACACTTCCACAAGGACAAGGGCAAATACCAACAGAGGAGGAAAGAGAGCAAAGTCAACAACCACATCAACAACAAAATGTGCAAGATGAAGCTGGGCCCTCACATCGTGTACATCGGAGAAAAAAAAACTATCAACCTCGACATCGACCTCAACGCCAGCCAAACATACCTCCCAACCCAAGAGCTCCACAAAGACGAAGGAAGCACTGCAGGGCTTTTGTAGAGATACGACACTACCAAAAGTCCGTTGAACTACTCATACCACGAAGAGCTTTTGCAAGGGTAGTGAAAGAGGAACTACAAAGCTACCAAACAGGTCTAAGAATACAAGGGATAGCACTTGAAGCACTTCAAGAGGCAGCTGAGGCCTACCTCATCTCCATGCTTGAGGACTCTAACCTCTGTGCTATCCATGCCAAGAGAGTAACCATACAACCGAAGGACATTCAGCTAGCAAGAAGAATTAGAGGAAATAACCCATGATGTGTATATTATACCCTATGATAGGCTACTTTGCGATGTAATACAATGGATAATAGAAAATTTTGTTTTGACTTATATTCTTTGTCTCTTTTTTCTCTCTCACTCTCTCTCTCTCTCTTTCAGTCAGTTATATATGGATTCAGTTAAACATGCATGCACTTGCCTATTGTTTTATGACTAGATATGTTCCTTTTCTACATACTGGTGTGCAACATGTCTTTTTAACACCAAAAAACCCCCAGCCACAGAAACGCGGGATTCAGCCCTGCAAAATTTTTGCAGGGCTGAATCTCGCGTTTCTGTGGCTGGGGTTTTTTTTTGCAATATTTGGTCTTTGGTAAGCATAAGACATATGGTAGAGATGCAAGGGTCTAGGTATTAAGAGGTTATACCCTATAGGAATTGAGATCTTTAGCTACTAAAGGCTGAGTTTATACCCTACTGAAAACTTCTGGTCCTGATAATACCAAAACCAATTGAAAATCTGAAATTACATAGTTTCCTATGTATTGTAGCACCTAAAAACACTACATAAGGCCAAAAAAGCCCCAGCCACAGAAACGCGGGAAACAGCCCTGCAAAAATTTTGCAGGGCTGTTTCCCGCGTTTCTGTGGCTGGGGCTTTTTTGGCCTTTTTTAAGCATATAATCATACAGAGGACCAAAGCAAAATACAAAGACCCCCAATTAGATACAATTTGTGGAGAGAAGATAAGTTCAATTTTTTAGCACATTCATAAACAGAACTAGACAAATGATGAAAAAAAAAGCTTGTATTATCAAGACATTACATCATTTCTCAGCTGCCTTCAATTTCTCCACAACTTTCTTTCTCCTTTGGAGAGATTGAGGCAGCTGGTAAGTCAATACAGATCTTGATATTACATGGGGGTCTTGCATTCCAAGACTCATGGCGATACCTATTTGCCCTAATACTTTCCCTCTAAAATTAAGTCCTAAAGTAGTTACAACTAAGGATTTCCTAACCAAAATGACACAATTAGTGCCTTGGGTAATTGTACATAAACACAAAATCTTGCTAAGGGCCTTCAAGCACCAAGTGATGAAGTGCCCATCGGGACTGTAGTCTTTGTGTATGATAACAAAATCATCCTTTGGCAACTTTCCGATGTAGTTTGCCAAGGATGCACCACTCCCACGAGAAGCTCGATCCCCACCAGACCTTGCTGCGAACTTGTCGAGCTCAATTGCTTCCTGTTAAGAACAAATGAGAATTCAAGCTCTTACAATGTTAACTTAAAATTATCGATTTATTTAATTCAATTACCACTTACATCATGAAGCTTGTCTTCTTCCTCCCCTCTTCCAGGGGCATCAAGATCAATGCTAGAGTGGGCCATGCCACTCTGCTCTGCTACATGGGATGTAGGAATTTTTTGCTTCAGTATCCTCTCCTGTGCTGCACTGAACTCCTCCTCTGTAGTAGAATTGTTGTCATCATTTAAAATATCAGCACACACCATTGATATGGTGTCTGCCACAGAATCCCCAAGTGGGATGGACTTCTTTTCAAGTATGTCAGATGTGTTGTCAAGTGGAACATCTGACATTGTGGAGAAAATACTCAAGCATTCATCTAGACGTAGACCGAATGCCTTCTCAATGTCATGGAGTAAAATAAATTCCTCTCCATCCACAACGATGCAGGAGAGATATTCAAGTTCCACCTCTGGTAATGTGGGCTCAGAGGGGTTGAGATTTGAAGGGGGGGCCTCCTCCATGCTTGATTGCACATGTAGTTTATCCTCAACACCACCAGGGAATTCTTGGTGGATTGTAATGCTTTCTTTGGAAAAATTTATGGCCTCTGGTTGAGGCTCATTCTTCTCCTTAACAAAACCCCCAGTGGCAAGGTTGGGGAGCTCAACAGGTGTAGGTTCCGGCTCCTCATTAATAATAAAATATGTTGTTGCAGTGTAGGATAGGTACTTTGTACCCATCCTCTTCTTTTTGTTAAGTTTTTTTACTAATGGCACAGAGTCATCTAGTAAGTGCCCAGCAGTTTCCGCAATTGCCATGAAGCGCTTAAGGCGCTTCATGAAGGCTTCATCGCCTCTATGTATGTAGAGTAGAAGGTCACATGGAACCCATTTACCCTCATAAGGCGGTATTTCTATAGAAAAACGCAAGATGTAGTACTCAAGGAACTCTATGATTTCCTTGAGCACATCAGAGTTCAGTTGAATTGTTTTGTCTAGATCAGGGACCCTAGACAGTAGGTCATACAAGTGGTTCTGACCTTTGAACTCAGTTGATTCCAAGAACTCATTGAAGAGTTCACGTGGACGTTTGAGTTGCAGGGTACTGGAGGATGCGGCAGCCATTGCGCGTGATGCTAGCTTGTGTGCGTACTCTGCTAGTGATTGTAGCTCTTCTTGGTTGCAAAAGTGAGAAATGAGAGAATAAGTGTTGCTTTTATAGTAGTTTCAAAATTTTAAAGTGAGTGGGACCCATTTTAAAACTAAAACTGATACCTTCAAATAAAACAATCATGCACAGAACTCTCAGAAAAAAAACTTTTGCTCATAAAAAGATTGAACAGAATCATTAACCAGAATAAGATACACGACAACACAATAGAAAAAAAAAAATCTCAGAACTTTAAAATTATAATAAATTGCCATTGGAAAAACCAAAGATTTGGCAAATTGTACATCATATTGAGATTAAAAAATTTTACATGCTACATGTCTTGCATGTTAAATACATTGTTGCAGATGTAGGATTATAAATGGAACATAGGTGTGTGTACACTGTAGCACTCAAATAGTCCTTGAGCTATGACAATGAAAGTTGAGTTCCATCCACACTCCATTCAAGGAGGACTTTAATTTTATCCTCCAACCTCTTACCAATCTGCAGACAAATAGAAAACTTTAAATGAACATATTTGAGTGTAAGAATTTGTATAAACAAAAGAAGAAATACCATATGCTACTTACCTTATGCCCTTGTATTCTGAACTTTGATTGATCCAGATCCTCAAATCCCATGATTACTAGATGTTCTCTCACGTTGGCAAGAGTCCAATGATGATTTACTGAAATAACTTCCATTTCATTGTTGGGTAGATTTATCTTAATTTCAAATGAAATTAAAACACCCTCAGAACTTTGTAATGGTATCCATTCACCAAGTTTACACATCCAACGATCATAATAGAATCTAATGTACAATGAAGTACGATGTTTCAAGTATCGAAATCCTATGCCTCTTGCACCAATTTTACAAATGTATCTATCCCCTTTGGTGCATCCTTCTACAAGTCCCCATTTTTCACCTAGCAAACACTCTACCTGCTCATACGTGATATCTTTTAACATGAACATTGTTGACGTCTCTAGAATTGTGAATATCTGAAATAAATGTACAAAACAATGAACAGGAACACACCAATGTAATCCTATAGATCTTGAAACTCTTGTAAATTTCAAAGAGTTGTGTATGTCCATCACCATCTTATGCTTCAAAGATGTTAATGTCCATACATCAGGTTGCGGCCACTCAAGCTTTAAGAGAGAATCTACCTTAATCATCTCTAACTTGCCAAAATCATTTGATGAAGAGGGTACAACATATGTATGTGTGTAAAAGAAAACTCTCTCACATAATAGCTGAGCAGGACGGGCTTGTGGAAAGACTATCGACCCAACATCTGCATGCAATGCTTGGAAAGTACCTGTAAGACTATGAAGTGGTTGTTCTTCCACCAAGGTAGAAGGAAATATGTCTACAACAAAAAAATACACAACTTAGCTAGGTATATTCTGAAATTTGGACAAAAGTCAATGAGTAATACTTACAGTTGATAGGATATCTCATTTTGTTTGAGTTTTCCAATTTCATGGTTGACATTGTGAACACATGTTGTACAATGGCAACAGTTTCACCATTTTTGAGCTTTTTGAAGCCTAGTAACTTCCCTTTCCAATGAAGATCCAAGTTTCCACGATCTCTCACACGGTGAGGACCAACACCAGAGGGTTGCATGTACACCCATGCACCTTTGCAGAACTCTTGTCCTAACCAAAATCCTTCTGGAGCCTTGATATTGTGACATTTTATCGCGATAACCTCATCTTTTGGACGTCTATGAGATTTAGGTTTCTCCATTGGAGATCAGGCTATGGAAATGACAGTAGGAATTCAAAGAAGATGATGCATAGAGAAAGAAATGGAGATGCAGGAGCTGCAATGGTGTGCTAGGGAGAGAAAGTAGTGGAAAGAGATGACTTTTTGGGACCTGGGTATGAAAATGGGAGGTTTTGGAGGGAGAAAGTTGCATTTTGAGTTATTTTTGAAAAAGTCACTTTTTTCACTTCAGTTCATGCACGGATTTTGATTTAGAACCCAAAAATAGCACTTTTGATCCTAAAAAGTGGTTGGGGGACCATTAAATGGTGTTATGATGAGTTTTATAACTTTTTGAAAATTTTGAATTTTTGGGCCCAGGTAAGTTACGAGATTCCTTTCTCTCTCTAGAGGCAAAACCTGAACATAGGGGAATCCTGTCCCCTCATCCCCCTTCAGCCTAGTGATTTATAGGCTATAGACTGTGTCCACCACCCTCCTCTCATTGGTCCATCACTAATCACTCCTTAATCCAAAAGGCCCATGCAGGGTTCATTTTTTTCCCTAATGTTCCTAAGATATCTGTTTCAAAACTGAAAATAATTTGAATCATTTCATTAATTGTCATGACTTTAGGAAATTACTTGATTCCTAAAGATCAATTAATATTTGTCTTGGTTTCTTTTTTAAGCCTTGAGTTAGCTTAAATAGAATCAAGCAAGTTTCCTTCAAAAGTTTTCGCGTCAATTGAAGACCTTGCAGCATGCCTCGAGATGCATTTCTGGAAACTAACATCTATGAACACTAGAGTCCCAGGGATTCTAGAAGTTCAATACTTCTACCTATTTTCATCAATGTTTGATGAATATTAAAGTATTAAACCTTCCAAAATTTTTTGAACTTACAAGTTCAATTGGTTTGTGTTTCAACAGAAACTTCCCTACTTGGGTGCATGAACATGAACATCCAAAATCAACTAAATCCTCGTTAGTTGCTAAGAATCTCTAGGTTTCTTCCCAAACTTAGACTGAGCATGCACATTGGAAAGTAGCTCTATTTTCTTGGCATGCAAGAAAAAATGAATACTTACTTTCAACATGCTTTCTTTTCCTCAAAAAGACTCCTACTAAGTGGTACCTATGTATCACTTTTTGGGAAAAAATAGACTAGATACTTAGTTGCATGATGGTCAAGATCCTTGCAACTAGGTAATTTTCTATTTTTTTCCCTGAAAGTATGTGTTCAGCTACTTAGCAAAAGTTCATGCGTATGCACATGCATCTAATTGCATGCAAATACATGTTCATGTATGCAAATGCCCATTCTTGGGTGCAAATGCATGTGAGTACCTGCAAGTGTAATGAACTTAAGCAAATCTCAAGCTTATTAGGTATGCAAACAAGCATCCATGCAAAAACAATCTGCTAGCTATTCTGGCAAAAGGTATTTATTCAAGTGCGTGAACTGGAGAATTAACTAACTTTCCCAAGCAAGTGCAAACTTGATGTGCATAAAACATTCTTTTATGCACAAATAATCTTTTCATTTTTTGTGCATGAATGGAAATAGAAATTTCAATTGCATGCCTAAAATTGAAAAAGTACTTTGTATACTTTTGTGTCATTTCAATACCGTTTAGTTCTCTAATTAGCTTTCATGTTGAGATAATCATAATTGGACTATGCTTTTAGTCCTAATTAATGCATCCTAAATGAAAGCATTCGAACAAACAAATATCAAAATGAAAACATAATTTGGAAAATACTTAGCTCCACATAGAGCTACGTCCTTCCCTTGATTCTTTGGAAGAGTGATTCATTCTCTTGCTCCTCGTCCTAGCATCTTTCCATGCTTGTATGGATCTCATCGAGTGCATGACCAGCAGATGTGTATTTAACATAAATAATACATAAATTTCTGCCAAATAGAGAAGTTATCAGGCGCAGCTGGTGCAGTGCTCTCATGTAGTCCTTCCATGGACCATGATTCGATTCCCTAGCTGCCACCCTTGTTGAAGCTGATATATTGTGGTTGAGTAGTCAGAACTTCAAGTTTTGAACGTTGTTGCAGACTTTGTCAACAATAGACAGAGTTTTGCTACCGTTCTGACCCTTAATTAGTCCTCAATCCCATAGCGGGCAGCAAATAGCCTTGCTGTTGTGGATAAATCGGACGCCTCCAAATCATAGCGCCCGTTGATTGGTCGTGATGTTTTTATAAGCTCCCACAACATAGGATCTAATCGTCCTGTCTTCTTGGACTACACAAAATCCCCGCCACGACAAGATCATAAGCTCCCACAACATAGGATCTAATCGTCCTGTCTTCTTGGACTACACAAAATCCCCGCCACAACAAGATCATGCATTCGATCCCTCTTACAAGCTGCTGTAGATATCCTCCTTTTCGTTTATGACTTCTGTAGTAGTTTAAGCAATAAATAGACGACACCAACCAACGGGGCAACACTTCTGGATAGGGAGGTTGCTGGTCAAGTGCGCGGTATGGGTTCGCATCCGGCTTTGGACAGTTGCAGATAAGTAGCAGGATCGAATTCCATAGTCTACAAATAGTGCGCATAATCATTTTGGCTAATCTAACTTGCAATGACTGCATACGGCGAGGTGTACTTTCACAGAGATGAAGAATTGCTACAGCAATGCAATTTCGATGCATCTCAACAACAGCTTACAACCAAAGTGATGAAGATAAAAGTCTCCATAGATGTCAACCTAAGAGTACATGATGTACATGATGGAGCAGGCCATGGAGCCAATCCACGAGGCCCGTATGGTACCGAAGAGGGAAGAGGATGTGCATAAGGGGCGCTCCCATGAAATAACTCATGTGGAGGAAAGTCTTCTTGTTGCTACCATAGTAAGGCGAGATCGGGCATACAAGGTAGGACTAAAATCGATGTTATCAGAATCGTGGAGGCCTATCGTTGATAGCAGAATGTGATTTTCCTACGCCTGAAGATTCCGCCTGTTGCTTGTGAAACGAAAGGGCTTCTGTGCTCATGCCCAATACAATTTATAAAAGAATGCCAAATCAGTTTGATGTCAAACTATACCAGTTCGATTAATTATGAGATACTTTTCACATGAATAGCTGTAGTGATTGATTCTAATCTGCGTCCACAAGCATCAAGCCCGCCTGCGTGGTTTAAAAGAAACCTCCTTTTTTCAGTGCGTGGGATCAAGTCCTCATTGACTGTTCGAATTTGGATTTCTTTTTCGCCATCACCTCCAGTTCTGAACGTCCCCCAGAATCCGCAAACCGAAAGCTTCTTCATGGTTAGACCATACGAGGGAGTTTGTTGAGGTCCACGGTTCGAATCCAATTGCAGCTACGAAGAATAGGATTCGTATTTCTAAGTTCTTCTTTTGCCAGAACTCCGAGAAGGAAAAACTGAAGCCTTGAAGAAGACCACTTGCGAGATAAATCTCTAAAAATTTCAATTCCTACAAAGGTGAAGTTGATGAAGCCATCACAAGGTCTCCGTGGAAATGTTGGCTCTGATACCAATGCAAGAGAACAAGGATTATGACCACCACCTGCTAGAGAGCTGACTCTCCTCCCAACCAAATGACTCTATATATAGCTCTCTCCAGGGGACTGCCTTCTTGGGCAGATGGATACTAACCATCCAAGTGTCAGCCATGTAACTACATGTGCGCCAAGTGTTCCAATTAACTCGAGTTAACTCAAGTGGATGCTTCTAGAAGGCTCTAGATCTCTTTGGGCAAAATACTCTCTCCATGTCTCCCATGGGGATTGAACCCAAGACCTCTTCCTTCACATCCTTGAGACTTAACCACTAAGCTAAGTGGATCACTTGTTCACAAGAGCACAAGACCTCCTAGCAAGTCTAAAACTCGAGATCTTTGGTCATACACACGGATGACCAAACGGTGTCCGATTTCAGATCGATCTGAACCGGCCAGATCCTTGGATCATATACTTACTTTATTACACCAACTACCCATTATGGGCTTATATGATGTGACATGTGTTGGTTGCAAAAGGACTGTGGAACATTGTGGAGGGTGTCAAAAAACATCCTATCAGATCTGCAATTGTTACAACTACAGGTACTGATGTTGATGCAGAAGGTGTCGAAGATGATGGTATTCTGCATATTCTTGTTCGTGCTGCAGTTTCTGCTACACCTACTGCAGAGCAGATTCGTTGGGATGGTAGAGATGCCCAGGCACATGCATTCATAGCTTTGTCTATCAAACGTGCCATTATTCCTCACATTCGTTCTTGCAGAACAGCTAAGGATGCTTGGGATACATTTACCACATTGTACTAAGCTACGAATGAGGTTCATGTTGCTTACCTCCAAAAACAGTTGGAGAGTGAGCACATGAATGAAGGTGATTCTATGGAATGTTTTCTAACGAAGATCAAAGACTTGAAGGAACAGTTGATTTCTGTTGATGAGGGTATATTAGATAGCTCACTTGTGCAGACCATTCTGAATGGTCTTCCGGATTCATATCAGAGTTTTGCTTCTACTCTTCCGTTGATGATGAAAGGCAATCCAAATGCCTTATCATTTGAGGAGTTAGTCTCTGTTTTGTTGCAGGAAGATCAATCTAGGCAGAACAGGTCTATTATGCGAGTTGCAAATCAAGCTTTCCTGGCTAGTCAGAAGGGCAAAGGAAAATGGAGCTCTTCAACTAGTAAGTAGACATCTGCTAATTCTGCACATTCGAAGAAGGAAGATAAAGATGCGAAGAAATCAGAAATGCAAAAATTGTTTTGTAAGTACTCTAAAGGGAATGATCATATTATAAAGAACTGTCCAAAATTGGTTGCTAAAGAGGCAAAGAAGAAAGAGGTAGGAATGGTTGTTGTAGAGGCCTCTACACTAGAAATAGAGTCTGCTAATCTTGTGCAGGAAGAAGAATAGGCGTTTACTACTGTCTACAGTTTTGACCCATCTTCTCATGAGTAGTGCATGTCTACAGTAGACTCAGATGTTTGGTATTTTGATAGTGGGGCGACCAAACATATTACCTCCCAGTGCAGTTTCTTCTCTTCACTCGAGCCTGCCCCTACAGGGAATACTGTTACATGCGCCAACAAGTCCTCTTATCCTGTTATGGGAGTTGGTAAGATCATTTTGAATACTGCTGATGGTATTTCTTTCACTTTGTCAGATGCTTTATTTGTGCCAGAGATCAAGAAGAACCTGTTATCAGTTTATGCATTAGCCAAGATTGGCTTGGTTGTGAAATTTGTTGATGAGAGGTGTAGAATTCATGATCTATCAAATGGCGATGTGATTATTGCTTCTGGCATTTTATGTCGTGGGTTGTATAAGCTCATAGACTATGAAAGATCTGTAAATGATTCGGCATGTGCAGTACATGATTCTCAGGCTATGTCAGATGCAAAGCTTTGGCATGCACGCTTTGGACATCTGAATTTTGGTAGTTTGCTACGCTTGCAGAAATCTGAAATGGTGTCCTCTTTGCCCAAACTTGAGGCACCTAGAAAACATGTTTGTGAAGGCTGTATTTTGGGCAAAATGCAGTGTTCATCCTTTCCAAAAGATGGTTCAGTTTGGGCTACTCAGAAACTGCAGCTTGTACATAGTGATGTTTGTGGTCCTATGCAGACATGTTCTTTTGGGAATTATCTTTACTTCGTGACGTTCATCACTGATTTCTCCAAGCATGCATGGGTATATCCATTGAAGGAAAAGTCCAAAGTGTTCATGTGCTTCAAACAATTTTTGGTTCTGGCTAAAAATATGTCATCATGTAAAATGGGCACCCTCCATTCTGATCGATGGGGGGAATATATGTCTTCTGATTATAATGCATTTCTAGCTGAACGTGGGATAAAACACGAGTGTACAGTGCCATACAAACCTCAACAAAATGGAGTTGATGAATGGAAGAACAGGTCACTCATGGAGATGGAGAGGTGTATGGTCAAGATTCAGGCTCTACCACATAGTTTCTGGCTTGATGCTCTCATGTGTGCAACATATGTACTTAACAGGTTTCCCACTAAAGCGCTGCAATCTATCACTCCATATGAGGTTTGGCATGATCGCAAGCCATCTGTTGCTCATCTATGTGTTTTTGGTTGTTTGGCATATGCTTTAATGCCTCAACTACATCATATAAAAATGGATGATAAGCAATAAAATGTATGTTTGTTGGGTACAGTTCTGAAAGTAAAGGCTATCTTTTATATCATCCACAGACTAAATGCATTCTGGTTAGCTGTGATGTTGTTTTGGGGAAGATGCTATTCGGCCATTGCTTTCATGTACTAAGGAGACATTTGTTAGCTCCAAAGACATGTATGATACTTTGCTGCCTCTTTTTACAGGTTGAAAGTCTAGTGCTGGTCCCAATGAGGCAACTTCTCAGCCTTTGCAAGTTTCATGTGATGATGTAGATCATTCCATTTCTGATGCAAATTTACATGATGCACTAGTTGATGAGAGAGATGATATTGAGGAGGTAGAAACTATGCCAAAATGGCTGATGTAGACTTTTCATGATAGTAAATTGGATGTACCTCTATCATATCGTACTCATTCAGGCTCTCATAGTGCCTCTTTAAATAATGTGAATTCTTTTGTAATTTGCTTATCCTTCATGCTTAGTCATACTATAGTTCTTCTTTGTAGATGTAATGAGTTTAATTTCATAACAAATAAGTCGATCAGCTTTGTAAATATTAGATGGTTGTTTTAAGACTACTTCGATTGCATACAAGCTTACATCCATGTGAACATGAGATTACATATCTTAGTTTGGTGCAACAAGTAGAGATGAAGTGCATAGTCTCATTTTGAGTTCTCTAAAATTTTCGTCTACTTCAAGGCTCCAATCAAATATTTGTTCTCTACTTGTTATCAGTGAAAGAGAGTGATACATGTGAATACATTCTTATGGACCTTTGATGATGACATATATGACCGAAAAATCTTTGCACCCTTTTTGGAGATGGTTACATCTAAGGTGACAAACTCACAACCTCCTAACTAGGAGTGTGATGGGCTAACCACTTGCCCCAAAAGCCATGGTTGAGGATTACTTCCTAATCCTCCCTCTTAAGGCATGGTTCAACAATCTCCTACCAGTCACTTTATGGTGTTTTCCCCCCATGGTGGATCATTGTCCTCAATGATTGGCTCTTGAACTCCCTTGGGCCCTTGAAATTGATGTCCTCACCCTCACAAAGTTTGTTGAACCTCTTCTTTGCAACCTTGGTATCTTGAACCCCTTATTCTCAACATCAATATCTTGAAACTTGTTCTCACCCATGTTTTGTGTCTTAGAGCCTCAAGCAAGTACTACCCAAGGAGATTTTATTCCACGGACTTTCCAAGGATACCTTACATGTCTCAATCTAACCTATGGATTGGGATATACACTTTCATAATTTTTTGAAAATTTCTTAAAGCACCATGCATGTCTTCCATCCATGTTTGCCCAAGCCTACTCTATAGTCTCTTATACCAGTGTTACATCTAAGAGGATTTGATCTCACAACCTCTTAACTAGGAGTGTGATGGGCTTACCACTTGCCCCAAAAGCCATGGTTGAGGATTACTTCCTCATCCTCCCTCTTAGCTCATGGTTCAACCATCTCCTATTTTTCACTTTTTGACAGAGACCTTGGAATATGCACAAACATAATTGGAGCTATTTTATCACGGTCCACTACGAGTCCTCTAATTGACTCAATATATCCTAGTAAGATGACTTCAAGTCTGGTTCTCTCATCTTCATCTGAGAACACTAAAAAAGGGCATACTTTACACCAAAATCCATCCTTGTGTACCTGTATGATCCCCATGGTGTGACAAAACTAATCTTTTATTGATCATTTGGATGTATGGCTATTTGATATAGGCACTAAAACTATCTAAAAGTTTGTATAAAGTATATCTTGCAACTTCTTCTAAGACTTGTTCTATGAAAGATTGTGGGAAGTCATCTTGAAAAGTGGCCTTGTAAGGGCTCCAAATTCAACACACACTTTGATCTTTCGTAAATTTTTCTTAGACATAATCACCATAGAAGAGAGCCACCTTAAGTGCTACACTAGGACAATTACCCTTGCTTCTTCAAATTGCATGACCTACACTTTAATGGCCTCTCCATACTTTAGATTAAGTTTATATGGTCTACCTCTTATGGGTTGTGCACCATCCACTACAAGTATTTGGTACAAGCTTATATCGTCTTGGATTCCGACAAGATCTTTGTACGACCAAGAAAACAACTTTTGATACTAATGAAAAAAAAATCATGCCTATTGTAGCAAAATAGGAAATTTTTGTAGCCAGCTTTCTAAGTAAACTTGTTTAGGCTCTTCTTCACTTTCTAGGTTGATCTCCTTCATCTTCTCCTCCTTTTCTATTTCCACTAATAAAGCTTCAAGTCCATATGTTGGTGGCATGTACAGGTCCACTGATGCTTCCTTCTCTTCATCTTCTCCTCCGTTTCTATTTCCACTAATAAAGCTTCAAGTCCATATGTTGGTGGCATGTACAGGTCCACTGATGCTTCCTTCTCTTCTATCCAACTTTTGAGAATCTTTTTTGATAGGCAATTGGGGACTAGTGGCTAGAAACTTCTTTGATCTGTCTTCTTCTTCTCCAATTCGTTCTTCAACATCTTTTGTTTCTATCTTTCTCCACGTTCAAAAAACTTTCGTCAATTTGTAATTCATTCTTTTTCAAAATTTTCTTCAATGTTTTCTTCTATTTTATTTTTTATTTTTTTCTTTTTCAGCATAAGACTTCCTTTTTGTGTTTGCTAATAAATACTCACTTTCTTCAATTAACTCTCTAATTTCCACTACAAAAAAGTCTTTTCCTTCCATCATCCACATAGTTCAGATCATCTCTTTTTTATAGTTGAGCTTTGGCATCGTTCTGTCCTCTACTTGAGCATCGTAACTTTCAACATGAGCTTTGAAGGCACTAACTTGATCTTCCACTCCATTGTTCAGATCGAGAGATGGATAAGGGATTAATGATTGCAATAACTCCTCATTTATTTCTCTCAACTGTTGTACACCATACATTAGCTTATTTGATAAATTCTCTTGAATATAGCACTTTCTTCTTACCATAGCCTTTTCTGCTACCAAGGATGTGTGCCCTGCTGTTTGTGCTTTATATTCTACTTCCAACTTATTATTCTTGTCATTGTTGGCGTTCAAGCTCTATGGAAGCACACAAACAACAGAATGAAGATGAAGAATCTTGGAGAACAATACAATGCTGAGTGTATTACCAAGTGAATGTACAAATCTAAATGACCCATTAGGTTTATAGGCATGTATACAAGTTGGGGGAAAAACCTCTTAAAGATGGTAAAAAGTGCCTTGGTGGTCCTAAATGTGTTCACACACATCACTACCAAAATATATTAGAGTGATGCAATGAACAAGGAGATGTCACTCACTATATAAGAAAGTGCTAAGAAATGTGGAAAGAAATCAATCCACCGAAGGAATTAAGCCCAAATCTTTGAGGAAATCTTAAAACTTCTCTCTATTTCGAGCCTTTCAAAAACGCTATTCAACATTATCATATGTGGGCACATAAATGGAACTAACCTCTCTAATAGAATGTCTCTCTCTTACATAATGATAGTGTACCTCAATGTGCTATATGGGAGCATGGAACATAGGGTTCCTTGCAACTATGAATGCACTTTGACTATTAGTAAAGATGGTGAGGGTAGGAGATTGAACAACACCCAAATCAACCAAAATGCTTCTAAAATACATACACTCAATAGTTGCAATTAAAGTTGCCCTATACTCAGCCTCACTTTGATGTTATAGAATCACAACTCATATTTGTCAAACATAGGAGCGTTTCATGAGACCCAAATGTCACGTAGAAGCATTCAACATATGTAATGGTGCTTTGTTAGCATGAGATTAATTACTAAACTATGCATGAAATAAGAAGAAAGCATCATTAATCAACACACACAGACACACACTTAATTACATGCATAATCACTTCTTTAATCTACAATTTAACGCATCATAAGCATGAGGCAAGAAAGGAAAAAATACACAAGCACATTATAACGACAACAAGAGCTCTCCAAGCATTCCACAAACTACCATGATCTCATTATCTCTAGGAATGCTCCCCAAATGAGACATAGTGACCTCTTTATATACAAAATGGGAAAAATGCATGCTATGTGGGATTTCTAAATTGAAAGGAGAATGAATCTCCATTATTCTCTAGTGTGGCACTCACACACACCTATACAAGAGTGCCTATTAAACTAGATGAAAGGTAGAAAAAGATACAAGTGATGATAAAAAAGAGTGGATCAAAAAATTATATGCTTTCTCATCAAGACTCCCCCCTCCTTGACTATGTCATCCTGGACAAAGGCTTTGCAAGAGTGGAGCTTCTTTGAGAAGTGTGCTTTGAAGTCCTTTTGAGTTCTTGGTCCTTTGTTTGGAGTGCTTCATCCTTGCTCATTACTTTGATTTTTCTTTTGTTCTTGTGTTGGAGTTGGCCATCGTTCCTTGGTTCTTTTTGCCTCTTTTATGAAGATTGTGAATCCTAGGATGCTAGATGCTTCTTTCTTTTCTTTTCTCCCTTTTTTTTTAAGTAATAGAGTTGAATAATAAAAATGTCATGATGTAATGTAATGACATATACACTAGATGAATGTAATTCATCTCTTCTTAGTCCATGTGCATGACTGGGGACTAAGAGGGCATGGGTGGAAAACAAAAAGGTGCCTATGCACAGTCTTATGATGAGACCCTATCTTATGCATACTCTAAAAAATGCATAACAAAAATCAATGATGCAAAATTGATAGATCTTGAGCAAAGTACTCAGCAGCAAGGTGATGATGAGGCTTTTTCCAAATTTCCAACTCTAAGAACCTTTTCTTTTCCATCAACCATTTGAAATGGATGATACCTTTGTCCACCAACTTGAAAAAAGAAAAATAAAAAGAAACCTTTTGCAATGTATGTACATGTGCTCTCTTCGTGCCTGAGTCAAACTTAGTGTGCGTAATAATTGACCTTTGTATGATGCCCTATTCACATGCATACTTGGTGTGCATCTTGAACATATGTTGTGCAATCCGTAAGGTTGGGTTTGATACCCATGGATGCCTCACGAAGAGGTTTCAGGCCGCCAATATGTTTTTGATTTGCTTGTCTTTGCCTAAAGTTTCTCTTAGGATCTTGTTAGAGTTTTGGCTTGATTTCTTTGGATCCTTTGGTTGGAAGTGGTCTTTCTTGAAGATAAGGCATGGTGGGTCTAGACCATGGATTATGGATTTCTTTGTGAGAGGATTGATTTTGTACAAGGGATTTCTTTGGTACCCATTTCATACTGTGATTTGGTTGGGCTCTAAGTAATTGTTTGGCCACCCAAATTTGCTTGACATTACAAGGGAAATGGAATTTCTTCTTCTTGATGTAAGGATCTTTTGGGCCTTCTATGTGATTCTCTAGGGGGATCTCATCTTTACATGGGGAATTCAACAAGGGTTGATCTTCTATACATACAACATGTTCATTCACTAGATCATTGGGTTGTGTGATTTGGGATTGATCTAGAGATTCATCCATACAGTTATCCTTATTACACATAGAATCTCTAGATATACAAATGGGTGATGGATTGCCATGATTGACCATAGATTCGACATCATTTTCCATAGCATTGATACAAAGTATTTGTTGAACTCCTTCTTGATGATCCAAGTGTAGATCGTCCCTACTCAAGGATTCATGAGGGGAATCCAAGGTTAGAGGGATAGAGGGCCCTTCCACATTCCCCAAGCACTTGGAGTCCTCCATTTCTCCATTCACCAAGGTTTCTTGTGACTTAGTCAAAGAAGGATTAGATTAAAAAGCATGAGTGGAAAGACTATTTTGTGGATTAAAAGCACAATCTTTGAATAGATGATAATGTCCACAATCCTTACAATGACGATAATCATTAGGATTTTCAGTACACACACATGTAAGGGTGGAGATAATAGATGGACAAGACACTTCAAATTCTTGATCATTTTGTTTAAAAAGTCTTTGAGTGCCAATGATCAAGTCTTCATCTATACCTTCCATGACAAACAATGTTTCCGCAAATTGCAAATCATCCACCACAATAGGCAACACAATTTGACCCATGCAATCAAAATTTTCACCATTCATGAGGATAAAGAATGAGTGGTTGGTTGAATGTTTTCCAAAATAATTATCACTAAATCAATATGAATTAAATTCCATTCACAATTAGGGTTGATATAAACATTCGTCCTTCTAGGGTTATATCCTATTCTCACATCCACAAAAGTATTGTTATATTCTTTTGTTGCAAATATGGAACCTACCCCCTCAGATATTCCACCCATTACCTCGACTCTTTGCAATTTTTCTCTAGATGTTTCACCCTTATGTGCAATTGTTTCATGCATCTCATGTTTGTCTCCCTTCTCTTTTTCAATCTTATCCCACTTTCTTCTCTCTTTTGATTTTTTTTTCCCATGTTGAAACAAATTTTTAGTTTTTATGGAGTGTATTTTTAATATTTGTTTTGAGTTTTTGTGTGTTTTCTTTAACGTTTTTTGGATTTTGAATTCTTCTTTAGAGATGCAAACAATATGTGAAATAGGGGTTCACCACATGAAAATAAAAAAGATTATGTCATATTTACATTATGGTATAACCTTAATAGGCTAAATAAATGACATGACACACTAACCTATTATTTTTCTTATGAAGTATTGAATTATTCTACTAACCATGAAGTATAGAGTGACATCCCGAGAGAGGCATGACCAAAGAAACCATGTAGTCCATCATCTGTTGAAATATTTTGCCTTCAAAAAGTTGAGTAAACAAAGATTTCCAAGGATAGGTTGATTTTCACAATATTCAAAAGAAATGTTTTCAACAAGAAACCACTATGTAAGAGATTTTCAAACATCATCAAAACATTCATGTCCCATATCAAATCATTCAAATACACCTCATCCTTCGTCTTTAAGCCTTTAATGATTACCAACTTTTGATCAAATAAAATATTGTGATGGACCTTAAAAAAAAAGAAATTAGTAAATCATGCTTGTGCGAATACCTAAGGCTATTCTCATAATCAACGTGATGTTGCCCTAGTCAACCAATTGTAAGCATGATATCATGAGAAAGGGACGACACAAAATATCTCCTCAACATGTGAGTTTTTTAATGTTTTCTTTTTAGCTTCTTAGAAAAAAATTCATGCATAGTGAAGGGTGTATATCTAACTGCCAAAAAAAAAAACAAACATGTGGGTCCCATTCTTTGTTAAATACAGGCATCATGGAGGCGATCGACAAGCGTGGAGGCGACTGACTACGTGGAGGGTGCTGACTACGTGGAGGCGATCGACAAGCGTGGCGGCGACGGACTACGTGGAGGCGACTGACTTCGTGGAGTCCACCGTGGAGGCGATCGACAAGCGTAGCCGCTCTGAGCCGCCTCCCTGTCAACCAGCTGCCGGCGCTTGAGCACATGTTTCAGTGCTTTCTTCAGTTGCTGACGGCGCAGCTGCTTCTGCCAGCCGTCCGGCTTTCCCGAGGATCCTGACGAGGATCTTTTAAAGTATTCTTGAAAGTAAAAAGAGAGGAGAAGGGAAAAGAAAAAAGAAAAGAAGAAAAAAAAAAAGAGAAACAAAAAAGAGAAAAAGAAAAAAAAAAAGAAGAAGAGAAAGGAAAAAAAAAAAAAGAGAAAGAATTTGCCGAGGAAAAAAGAAGAAGAGTGCTTCCTCTTATTGCGGATTGTTTGTGCCTCTCGCTAATTAAATGTGCAACCGCTTTGCTCTGTTGGATGAAGTGCAGGCCATGCGATTGTGAGAGGTCTTCCCCTTGATTGCATTCCACAAGGCCACGAAGAAATCGATTGCTTCGGGAGTTTTTTAGTTCTTCGTGTTCAGAGAAAGGGTTTTCGGAGTGTTTGAGTGACTCGAGAGCTTCTCGACTTTTCCGCTCATCTTTAGCATTCGAAGATGTTTTGAAGAGGTAAGAGGCGTGTGTCTACTCCTTTTATTCTCAGCTAGCAATTGGAAATCAAGAAACCGTAGGAAGGGCCATGGATGTGGCTTCATCCTCTCTCGTGAAAAGTAACCGGGCCCCTCCCCCCGGGGAGACCGATATCCTGGCCGCTCTGCTGGAGGGGGGGTCGTGTGCCGCCCCTGGGGCATCCGAAAGTGCTGAATCCCCCATTGTTTCCCTCAGTAGACCCGCAGTTCTGTCTGCTCAGGAGGAGCTCAAGAAAGTTTGCCTCGTCGGCCAAGTGTTTGGCCCTAGGCCCCCGCTCGAAACTGTGCGACAATGGATTCGAAAAGAGTGGTTCCCTCGAGGACTAATTGTTAGCAAATGTCAGTTCCTCCCAGCGAGCCACTTGCTGCTTGTCTTCGAAAATGAAGAGATGGCGTTCCAAGCCCTAAGCGTTGGCACCTGGCAGCTCGGTCGGTCGACCCTGTGCCTATTCAGATGGTCTCCGGACTTTACTCCCGACAAATCGAAATCGCTTCGGTACCCTCTTTGGGTTGAGCTCCCTAACCTTCCTTACTTCTTGTACAACTTCGTGTGGGACATTGTCTCTCCTATCGGCAAGCCGCTGGCTTCTCGTGAAGACATTGGTGGTCTCATCTATGAAGGTGCAAGACACTCGTTCAATGCTAGGTGGCACCCCCAAATCTGTGTCGAGGCCGACCTCAGTTCGCCGCTCCCATCAATGATCAAAGTGGACATGGGCGAAGGAGATGTATGGGAGCAGGACATCAGCTACAAAAACCTTCCCAACACGTGCTTTCGTTGTGGCCAGCAAGGCCACAGGATTAAAGATTGCCCTCTCAGGCAAAAAAACAAGCGCTTTCAAGAAGCCTCCAAATCTGTTCAAGACAACAATGGCGATCTGACCCACTTGACCAAGGAAGGGGAAGGCAAGGGCCTCCTGAAGCCACAAGCTGATGCTGATGGCTTTACTGAAGTTAGAAGAAGAAGGAAAAGAAGCCCTAGGGCCAACGGTGAGAGAAACAACCTGCCACATACCCCCTATAGCAACTTGTATTGCAACCTAGAAAAGGAGATCAATGAGTTTGACTACCCAGGTGGGAAGCTACCTGAGGCAGACATCTTCGACAAAGCCCTAGAGATCCCCGACAATAAAGAAACCCCCCAGGAGGGCTACACTACAAGCAAAGAAGATGGTTTCACCACTAGTAACGAAGACAACATGGATAGTGAAAGTTCCATCATTGGATCGACGATCCCGGAAACGGTGTCGAGCACGGGGCACAAGTCTCCCCAGCAAGGGGCGTCCCGCAAAGGAAAACAGCCCATGGAGTTACCCTGGAAAAGCCCCCACAAGAACAGATTTCTAAGTCGGGAACAGATCCCAGCGAAAAAGAAAGATGAAGCCAAGAGAAGAAAGGACAAAGCTCCCTCCCGCAAAGAGGGATCAATACAAAAATGATTGTCATCTCGCTAAATGCTAGAGGGCTAACCGACCCCTCAAGAGCGACCATCATTGGTCAATGGCTTCGCGACATTAGCTTAAACCCAGACTTTATATGCATTCAAGAGATTAAAATTGACGGAGAAGACCTCCAGAAACGGCTCAGGCAGGTCTCCTCGGCCCATGTGTGGATCCCAACGAAACACCCGCGGGGGTCTGGAGGAACGGCTATCGGTGTTAAACAACTCTGGTTTGAAAAGCTTGAAAACTTCATTGAAGATGTAAGTCACCGATGGATCGCTGTTTCTTTTGGAGCTCCTCTTTGTGCTACTATGGTTTCTTTGTACGCCCCTAACGGGGATTTGGAGAGACGGAACACTTGGGCCTCCTTAGACTCGCTTCCCCACAACGTGCTCATATGTGGTGATTTCAACATGGTGGAGGACCCTATGGACAGATGGATGGGCAAGGGCAGGGTCATCGACAGTCGGGAGAAAGAAACGTGGGACATGACCAAACTTCACTTGGATTTGGTTGAATTCAAAGACTCGAATGGCTTTTCTTGGTCGAATCTCCAAGCGGGCGAGGACCTGAGGAAAGCTAGACTCGACAGATGCTACATTTCTCAGAGTTTTACCCATCAGTGGGGCCATCCTACCATCACGCAACGCACTGACCTCACTATCTCTGATCACTACCCGATCGTTATCACTTTTCAACCTTCCAACAAGATCCGCAAGGCTCCGTGGTTCCATGCCAACGCTTCCACCTTCTCTCTCCCCTCCGTCCATCAAGAAATTGCCGATGTGTAGAAGGTGGCGTTCACCTCTGGCCTGGCCCCAGCCAAGTGCTGGAGAAATGCGGTCGACAAGTCTCGTAAGATCATGATCAGAACTAAGAAGATGCTCGAGACTGTGCGGCGGGCTCGCAGGGTTGCTCTCTACCACAGACTCTGGCGGCTCGAGGAGGAAGTGAACAAAGGAAAACACCAAGCCCAGAAAGGTCTCCGAAAAATCAGAGCAGTGTTGAGATACGAGGAAGAAATACAAAGGAAAAACTTGCAAATCTTCTTCAAGGAGTGGTGGGTTGGCAAAGCCAACAAACCCACCAAAGAGATGTGCCGTATCCTTAAAAGGAAACACAACAGAGATTCGATCCCCCTACTGCTAGATCCTCTTGGCAATGTATGCAATTCGGAAGAAGATAATTTTGGCATCATCGAAGGGCACTTCACGAGACTCCTGGGAACCTCGAACCCCCTATCCCACCATAGAAGGGACTGTATGGCTGCCATCTCTAGGGTTTCCCCCCGGAGGATTCCACCCAACCTCCACTCCTTGCTCCATGCTCCTATCTCTGAATCAGAAATCATTGAGGTCATTGATGCCCTCCCTCTCGGTAAAAGCCCGGGACCCGACGGACTCACTGACGAGTTCTTTAAATCCTTCAAGCTGGTGGTTGCCACCCCTCTTCGGATGGTTTGGCAAGAAGCGCTAAAGTTTGGTGCTCTTCCTTCTTGTCTAAATAATGGAATTATCAAGTTGATACACAAGAAGGGGGAAAAGAACAGAATCAAGAACTGGCGGCCTATTACGATGCTCCAAACAGGATACAAGATCATCGCCAAAGTCATCGCCAACAGACTCTCGTGCCACCTGAGATCTTGGCTTAGTGAGGACCAAAAATGTTTCATCAAAGGTAGGTCTATCCTGGAAACCATTATGGATATTTGGGAAGGTATTCAATTTGCAAATGAGTCTAATCAAGATGTGGTCTTCCTCAAGATCGATTTTGACAAAGCCTACGACAGGCTAGAATGGGACTATATTCTGCAGTCGCTACAAGATCTCGGATGTAGTCAGAAATTCACCAAGATGATCGCGACCCTTCTTGGAAACGCAACGACCCAAATTAACGTTAACGGCAAACTTTCGAAGGCGATCCATCTTAAAAGGTCTATTAGACAAGGGTGCCCTCTGGCCCCCCTTCTTTTTGCCGTCACCACTGAGGGGCTGAGCAGACTTGTGGCACATCATGTTGAGGCTGGCAATATCAAAGGCCTCCGACTGCCTCAAGACCACGGTCAAATCATCATGAGACTGTTTGCTGATGATATGAACGCGTTCGTTCACAATGATAATACTAGCCTGGAGACTTTCTGGAGGTGTCTTGCCACCTTCTGTGATGCCTCTGGATCCAAAATCAACCACTCTAAGACCGCCTTCAGGGCTATTGTGGGACATCATCCTGGCCTTCTCATTGATCATGGCTGTCAAATCATTCCGCAGGGCCAAATCTTTCGAATTCTTGGAATCCCCTTGGGGTTTGGCGTCTCTATGGAGCAGCGATGGAACTGGGTGCTTGCCAAACTTGAAAACAAGCTTAACTATTGGAGAGGTATGCAAATCAATCTCGCTGGACGTGCGATGGTTATCAACACGTTCCTCCTCTCTTCTACCATCTATTTCCTTTCATGCTGGAGACCGAACGAGCAAGGCCTGTCCAAACTGAATAGTATTTGTAGAAACTTTCTTTGGACGGGCGATCATAACAGAAGGGGGGTGCCTAAAATCAAATGGGCCATCTGCACTAGCCCTAGAGATAGCGGGGGACTGGGTATCCTGGACATTGGGTGTATGGCCAACAAACTGGCAGCCAAATGGATGATTAAGGCTTGGTGCAATAGGGAGGCCTCGTGGGCCAAGCTGATCTTCAGAAACAAGCATGAGTTGGCCCTCATGGGGTGCCCGAACTGGAAGAATCTCGACATCATGACCCTGCTATTCTCCCCGATCCCCGTCTTCCCGAAAGGCTCCAATCTCGTGTGCTCCCTTTGGAAGGGCTGGAATAAAGTCAAAAGCTTCACAAGAATTAGTGAAGACTGGAAGTGGGCGGCCGGAATCAGACAAAACGACTCTATCTGGTTTCCGATACATGGCATCCGGAGTGTGGAGTCGTGGAACATTCAAAATGCCAAGAAGTTATGGAACAAAGGATTCAAAAAATGGAAACACCTCTGGAAACATGACACCAACAGCTGGATCAACTTCGAGGATATTGACCCTCGCATAAACATCTCCTACGAAGAATGGAACACTTTGCAAAGCAGATGCCTCGCTTGGGATCGTCACAAGACTCGCCTTCTCATGGGACACGACACTCTGAACGCGCATGGTCTCAAATGGCACAATGGAAATAGCCTACTCAAAATCCCGAACATCAAAGAAACGACTGACCTCCAGATCAGCCTCAACAAGAAGTGGTGCCTGTCTTGGACGCGGCTTCGGTGGGACATGAAATTCATGGGTATCTGGCACCCACTTATAGAGATTAAGAAGTATGTCCTCTTATGGCAAATTCTTCATCGAGGAATTTGGACCAACCATAAGGCAAGCAAACTTTGTGGGTTCCCTCCTTGGTGCAAACGCTGCCACCGTGCTATCGAAGATGTCCCACACATCTTCCTTACTTGCCCCAACTCCTACAAAATCTGGCAGATGGTTGGAATGAAAATCAGACTTCAGAAACAGCTTAGTTGGAAACAAGTCCTTTTGGGAGAAGCGATTGGCTGCTCTGCGGCACTCTGGAACGCTATCAGAGGGGAAGTCCTGTGGAAAATTTGGCGGGAGAGGTGTGCTCTCAACTTCGGCGATCCCCCCAGGGAGTGGTCGATTGAGAAATCACTATTCCTCCTTGGCAAAAGGATTGTCAACAGTAAGAAATCCCCCCCCTTCAGGCACCATCAAGTCCTCCTGTTGATCAACAACAAGCTCAAACCCAAGTGGGCCCCGCATGAGGGCGACGAGAGGGTGATCAACCTTCTTTGTAATGCAACCTAGGATTCAATCAAGCTTCCCCTGCTTTGTGGGATTTGAGGGGTCCCGTGGGCACTAGTCCCCTTCTATTGTACCTTTGTTTCTTAATTTAATTCAAGTCCGGGAGAGTAGGCTATTGCCGAACTTCCTTTATTTAAAAAAATCTTACCTCATATTTTTGAGTATGACTTATCTACTGCCCACATCCTCATATCACCCGTTTCTATTTGACATGCATTGGAGCATCGATCCTCAGCCATTTTTGAAGGCTTTAGCTATGGGGTGCAAAGTTGTGCATTATATCAGACCCTAATAGGAGTAATAACTAAATAATTGCACACTTCATAGATTGTGCTCTACAATAACATGGTTTCACACCCTCCAAAATTAACATGGTCCATCTCACTAGCTTCCATAGCAAGATTTTATTGTATGGCAACATGAACATTGCACAACCTTGTGTATATCTCAACAAGGTACGACATCCACGACAATTCAGTTGTGCCCTTTCTCTTCTAGAAGAGGCATCTGTAGGCATCTTTGATTGAGGAGCATAAGGCACCCAGGAATAAGTGTCAAAGAATCAGGATTTCCAAAAAACCCCTGAAAAGTCCTTATATAGATAAAAATGCCACCAAACACAACATAAAGAAGAAAATGTAATTTTGTATTTTTCCTCTCTTGCTGTGTCAGGTCGGATGAGTCATGACTCTGGCCTTGAATCAGAGGCGCTCACTGGATCTTAGTCTTCAAAGTTCAACTTCTCAAATTTCATGGAGCACTATAAACAAAGCTACGAGATTTTAGCTGCAGTTTGTTTTTTTATTTTGCCTCCATCTCACCTCGAACCTGTGCATTTCTGATGCACTTAATGAAGCCCATACCATGTGGTCATCATCATCAATGCACTTTGCTCCAGGCTTACTTTTGTGGTGCATTCTCAGAAATTACTTGTTGAATACCCATAATCGGTATCAATGTCGCATTTCCACCTTTGTCCATGTTCCAGGTTTATCTAACAGAATGTACAATGTCACAAATGCTGAAGCATCAAGTTTGTGAATGTGTTCCTTGCTTTGAGATGTTACAGATGCAGCTATTGATGATGTAAAAAGATGTTAGCTAAGAGCTTGAGAGGCTTGGGTTACATTGATCTATTCACTCCCAGATCTCTCCTAAATTTGACCATCACCTTTGCTAATGGTGGATGTATGTCTATCTTCTTGAATGTTTAATGGAGACTTATCCCTCCTTCTTCATATTTGGAACAAATAAATTCTTCTAGTCCTTCTCAATCAATTTTAGTGGGATGCTTGAATGATCTAGGTGGCTTTGCTTCCCAAAAAGCATGAGCTTTTGCATTACCCATACCTCACATGAAAGGTACGTGCTCCAAAAGCCATGTGTCAAGAGTTGCAGATCACACCTTTGAGATATGAACTTCTAGGCTATGATGGATTCCAAAGCATTAAGAAAAAACGCCCTAGGTTAACATCTGCACATCTTGTACCCTTGTTCCTACAATCAACACATTCCCTATTTTTGGATAGCTTTGTAAGCCCTTCAAGAATCTTGCAATGCTTATCATTCTACTCTTTTGACACGGAAGGTTTATCATAGAGAAACATCCTAGACTAATGTTTACCACATCTCAGAATAGCAAGAGGCTTCTGATTTTTTTTCTACTTACTTTTTCTCCATCAATTCCTCCTTGTTATCTCCTCAAAACGAGACAACAATCCTTATGTGCACTTTCTTTTCAGGCTTCACAAACACCAATACGTAGGACTTCCGAATAGCTGCTAGTTGGATTTTGTTCATTAGACCAAAATGATGGGCAAGCCATAGTGTTAGTCTTAATTTGTTTCCCCTCTTTGTTGAGACTTTCCACAAACACAAGTATTAATTGTTGTAGCCCAAGGCCTGGCAGAGAGCTGGTGTCTGCATCAATGACGTAGAGAGAGTAGCATCATGCTTGAACTTCCAAAACTTTGTAAGCACCTTGGCCGTTTCCTTCATCTTGAGAGAGACTCAAGGTTTCTTTTCCCCATTGAGGAGTACCTAGGTAGGAATAGAATGAAGAAGAAGAATCTTGGAGAACAATACAATGCTGAGTGTATTACCAAGTGAATGTACAAATCTAAATGACCCATTAGGTTTATAGGCATGTATACAAGTTGGGGTAAAAACCTCTTAAAGATGGTAAAAAGTGCCTTGGTGGTCCTAAATATGTTCACACACATCACTACCAAAATATATTAGAGTGATGCAATGAACAAGGAGATGTCACTCACTATATAAGAAAGTGCTAAGAAATGTGGAAAGAAATCAATCCACCGAAGGAATTAAGCCCAAATCTTTGAGGAAATCTTAAAACTTATCTCTATTTCGAGCCTTTCAAAAACGCTATTCAACATTATCATATGCGGGCACATAAATGGAACTAACCTCTCTAACAGAATGTCTCTCTCTTACATAATGATAGTGTACCTCAATGTGCTATATGGGAGCATGGAACATAGGGTTCCTTGCAACTATGAATGCACTTTGACTATTAGTAAAGATGGTGAGGGTAGGAGATTGAACAACACCCAAATCAACCAAAATGATTCTAAAATACATACACTCAATAGTTGCAATTAAAGTTGCCCTATACTCAGCCTCACTTTGATGTTATAGAATCACAACTCATATTTGTCAAACATAGGAGCGTTTCATGAGACCCAAATGTCACGTAGAAGCATTCAACATATGTAATGGTGCTTTGTTAGCATGAGATTAATTACTAAAATATGCATGAAATAAGAAGAAAGCATCATTAATCCACACACACAGACACACACTTAATTACATGCATAATCACTTCTTTAATCTACAATTTAACGCATCATAAGCATGAGGCAAGAAAGGAAAAAATACACAAGCACATTATAACGACAACAAGAGCTCTCCAAGCATTCCACAAACTACCATGATCTCATTATCTCTAGGAATGCTCCCCAAATGAGACATAGTGACCTCTTTATATACAAAATGGGAAAAATGCATGCTATGTGGGATTTCTAAATTGAAAGGAGAATGAATCTCAATTATTCTCTAGTGTGGCACTCACACACACCTATACAAGAGTGCCTATTAAACTAGATGAAAGGTAGAAAAAGATACAAGTGATGATAAAAAAGAGTGGATCAAAAAATTATATGCTTTCTCATCAAGACTCCCCCCTCCTTGACTATGTCATCCTGGACAAAGGCTTTGCAAGTGTGGAGCTTCTTTGAGAAGTGTGCTTTGAAGTCCTTTTGAGTTCTTGGTCCTTTGTTTGGAGTGCTTCATCCTTGCTCATTACTTTGATTTTTCTTTTCTTCTTGTGTTGGAGTTGGCCATCGTTCCTTGGTTCTTTTTGCCTCTTTTATGAAGATTGTGAATCCTAGGATGCTAGATGCTTCTTTCTTTTCTTTTTTCCCTTTTTTTTTAAGTAATAGAGTTACATAATGAAAATGTCATGATGTAATGTAATGACATATACACTAGATGAATGTAATTCATCTCTTCTTAGTCCATGTGCATGAGTGGGGACTAAGAGGGCATGGGTGGAAAACAAAAATGTGCATATGCACAGTCTTATGATGAGACCCTATCTTATGCATACTCTAAAAAATGCATAACAAAAATCAATGATGCAAAAATGGATAGATCTTGAGCAAAGTACTCAGCAGCAAGGTGATGATGAGGCTTTTTCCAAATTTCCAACTCTAAGAACCTTTTCTTTTCCATCAACCATTTGAAATGGATGATACCTTTGTCCACCAACTTGAAAAAAGAAAAATAAAAAGAAACCTTTTGCAATGTATGTACATGTGCTCTCTTCGTGCCTGAGTCAAACTTAGTGTGCGTAATACTTGACCTTTCTATGATGCCCTATTCACATGCATACTTGGTGTGCATCTTGAACATATGTTGTGCAATCCGTAAGGTTGGGTTTGATACCCATGGATGCCTCACGAAGAGGTTTCAGGCCGCCAATATGTTTTTGATTTGCTTGTCTTTGCCTAAAGTTTCTCTTAGGATCTTGTTAGAGTTTTGGCTTGATTTCTTTGGATCCTTTGGTTGGAAGTGGTCTTTCTTGAAGATAAGGCATGGTGGGTCTAGACCATGGATTATGGATTTCTTTGTGAGAGGATTGATTTTGTACAAGGGATTTCTTTGGTACCCATTTCATAGTGTGATTTGGTTGGGCTCTAAGTAATTGTTTGGCCACCCAAATTTGCTTGACATTACAAGGGAAATGGAATTTCTTCTTCTTGATGTAAGGATCTTTTGGGCCTTCTATGTGATTCTCTAGGGGGATCTCATCTTTACATGGGGAATTCAACAAGGGTTGATCTTCTATACATACAACATGTTCATTCACTAGATCATTGGGTTGTGTGATTTGGGATTGATCTAGAGATTCATCCATACAATTATCCTTATTACACATAGAATCTCTAGATATACAAATGGGTGATGGATTGCCATGATTGACCATAGATTCGACATCATTTTCCATAGCATTGATACAAAGTATTTGTTGAACTCCTTCTTGATGATCCAAGTGTAGATCGTCCCTACTCAAGGATTCATGAGGGGAATCCAAGGTTAGAGGGATAGAGGGCCCTTCCACATTCCCCAAGCACTTGGAGTCCTCCATTTCTCCATTCACCAAGGTTTCTTGTGACTTAGTCAAAGAAGGATTAGATTAAAACGCATGAGTGGAAAGACTATTTTGTGAATTAAAAGCACAATCTTTGAATAGATGATAATGTCCACAATCCTTACAATGACGATAATCATTAGGATTTTCAGTACACACACATGTAAGGGTGGAGATAATAGATGGACAAGACACTTCAAATTCTTGATCATTTTGTTTAAAAAGTCTTTGAGTGCCAATGATCAAGTCTTCATCTATACCTTCCATGACAAACAATGTTTCCGCAAATTGCAAATCATCCACCACAATAGGCAACACAATTTGACCCATGCAATCATAATTTTCACCATTCATGAGGATAAAGAATGAGTGGTTGGTTGAATGTTTTCCAAAATAATTATCACTAAATCAATATGAATTAAATTCCATTCACAATTAGGGTTGATATAAACATTCGTCCTTCTAGGGTCATATCCTATTCTCACATCCACAAAAGTATTGTTATATTCTTTTGTTGCAAATATGGAACCTACCCCCTCAGATATTCCACCCATTACCTCGACTCTTTGCAATTTTTCTCTAGATGTTTCACCCTTATGTGCAATTGTTTCATGCATCTCATGTTTTTCTCCCTTCTCTTTTTCAATCTTATCCCACTTTCTTCTCTCTTTTGATTTTTTTTTCCCATGTTGAAACAAACTTTTAGTTTTTCTAGAGTGTATTTTTAATATTTGTTTTGAGTTTTTGTGTGTTTTCTTTAACGTTTTTTGGATTTTGAATTCTTCTTTAGAGATGCAAACAATATGTGAAATAGGGGTTCACCACATGAAAATAAAAAAAATTATGTCATATTTACATTATGGTACAACCTTAATAGGCTAAATAAATGACATGACACACTAACCTATTATTTTTCTTATGAAGTATTGAATTATTCTACTAACCATGAAGTATAGAGTGACATCCCGAGAGAGGCATGACCAAAGAAACCATGTAGTCCATCATCTGTTGAAATATTTTGCCTTCAAAAAGTTGAGTAAACAAAGATTTCCAAGGATAGGTTGATTTTCACAATATTCAAAAGAAATGTTTTCAACAAGAAACCACTATGTAAGAGATTTTCAAACATCATCAAAACATTCATGTCCCATATCAAATCATTCAAATACACCTCATCCTTCGTCTTTAAGCCTTTAATGATGACCAACTTTTGATCAAATAAAATATTGTGATGCACCTTAAAAAAAAAGAAATTAGTAAATCATGCTTGTGCGAATACCTATGGCTATTCTCATAATCAACGTGATGTTGCCCTAGTCAACCAATTGTAAGCATGATATCATGAGAAAGGGACCACACAAAATATCTCCTCGACATGTGAGTTTTTTAATGTTTTCTTTTTAGCTTCTTAGAAAAAAATTCATGCATAGTGAAGGGTGTATATCTAACTGCCAAAAAAAAAAACAAACACGTGGGTCCCATTCTTTGTTAAATACAGGCATCATGCACTCATTGAATTCTTACCTCATATTTTTGAGTATGACTTATCTACTGCCCACATCCTCATATCACCCGTTTCTATTTGACATGCATTGGAGCATCGATCCTCAGCCATTTTTGAAGGCTTTAGCTATGGGGTGCAAAGTTGTGCATTATATCAGACCCTAATAGGAGTAATAACTAAATAATTGCACACTTCATAGATTGTGCTCTACAATAACATGGTTTCACACCCTCCAAAATTAACATGGTCCATCTCACTAGCTTCCATAGCAAGATTTTATTGTATGGCAACATGAACATTGCACAACCTTGTGTATATCTCAACAAGGTACGACATCCACGACAATTCAGTTGTGCCCTTTCTCTTCTAGAAGAGGCATCTGTAGGCATCTTTGATTGAGGAGCATAAGGCACCCAGGAATAAGTGTCAAAGAATCAGGATTTCCAAAAAACCCCTGAAAAGTCCTTATATAGATAAAAATGCCACCAAACACAACATAAAGAAGAAAATGTAATTTTGTATTTTTCCTCTCTTGCTGTGTCAGGTCGGATGAGTCATGACTCTGGCCTTGAATCAGAGGCGCTCACTGGATCTTAGTCTTCAAAGTTCAACTTCTCAAATTTCATGGAGCACTATAAACAAAGCTACGAGATTTTAGCTGCAGTTTGTTTTTTTATTTTGCCTCCATCTCACCTCGAACCTGTGCATTTCTGATGCACTTAATGAAGCCCATACCATGTGGTCATCATCATCAATGCACTTTGCTCCAGGCTTACTTTTGTGGTGCATTCTCAGAAATTACTTGTTGAATACCCATAATCGGTATCAATGTCGCATTTCCACCTTTGTCCATGTTCCAGGTTTATCTAACAGAATGTACAATGTCACAAATGCTGAAGCATCAAGTTTGTGAATGTGTTCCTTGCTTTGAGATGTTACAGATGCAGCTATTGATGATGTAAAAAGATGTTAGCTAAGAGCTTGAGAGGCTTGGGTTACATTGATCTATTCACTCCCAGATCTCTCCTAAATTTGACCATCACCTTTGCTAATGGTGGATGTATGTCTATCTTCTTGAATGTTTAATGGAGACTTATCCCTCCTTCTTCATATTTGGAACAAATAAATTCTTCTAGTCCTTCTCAATCAATTTTAGTGGGATGCTTGAATGATCTAGGTGGCTTTGCTTCCCAAAAAGCATGAGCTTTTGCATTACCCATACCTCACATGAAAGGTACGTGCTCCAAAAGCCATGTGTCAAGAGTTGCAGATCACACCTTTGAGATATGAACTTCTAGGCTATGATGGATTCCAAAGCATTAAGAAAAAACGCCCTAGGTTAACATCTGCACATCTTGTACCCTTGTTCCTACAATCAACACATTCCCTATTTTTGGATAGCTTTGTAAGCCCTTCAAGAATCTTGCAATGCTTATCATTCTACTCTTTTGACACGGAAGGTTTATCATAGAGAAACATCCTAGACTAATGTTTACCACATCTCAGAATAGCAAGAGGCTTCTGATTTTTTTTCTACTTACTTTTTCTCCATCAATTCCTCCTTGTTATCTCCTCAAAACGAGACAACAATCCTTATGTGCACTTTCTTTTCAGGCTTCACAAACACCAATACGTAGGACTTCCGAATAGCTGCTAGTTGGATTTTGTTCATTAGACCAAAATGATGGGCAAGCCATAGTGTTAGTCTTAATTTGTTTCCCCTCTTTGTTGAGACTTTCCACAAACACAAGTATTAATTGTTGTAGCCCAAGGCCTGGCAGAGAGCTGGTGTCTGCATCAATGACGTAGAGAGAGTAGCATCATGCTTGAACTTCCAAAACTTTGTAAGCACCTTGGCCGTTTCCTTCATCTTGAGAGAGACTCAAGGTTTCTTTTCCCCATTGAGGAGTACCTAGGTAGGAATAGAATGAAGAAGAAGAATCTTGGAGAACAATACAATGCTGAGTGTATTACCAAGTGAATGTACAAATCTAAATGACCCATTAGGTTTATAGGCATGTATACAAGTTGGGGTAAAAACCTCTTAAAGATGGTAAAAAGTGCCTTGGTGGTCCTAAATATGTTCACACACATCACTACCAAAATATATTAGAGTGATGCAATGAACAAGGAGATGTCACTCACTATATAAGAAAGTGCTAAGAAATGTGGAAAGAAATCAATCCACCGAAGGAATTAAGCCCAAATCTTTGAGGAAATCTTAAAACTTATCTCTATTTCGAGCCTTTCAAAAACGCTATTCAACATTATCATATGCGGGCACATAAATGGAACTAACCTCTCTAACAGAATGTCTCTCTCTTACATAATGATAGTGTACCTCAATGTGCTATATGGGAGCATGGAACATAGGGTTCCTTGCAACTATGAATGCACTTTGACTATTAGTAAAGATGGTGAGGGTAGGAGATTGAACAACACCCAAATCAACCAAAATGATTCTAAAATACATACACTCAATAGTTGCAATTAAAGTTTCCCTATACTCAGCCTCACTTTGATGTTATAGAATCACAACTCATATTTGTCAAACATAGGAGCGTTTCATGAGACCCAAATGTCACGTAGAAGCATTCAACATATGTAATGGTGCTTTGTTAGCATGAGATTAATTACTAAAATATGCATGAAATAAGAAGAAAGCATCATTAATCCACACACACAGACACACACTTAATTACATGCATAATCACTTCTTTAATCTACAATTTAACGCATCATAAGCATGAGGCAAGAAAGGAAAAAATACACAAGCACATTATAACGACAACAAGAGCTCTCCAAGCATTCCACAAACTACCATGATCTCATTATCTCTAGGAATGCTCCCCAAATGAGACATAGTGACCTCTTTATATACAAAATGGGAAAAATGCATGCTATGTGGGATTTCTAAATTGAAAGGAGAATGAATCTCAATTATTCTCTAGTGTGGCACTCACACACACCTATACAAGAGTGCCTATTAAACTAGATGAAAGGTAGAAAAAGATACAAGTGATGATAAAAAAGAGTGGATCAAAAAATTATATGCTTTCTCATCAAGACTCCCCCCTCCTTGACTATGTCATCCTGGACAAAGGCTTTGCAAGTGTGGAGCTTCTTTGAGAAGTGTGCTTTGAAGTCCTTTTGAGTTCTTGGTCCTTTGTTTGGAGTGCTTCATCCTTGCTCATTACTTTGATTTTTCTTTTCTTCTTGTGTTGGAGTTGGCCATCGTTCCTTGGTTCTTTTTGCCTCTTTTATGAAGATTGTGAATCCTAGGATGCTAGATGCTTCTTTCTTTTCTTTTTTCCCTTTTTTTTTAAGTAATAGAGTTACATAATGAAAATGTCATGATGTAATGTAATGACATATACACTAGATGAATGTAATTCATCTCTTCTTAGTCCATGTGCATGAGTGGGGACTAAGAGGGCATGGGTGGAAAACAAAAATGTGCATATGCACAGTCTTATGATGAGACCCTATCTTATGCATACTCTAAAAAATGCATAACAAAAATCAATGATGCAAAAATGGATAGATCTTGAGCAAAGTACTCAGCAGCAAGGTGATGATGAGGCTTTTTCCAAATTTCCAACTCTAAGAACCTTTTCTTTTCCATCAACCATTTGAAATGGATGATACCTTTGTCCACCAACTTGAAAAAAGAAAAATAAAAAGAAACCTTTTGCAATGTATGTACATGTGCTCTCTTCGTGCCTGAGTCAAACTTAGTGTGCGTAATACTTGACCTTTCTATGATGCCCTATTCACATGCATACTTGGTGTGCATCTTGAACATATGTTGTGCAATCCGTAAGGTTGGGTTTGATACCCATGGATGCCTCACGAAGAGGTTTCAGGCCGCCAATATGTTTTTGATTTGCTTGTCTTTGCCTAAAGTTTCTCTTAGGATCTTGTTAGAGTTTTGGCTTGATTTCTTTGGATCCTTTGGTTGGAAGTGGTCTTTCTTGAAGATAAGGCATGGTGGGTCTAGACCATGGATTATGGATTTCTTTGTGAGAGGATTGATTTTGTACAAGGGATTTCTTTGGTACCCATTTCATAGTGTGATTTGGTTGGGCTCTAGTAATTGTTTGGCCACCCAAATTTGCTTGACATTACAAGGGAAATGGAATTTCTTCTTCTTGATGTAAGGATCTTTTGGGCCTTCTATGTGATTCTCTAGGGGGATCTCATCTTTACATGGGGAATTCAACAAGGGTTGATCTTCTATACATACAACATGTTCATTCACTAGATCATTGGGTTGTGTGATTTGGGATTGATCTAGAGATTCATCCATACAATTATCCTTATTACACATAGAATCTCTAGATATACAAATGGGTGATGGATTGCCATGATTGACCATAGATTCGACATCATTTTCCATAGCATTGATACAAAGTATTTGTTGAACTCCTTCTTGATGATCCAAGTGTAGATCGTCCCTACTCAAGGATTCATGAGGGGAATCCAAGGTTAGAGGGATAGAGGGCCCTTCCACATTCCCCAAGCACTTGGAGTCCTCCATTTCTCCATTCACCAAGGTTTCTTGTGACTTAGTCAAAGAAGGATTAGATTAAAACGCATGAGTGGAAAGACTATTTTGTGAATTAAAAGCACAATCTTTGAATAGATGATAATGTCCACAATCCTTACAATGACGATAATCATTAGGATTTTCAGTACACACACATGTAAGGGTGGAGATAATAGATGGACAAGACACTTCAAATTCTTGATCATTTTGTTTAAAAAGTCTTTGAGTGCCAATGATCAAGTCTTCATCTATACCTTCCATGACAAACAATGTTTCCGCAAATTGCAAATCATCCACCACAATAGGCAACACAATTTGACCCATGCAATCATAATTTTCACCATTCATGAGGATAAAGAATGAGTGGTTGGTTGAATGTTTTCCAAAATAATTATCACTAAATCAATATGAATTAAATTCCATTCACAATTAGGGTTGATATAAACATTCGTCCTTCTAGGGTCATATCCTATTCTCACATCCACAAAAGTATTGTTATATTCTTTTGTTGCAAATATGGAACCTACCCCCTCAGATATTCCACCCATTACCTCGACTCTTTGCAATTTTTCTCTAGATGTTTCACCCTTATGTGCAATTGTTTCATGCATCTCATGTTTTTCTCCCTTCTCTTTTTCAATCTTATCCCACTTTCTTCTCTCTTTTGATTTTTTTTTCCCATGTTGAAACAAACTTTTAGTTTTTCTAGAGTGTATTTTTAATATTTGTTTTGAGTTTTTGTGTGTTTTCTTTAACGTTTTTTGGATTTTGAATTCTTCTTTAGAGATGCAAACAATATGTGAAATAGGGGTTCACCACATGAAAATAAAAAAAATTATGTCATATTTACATTATGGTACAACCTTAATAGGCTAAATAAATGACATGACACACTAACCTATTATTTTTCTTATGAAGTATTGAATTATTCTACTAACCATGAAGTATAGAGTGACATCCCGAGAGAGGCATGACCAAAGAAACCATGTAGTCCATCATCTGTTGAAATATTTTGCCTTCAAAAAGTTGAGTAAACAAAGATTTCCAAGGATAGGTTGATTTTCACAATATTCAAAAGAAATGTTTTCAACAAGAAACCACTATGTAAGAGATTTTCAAACATCATCAAAACATTCATGTCCCATATCAAATCATTCAAATACACCTCATCCTTCGTCTTTAAGCCTTTAATGATGACCAACTTTTGATCAAATAAAATATTGTGATGCACCTTAAAAAAAAAGAAATTAGTAAATCATGCTTGTGCGAATACCTATGGCTATTCTCATAATCAACGTGATGTTGCCCTAGTCAACCAATTGTAAGCATGATATCATGAGAAAGGGACCACACAAAATATCTCCTCGACATGTGAGTTTTTTAATGTTTTCTTTTTAGCTTCTTAGAAAAAAATTCATGCATAGTGAAGGGTGTATATCTAACTGCCAAAAAAAAAAACAAACACGTGGGTCCCATTCTTTGTTAAATACAGGCATCATGCACTCATTGAATTCTTACCTCATATTTTTGAGTATGACTTATCTACTGCCCACATCCTCATATCACCCGTTTCTATTTGACATGCATTGGAGCATCGATCCTCAGCCATTTTTGAAGGCTTTAGCTATGGGGTGCAAAGTTGTGCATTATATCAGACCCTAATAGGAGTAATAACTAAATAATTGCACACTTCATAGATTGTGCTCTACAATAACATGGTTTCACACCCTCCAAAATTAACATGGTCCATCTCACTAGCTTCCATAGCAAGATTTTATTGTATGGCAACATGAACATTGCACAACCTTGTGTATATCTCAACAAGGTACGACATCCACGACAATTCAGTTGTGCCCTTTCTCTTCTAGAAGAGGCATCTGTAGGCATCTTTGATTGAGGAGCATAAGGCACCCAGGAATAAGTGTCAAAGAATCAGGATTTCCAAAAAACCCCTGAAAAGTCCTTATATAGATAAAAATGCCACCAAACACAACATAAAGAAGAAAATGTAATTTTGTATTTTTCCTCTCTTGCTGTGTCAGGTCGGATGAGTCATGACTCTGGCCTTGAATCAGAGGCGCTCACTGGATCTTAGTCTTCAAAGTTCAACTTCTCGAATTTCATGGAGCACCATAAACAAAGCTACGAGATTTTAGCTGCAGTTTGTTTTTTTTATTTTGCCTCCATCTCACCTCGAACCTGTGCATTTCTGATGCACTTAATGAAGCCCATACCATGTGGTCATCATCATCAATGCACTTTGCTCCAGGCTTACTTTTGTGGTGCATTCTCAGAAATTACTTGTTGAATACCCATAATCGGTATCAATGTCGCATTTCCAGGTTTATCTAACAGAATGTACAATGTCACAAATGCTGAAGCATCAAGTTTGTGAATGTGTTCCTTGCTTTGAGATGTTACAGATGCAGCTACTGATGATGTAAAAAGATGTTAGCTAAGAGCTTGAGAGGCTTGAGTTACATTGATCTATTCACTCCCAGATCTCTCCTAAATTTGACCATCACCTTTGCTAATGGTGGATGTATGTCTATCTTCTTGAATGTTTAATGAAGACTTATCCCTCCTTCTTCATATCTGGAACAAATAAATCCTTCTAGTCCTTCTCAATCAATTTTAGTGGGATGCTTGAATGATCTAGGTGGCTTTGCTTCCCAAAAAGCATGAGCTTTTGCATTACCCATACCTCACATGAAAGGTACGTGCTCCAAAAGCCATGTGTCAAGAGTTGCAGATCACACCTTTGAGATATGAACTTCTAGGCTATGATGGATTCCAAAGCATTAAGAAAAAACGCCCTAGGTTAACATCTGCACATCTTGTACCCTTGTTCCTACAATCAACACATTCCCTATTTTTGGATAGCTTTGTAAGCCCTTCAAGAATCTTGCAATGCTTATCATTCTACTCTTTTGACACGGAAGGTTTATCATAGAGAAACATCCTAGACTAATGTTTACCACATCTCAGAATAGCAAGAGGCTTCTGATTTTTTTTCTACTTACTTTTTCTCCATCAATTCCTCCTTGTTATCTCCTCAAAACGAGACAACAATCCTTATGTGCACTTTCTTTTCAGGCTTCACAAACACCAATACGTAGGACTTCCGAATAGCTGCTAGTTGGATTTTGTTCATTAGACCAAAATGATGGGCAAGCCATAGTGTTAGTCTTAATTTGTTTCCCCTCTTTGTTGAGACTTTCCACAAACACAAGTATTAATTGTTGTAGCCCAAGGCCTGGCAGAGAGCTGGTGTCTGCATCAATGACGTAGAGAGAGTAGCATCATGCTTGAACTTCCAAAACTTTGTAAGCACCTTGGCCGTTTCCTTCATCTTGAGAGAGACTCAAGGTTTCTTTTCCCCATTGAGGAGTACCTAGGTAGGAATAGAATGAAGAAGAAGAATCTTGGAGAACAATACAATGCTGAGTGTATTACCAAGTGAATGTACAAATCTAAATGACCCATTAGGTTTATAGGCATGTATACAAGTTGGGGTAAAAACCTCTTAAAGATGGTAAAAAGTGCCTTGGTGGTCCTAAATATGTTCACACACATCACTACCAAAATATATTAGAGTGATGCAATGAACAAGGAGATGTCACTCACTATATAAGAAAGTGCTAAGAAATGTGGAAAGAAATCAATCCACCGAAGGAATTAAGCCCAAATCTTTGAGGAAATCTTAAAACTTATCTCTATTTCGAGCCTTTCAAAAACGCTATTCAACATTATCATATGCGGGCACATAAATGGAACTAACCTCTCTAACAGAATGTCTCTCTCTTACATAATGATAGTGTACCTCAATGTGCTATATGGGAGCATGGAACATAGGGTTCCTTGCAACTATGAATGCACTTTGACTATTAGTAAAGATGGTGAGGGTAGGAGATTGAACAACACCCAAATCAACCAAAATGATTCTAAAATACATACACTCAATAGTTGCAATTAAAGTTGCCCTATACTCAGCCTCACTTTGATGTTATAGAATCACAACTCATATTTGTCAAACATAGGAGCGTTTCATGAGACCCAAATGTCACGTAGAAGCATTCAACATATGTAATGGTGCTTTGTTAGCATGAGATTAATTACTAAAATATGCATGAAATAAGAAGAAAGCATCATTAATCCACACACACAGACACACACTTAATTACATGCATAATCACTTCTTTAATCTACAATTTAACGCATCATAAGCATGAGGCAAGAAAGGAAAAAATACACAAGCACATTATAACGACAACAAGAGCTCTCCAAGCATTCCACAAACTACCATGATCTCATTATCTCTAGGAATGCTCCCCAAATGAGACATAGTGACCTCTTTATATACAAAATGGGAAAAATGCATGCTATGTGGGATTTCTAAATTGAAAGGAGAATGAATCTCAATTATTCTCTAGTGTGGCACTCACACACACCTATACAAGAGTGCCTATTAAACTAGATGAAAGGTAGAAAAAGATACAAGTGATGATAAAAAAGAGTGGATCAAAAAATTATATGCTTTCTCATCAAGACTCCCCCCTCCTTGACTATGTCATCCTGGACAAAGGCTTTGCAAGTGTGGAGCTTCTTTGAGAAGTGTGCTTTGAAGTCCTTTTGAGTTCTTGGTCCTTTGTTTGGAGTGCTTCATCCTTGCTCATTACTTTGATTTTTCTTTTCTTCTTGTGTTGGAGTTGGCCATCGTTCCTTGGTTCTTTTTGCCTCTTTTATGAAGATTGTGAATCCTAGGATGCTAGATGCTTCTTTCTTTTCTTTTTTCCCTTTTTTTTTAAGTAATAGAGTTACATAATGAAAATGTCATGATGTAATGTAATGACATATACACTAGATGAATGTAATTCATCTCTTCTTAGTCCATGTGCATGAGTGGGGACTAAGAGGGCATGGGTGGAAAACAAAAATGTGCATATGCACAGTCTTATGATGAGACCCTATCTTATGCATACTCTAAAAAATGCATAACAAAAATCAATGATGCAAAAATGGATAGATCTTGAGCAAAGTACTCAGCAGCAAGGTGATGATGAGGCTTTTTCCAAATTTCCAACTCTAAGAACCTTTTCTTTTCCATCAACCATTTGAAATGGATGATACCTTTGTCCACCAACTTGAAAAAAGAAAAATAAAAAGAAACCTTTTGCAATGTATGTACATGTGCTCTCTTCGTGCCTGAGTCAAACTTAGTGTGCGTAATACTTGACCTTTCTATGATGCCCTATTCACATGCATACTTGGTGTGCATCTTGAACATATGTTGTGCAATCCGTAAGGTTGGGTTTGATACCCATGGATGCCTCACGAAGAGGTTTCAGGCCGCCAATATGTTTTTGATTTGCTTGTCTTTGCCTAAAGTTTCTCTTAGGATCTTGTTAGAGTTTTGGCTTGATTTCTTTGGATCCTTTGGTTGGAAGTGGTCTTTCTTGAAGATAAGGCATGGTGGGTCTAGACCATGGATTATGGATTTCTTTGTGAGAGGATTGATTTTGTACAAGGGATTTCTTTGGTACCCATTTCATAGTGTGATTTGGTTGGGCTCTAAGTAATTGTTTGGCCACCCAAATTTGCTTGACATTACAAGGGAAATGGAATTTCTTCTTCTTGATGTAAGGATCTTTTGGGCCTTCTATGTGATTCTCTAGGGGGATCTCATCTTTACATGGGGAATTCAACAAGGGTTGATCTTCTATACATACAACATGTTCATTCACTAGATCATTGGGTTGTGTGATTTGGGATTGATCTAGAGATTCATCCATACAATTATCCTTATTACACATAGAATCTCTAGATATACAAATGGGTGATGGATTGCCATGATTGACCATAGATTCGACATCATTTTCCATAGCATTGATACAAAGTATTTGTTGAACTCCTTCTTGATGATCCAAGTGTAGATCGTCCCTACTCAAGGATTCATGAGGGGAATCCAAGGTTAGAGGGATAGAGGGCCCTTCCACATTCCCCAAGCACTTGGAGTCCTCCATTTCTCCATTCACCAAGGTTTCTTGTGACTTAGTCAAAGAAGGATTAGATTAAAACGCATGAGTGGAAAGACTATTTTGTGAATTAAAAGCACAATCTTTGAATAGATGATAATGTCCACAATCCTTACAATGACGATAATCATTAGGATTTTCAGTACACACACATGTAAGGGTGGAGATAATAGATGGACAAGACACTTCAAATTCTTGATCATTTTGTTTAAAAAGTCTTTGAGTGCCAATGATCAAGTCTTCATCTATACCTTCCATGACAAACAATGTTTCCGCAAATTGCAAATCATCCACCACAATAGGCAACACAATTTGACCCATGCAATCATAATTTTCACCATTCATGAGGATAAAGAATGAGTGGTTGGTTGAATGTTTTCCAAAATAATTATCACTAAATCAATATGAATTAAATTCCATTCACAATTAGGGTTGATATAAACATTCGTCCTTCTAGGGTCATATCCTATTCTCACATCCACAAAAGTATTGTTATATTCTTTTGTTGCAAATATGGAACCTACCCCCTCAGATATTCCACCCATTACCTCGACTCTTTGCAATTTTTCTCTAGATGTTTCACCCTTATGTGCAATTGTTTCATGCATCTCATGTTTTTCTCCCTTCTCTTTTTCAATCTTATCCCACTTTCTTCTCTCTTTTGATTTTTTTTTCCCATGTTGAAACAAACTTTTAGTTTTTCTAGAGTGTATTTTTAATATTTGTTTTGAGTTTTTGTGTGTTTTCTTTAACGTTTTTTGGATTTTGAATTCTTCTTTAGAGATGCAAACAATATGTGAAATAGGGGTTCACCACATGAAAATAAAAAAAATTATGTCATATTTACATTATGGTACAACCTTAATAGGCTAAATAAATGACATGACACACTAACCTATTATTTTTCTTATGAAGTATTGAATTATTCTACTAACCATGAAGTATAGAGTGACATCCCGAGAGAGGCATGACCAAAGAAACCATGTAGTCCATCATCTGTTGAAATATTTTGCCTTCAAAAAGTTGAGTAAACAAAGATTTCCAAGGATAGGTTGATTTTCACAATATTCAAAAGAAATGTTTTCAACAAGAAACCACTATGTAAGAGATTTTCAAACATCATCAAAACATTCATGTCCCATATCAAATCATTCAAATACACCTCATCCTTCGTCTTTAAGCCTTTAATGATGACCAACTTTTGATCAAATAAAATATTGTGATGCACCTTAAAAAAAAAGAAATTAGTAAATCATGCTTGTGCGAATACCTATGGCTATTCTCATAATCAACGTGATGTTGCCCTAGTCAACCAATTGTAAGCATGATATCATGAGAAAGGGACCACACAAAATATCTCCTCGACATGTGAGTTTTTTAATGTTTTCTTTTTAGCTTCTTAGAAAAAAATTCATGCATAGTGAAGGGTGTATATCTAACTGCCAAAAAAAAAAACAAACACGTGGGTCCCATTCTTTGTTAAATACAGGCATCATGCACTCATTGAATTCTTACCTCATATTTTTGAGTATGACTTATCTACTGCCCACATCCTCATATCACCCGTTTCTATTTGACATGCATTGGAGCATCGATCCTCAGCCATTTTTGAAGGCTTTAGCTATGGGGTGCAAAGTTGTGCATTATATCAGACCCTAATAGGAGTAATAACTAAATAATTGCACACTTCATAGATTGTGCTCTACAATAACATGGTTTCACACCCTCCAAAATTAACATGGTCCATCTCACTAGCTTCCATAGCAAGATTTTATTGTATGGCAACATGAACATTGCACAACCTTGTGTATATCTCAACAAGGTATGACATCCACGACAATTCAGTTGTGCCCTTTCTCTTCTAGAAGAGGCATCTGTAGGCATCTTTGATTGAGGAGCATAAGGCACCCAGGAATAAGTGTCAAAGAATCAGGATTTCCAAAAAACCCCTGAAAAGTCCTTATATAGATAAAAATGCCACCAAACACAACATAAAGAAGAAAATGTAATTTTGTATTTTTCCTCTCTTGCTGTGTCAGGTCGGATGAGTCATGACTCTGGCCTTGAATCAGAGGCGCTCACTGGATCTTAGTCTTCAAAGTTCAACTTCTCAAATTTCATGGAGCACTATAAACAAAGCTACGAGATTTTAGCTGCAGTTTGTTTTTTTATTTTGCCTCCATCTCACCTCGAACCTGTGCATTTCTGATGCACTTAATGAAGCCCATACCATGTGGTCATCATCATCAATGCACTTTGCTCCAGGCTTACTTTTGTGGTGCATTCTCAGAAATTACTTGTTGAATACCCATAATCGGTATCAATGTCGCATTTCCACCTTTGTCCATGTTCCAGGTTTATCTAACAGAATGTACAATGTCACAAATGCTGAAGCATCAAGTTTGTGAATGTGTTCCTTGCTTTGAGATGTTACAGATGCAGCTATTGATGATGTAAAAAGATGTTAGCTAAGAGCTTGAGAGGCTTGGGTTACATTGATCTATTCACTCCCAGATCTCTCCTAAATTTGACCATCACCTTTGCTAATGGTGGATGTATGTCTATCTTCTTGAATGTTTAATGGAGACTTATCCCTCCTTCTTCATATTTGGAACAAATAAATTCTTCTAGTCCTTCTCAATCAATTTTAGTGGGATGCTTGAATGATCTAGGTGGCTTTGCTTCCCAAAAAGCATGAGCTTTTGCATTACCCATACCTCACATGAAAGGTACGTGCTCCAAAAGCCATGTGTCAAGAGTTGCAGATCACACCTTTGAGATATGAACTTCTAGGCTATGATGGATTCCAAAGCATTAAGAAAAAACGCCCTAGGTTAACATCTGCACATCTTGTACCCTTGTTCCTACAATCAACACATTCCCTATTTTTGGATAGCTTTGTAAGCCCTTCAAGAATCTTGCAATGCTTATCATTCTACTCTTTTGACACGGAAGGTTTATCATAGAGAAACATCCTAGACTAATGTTTACCACATCTCAGAATAGCAAGAGGCTTCTGATTTTTTTTCTACTTACTTTTTCTCCATCAATTCCTCCTTGTTATCTCCTCAAAACGAGACAACAATCCTTATGTGCACTTTCTTTTCAGGCTTCACAAACACCAATACGTAGGACTTCCGAATAGCTGCTAGTTGGATTTTGTTCATTAGACCAAAATGATGGGCAAGCCATAGTGTTAGTCTTAATTTGTTTCCCCTCTTTGTTGAGACTTTCCACAAACACAAGTATTAATTGTTGTAGCCCAAGGCCTGGCAGAGAGCTGGTGTCTGCATCAATGACGTAGAGAGAGTAGCATCATGCTTGAACTTCCAAAACTTTGTAAGCACCTTGGCCGTTTCCTTCATCTTGAGAGAGACTCAAGGTTTCTTTTCCCCATTGAGGAGTACCTAGGTAGGAATAGAATGAAGAAGAAGAATCTTGGAGAACAATACAATGCTGAGTGTATTACCAAGTGAATGTACAAATCTAAATGACCCATTAGGTTTATAGGCATGTATACAAGTTGGGGTAAAAACCTCTTAAAGATGGTAAAAAGTGCCTTGGTGGTCCTAAATATGTTCACACACATCACTACCAAAATATATTAGAGTGATGCAATGAACAAGGAGATGTCACTCACTATATAAGAAAGTGCTAAGAAATGTGGAAAGAAATCAATCCACCGAAGGAATTAAGCCCAAATCTTTGAGGAAATCTTAAAACTTATCTCTATTTCGAGCCTTTCAAAAACGCTATTCAACATTATCATATGCGGGCACATAAATGGAACTAACCTCTCTAACAGAATGTCTCTCTCTTACATAATGATAGTGTACCTCAATGTGCTATATGGGAGCATGGAACATAGGGTTCCTTGCAACTATGAATGCACTTTGACTATTAGTAAAGATGGTGAGGGTAGGAGATTGAACAACACCCAAATCAACCAAAATGATTCTAAAATACATACACTCAATAGTTGCAATTAAAGTTGCCCTATACTCAGCCTCACTTTGATGTTATAGAATCACAACTCATATTTGTCAAACATAGGAGCGTTTCATGAGACCCAAATGTCACGTAGAAGCATTCAACATATGTAATGGTGCTTTGTTAGCATGAGATTAATTACTAAAATATGCATGAAATAAGAAGAAAGCATCATTAATCCACACACACAGACACACACTTAATTACATGCATAATCACTTCTTTAATCTACAATTTAACGCATCATAAGCATGAGGCAAGAAAGGAAAAAATACACAAGCACATTATAACGACAACAAGAGCTCTCCAAGCATTCCACAAACTACCATGATCTCATTATCTCTAGGAATGCTCCCCAAATGAGACATAGTGACCTCTTTATATACAAAATGGGAAAAATGCATGCTATGTGGGATTTCTAAATTGAAAGGAGAATGAATCTCAATTATTCTCTAGTGTGGCACTCACACACACCTATACAAGAGTGCCTATTAAACTAGATGAAAGGTAGAAAAAGATACAAGTGATGATAAAAAAGAGTGGATCAAAAAATTATATGCTTTCTCATCAAGACTCCCCCCTCCTTGACTATGTCATCCTGGACAAAGGCTTTGCAAGTGTGGAGCTTCTTTGAGAAGTGTGCTTTGAAGTCCTTTTGAGTTCTTGGTCCTTTGTTTGGAGTGCTTCATCCTTGCTCATTACTTTGATTTTTCTTTTCTTCTTGTGTTGGAGTTGGCCATCGTTCCTTGGTTCTTTTTGCCTCTTTTATGAAGATTGTGAATCCTAGGATGCTAGATGCTTCTTTCTTTTCTTTTTTCCCTTTTTTTTTAAGTAATAGAGTTACATAATGAAAATGTCATGATGTAATGTAATGACATATACACTAGATGAATGTAATTCATCTCTTCTTAGTCCATGTGCATGAGTGGGGACTAAGAGGGCATGGGTGGAAAACAAAAATGTGCATATGCACAGTCTTATGATGAGACCCTATCTTATGCATACTCTAAAAAATGCATAACAAAAATCAATGATGCAAAAATGGATAGATCTTGAGCAAAGTACTCAGCAGCAAGGTGATGATGAGGCTTTTTCCAAATTTCCAACTCTAAGAACCTTTTCTTTTCCATCAACCATTTGAAATGGATGATACCTTTGTCCACCAACTTGAAAAAAGAAAAATAAAAAGAAACCTTTTGCAATGTATGTACATGTGCTCTCTTCGTGCCTGAGTCAAACTTAGTGTGCGTAATACTTGACCTTTCTATGATGCCCTATTCACATGCATACTTGGTGTGCATCTTGAACATATGTTGTGCAATCCGTAAGGTTGGGTTTGATACCCATGGATGCCTCACGAAGAGGTTTCAGGCCGCCAATATGTTTTTGATTTGCTTGTCTTTGCCTAAAGTTTCTCTTAGGATCTTGTTAGAGTTTTGGCTTGATTTCTTTGGATCCTTTGGTTGGAAGTGGTCTTTCTTGAAGATAAGGCATGGTGGGTCTAGACCATGGATTATGGATTTCTTTGTGAGAGGATTGATTTTGTACAAGGGATTTCTTTGGTACCCATTTCATAGTGTGATTTGGTTGGGCTCTAAGTAATTGTTTGGCCACCCAAATTTGCTTGACATTACAAGGGAAATGGAATTTCTTCTTCTTGATGTAAGGATCTTTTGGGCCTTCTATGTGATTCTCTAGGGGGATCTCATCTTTACATGGGGAATTCAACAAGGGTTGATCTTCTATACATACAACATGTTCATTCACTAGATCATTGGGTTGTGTGATTTGGGATTGATCTAGAGATTCATCCATACAATTATCCTTATTACACATAGAATCTCTAGATATACAAATGGGTGATGGATTGCCATGATTGACCATAGATTCGACATCATTTTCCATAGCATTGATACAAAGTATTTGTTGAACTCCTTCTTGATGATCCAAGTGTAGATCGTCCCTACTCAAGGATTCATGAGGGGAATCCAAGGTTAGAGGGATAGAGGGCCCTTCCACATTCCCCAAGCACTTGGAGTCCTCCATTTCTCCATTCACCAAGGTTTCTTGTGACTTAGTCAAAGAAGGATTAGATTAAAACGCATGAGTGGAAAGACTATTTTGTGAATTAAAAGCACAATCTTTGAATAGATGATAATGTCCACAATCCTTACAATGACGATAATCATTAGGATTTTCAGTACACACACATGTAAGGGTGGAGATAATAGATGGACAAGACACTTCAAATTCTTGATCATTTTGTTTAAAAAGTCTTTGAGTGCCAATGATCAAGTCTTCATCTATACCTTCCATGACAAACAATGTTTCCGCAAATTGCAAATCATCCACCACAATAGGCAACACAATTTGACCCATGCAATCATAATTTTCACCATTCATGAGGATAAAGAATGAGTGGTTGGTTGAATGTTTTCCAAAATAATTATCACTAAATCAATATGAATTAAATTCCATTCACAATTAGGGTTGATATAAACATTCGTCCTTCTAGGGTCATATCCTATTCTCACATCCACAAAAGTATTGTTATATTCTTTTGTTGCAAATATGGAACCTACCCCCTCAGATATTCCACCCATTACCTCGACTCTTTGCAATTTTTCTCTAGATGTTTCACCCTTATGTGCAATTGTTTCATGCATCTCATGTTTTTCTCCCTTCTCTTTTTCAATCTTATCCCACTTTCTTCTCTCTTTTGATTTTTTTTTCCCATGTTGAAACAAACTTTTAGTTTTTCTAGAGTGTATTTTTAATATTTGTTTTGAGTTTTTGTGTGTTTTCTTTAACGTTTTTTGGATTTTGAATTCTTCTTTAGAGATGCAAACAATATGTGAAATAGGGGTTCACCACATGAAAATAAAAAAAATTATGTCATATTTACATTATGGTACAACCTTAATAGGCTAAATAAATGACATGACACACTAACCTATTATTTTTCTTATGAAGTATTGAATTATTCTACTAACCATGAAGTATAGAGTGACATCCCGAGAGAGGCATGACCAAAGAAACCATGTAGTCCATCATCTGTTGAAATATTTTGCCTTCAAAAAGTTGAGTAAACAAAGATTTCCAAGGATAGGTTGATTTTCACAATATTCAAAAGAAATGTTTTCAACAAGAAACCACTATGTAAGAGATTTTCAAACATCATCAAAACATTCATGTCCCATATCAAATCATTCAAATACACCTCATCCTTCGTCTTTAAGCCTTTAATGATGACCAACTTTTGATCAAATAAAATATTGTGATGCACCTTAAAAAAAAAGAAATTAGTAAATCATGCTTGTGCGAATACCTATGGCTATTCTCATAATCAACGTGATGTTGCCCTAGTCAACCAATTGTAAGCATGATATCATGAGAAAGGGACCACACAAAATATCTCCTCGACATGTGAGTTTTTTAATGTTTTCTTTTTAGCTTCTTAGAAAAAAATTCATGCATAGTGAAGGGTGTATATCTAACTGCCAAAAAAAAAAACAAACACGTGGGTCCCATTCTTTGTTAAATACAGGCATCATGCACTCATTGAATTCTTACCTCATATTTTTGAGTATGACTTATCTACTGCCCACATCCTCATATCACCCGTTTCTATTTGACATGCATTGGAGCATCGATCCTCAGCCATTTTTGAAGGCTTTAGCTATGGGGTGCAAAGTTGTGCATTATATCAGACCCTAATAGGAGTAATAACTAAATAATTGCACACTTCATAGATTGTGCTCTACAATAACATGGTTTCACACCCTCCAAAATTAACATGGTCCATCTCACTAGCTTCCATAGCAAGATTTTATTGTATGGCAACATGAACATTGCACAACCTTGTGTATATCTCAACAAGGTACGACATCCACGACAATTCAGTTGTGCCCTTTCTCTTCTAGAAGAGGCATCTGTAGGCATCTTTGATTGAGGAGCATAAGGCACCCAGGAATAAGTGTCAAAGAATCAGGATTTCCAAAAAACCCCTGAAAAGTCCTTATATAGATAAAAATGCCACCAAACACAACATAAAGAAGAAAATGTAATTTTGTATTTTTCCTCTCTTGCTGTGTCAGGTCGGATGAGTCATGACTCTGGCCTTGAATCAGAGGCGCTCACTGGATCTTAGTCTTCAAAGTTCAACTTCTCAAATTTCATGGAGCACTATAAACAAAGCTACGAGATTTTAGCTGCAGTTTGTTTTTTTATTTTGCCTCCATCTCACCTCGAACCTGTGCATTTCTGATGCACTTAATGAAGCCCATACCATGTGGTCATCATCATCAATGCACTTTGCTCCAGGCTTACTTTTGTGGTGCATTCTCAGAAATTACTTGTTGAATACCCATAATCGGTATCAATGTCGCATTTCCACCTTTGTCCATGTTCCAGGTTTATCTAACAGAATGTACAATGTCACAAATGCTGAAGCATCAAGTTTGTGAATGTGTTCCTTGCTTTGAGATGTTACAGATGCAGCTATTGATGATGTAAAAAGATGTTAGCTAAGAGCTTGAGAGGCTTGGGTTACATTGATCTATTCACTCCCAGATCTCTCCTAAATTTGACCATCACCTTTGCTAATGGTGGATGTATGTCTATCTTCTTGAATGTTTAATGGAGACTTATCCCTCCTTCTTCATATTTGGAACAAATAAATTCTTCTAGTCCTTCTCAATCAATTTTAGTGGGATGCTTGAATGATCTAGGTGGCTTTGCTTCCCAAAAAGCATGAGCTTTTGCATTACCCATACCTCACATGAAAGGTACGTGCTCCAAAAGCCATGTGTCAAGAGTTGCAGATCACACCTTTGAGATATGAACTTCTAGGCTATGATGGATTCCAAAGCATTAAGAAAAAACGCCCTAGGTTAACATCTGCACATCTTGTACCCTTGTTCCTACAATCAACACATTCCCTATTTTTGGATAGCTTTGTAAGCCCTTCAAGAATCTTGCAATGCTTATCATTCTACTCTTTTGACACGGAAGGTTTATCATAGAGAAACATCCTAGACTAATGTTTACCACATCTTAGAATAGCAAGAGGCTTCTGATTTTTTTTCTACTTACTTTTTCTCCATCAATTCCTCCTTGTTATCTCCTCAAAACGAGACAACAATCCTTATGTGCACTTTCTTTTCAGGCTTCACAAACACCAATACGTAGGACTTCCGAATAGCTGCTAGTTGGATTTTGTTCATTAGACCAAAATGATGGGCAAGCCATAGTGTTAGTCTTAATTTGTTTCCCCTCTTTGTTGAGACTTTCCACAAACACAAGTATTAATTGTTGTAGCCCAAGGCCTGGCAGAGAGCTGGTGTCTGCATCAATGACGTAGAGAGAGTAGCATCATGCTTGAACTTCCAAAACTTTGTAAGCACCTTGGCCGTTTCCTTCATCTTGAGAGAGACTCAAGGTTTCTTTTCCCCATTGAGGAGTACCTAGGTAGGAATAGAATGAAGAAGAAGAATCTTGGAGAACAATACAATGCTGAGTGTATTACCAAGTGAATGTACAAATCTAAATGACCCATTAGGTTTATAGGCATGTATACAAGTTGGGGTAAAAACCTCTTAAAGATGGTAAAAAGTGCCTTGGTGGTCCTAAATATGTTCACACACATCACTACCAAAATATATTAGAGTGATGCAATGAACAAGGAGATGTCACTCACTATATAAGAAAGTGCTAAGAAATGTGGAAAGAAATCAATCCACCGAAGGAATTAAGCCCAAATCTTTGAGGAAATCTTAAAACTTATCTCTATTTCGAGCCTTTCAAAAACGCTATTCAACATTATCATATGCGGGCACATAAATGGAACTAACCTCTCTAACAGAATGTCTCTCTCTTACATAATGATAGTGTACCTCAATGTGCTATATGGGAGCATGGAACATAGGGTTCCTTGCAACTATGAATGCACTTTGACTATTAGTAAAGATGGTGAGGGTAGGAGATTGAACAACACCCAAATCAACCAAAATGATTCTAAAATACATACACTCAATAGTTGCAATTAAAGTTGCCCTATACTCAGCCTCACTTTGATGTTATAGAATCACAACTCATATTTGTCAAACATAGGAGCGTTTCATGAGACCCAAATGTCACGTAGAAGCATTCAACATATGTAATGGTGCTTTGTTAGCATGAGATTAATTACTAAAATATGCATGAAATAAGAAGAAAGCATCATTAATCCACACACACAGACACACACTTAATTACATGCATAATCACTTCTTTAATCTACAATTTAACGCATCATAAGCATGAGGCAAGAAAGGAAAAAATACACAAGCACATTATAACGACAACAAGAGCTCTCCAAGCATTCCACAAACTACCATGATCTCATTATCTCTAGGAATGCTCCCCAAATGAGACATAGTGACCTCTTTATATACAAAATGGGAAAAATGCATGCTATGTGGGATTTCTAAATTGAAAGGAGAATGAATCTCAATTATTCTCTAGTGTGGCACTCACACACACCTATACAAGAGTGCCTATTAAACTAGATGAAAGGTAGAAAAAGATACAAGTGATGATAAAAAAGAGTGGATCAAAAAATTATATGCTTTCTCATCAAGACTCCCCCCTCCTTGACTATGTCATCCTGGACAAAGGCTTTGCAAGTGTGGAGCTTCTTTGAGAAGTGTGCTTTGAAGTCCTTTTGAGTTCTTGGTCCTTTGTTTGGAGTGCTTCATCCTTGCTCATTACTTTGATTTTTCTTTTCTTCTTGTGTTGGAGTTGGCCATCGTTCCTTGGTTCTTTTTGCCTCTTTTATGAAGATTGTGAATCCTAGGATGCTAGATGCTTCTTTCTTTTCTTTTTTCCCTTTTTTTTTAAGTAATAGAGTTACATAATGAAAATGTCATGATGTAATGTAATGACATATACACTAGATGAATGTAATTCATCTCTTCTTAGTCCATGTGCATGAGTGGGGACTAAGAGGGCATGGGTGGAAAACAAAAATGTGCATATGCACAGTCTTATGATGAGACCCTATCTTATGCATACTCTAAAAAATGCATAACAAAAATCAATGATGCAAAAATGGATAGATCTTGAGCAAAGTACTCAGCAGCAAGGTGATGATGAGGCTTTTTCCAAATTTCCAACTCTAAGAACCTTTTCTTTTCCATCAACCATTTGAAATGGATGATACCTTTGTCCACCAACTTGAAAAAAGAAAAATAAAAAGAAACCTTTTGCAATGTATGTACATGTGCTCTCTTCGTGCCTGAGTCAAACTTAGTGTGCGTAATACTTGACCTTTCTATGATGCCCTATTCACATGCATACTTGGTGTGCATCTTGAACATATGTTGTGCAATCCGTAAGGTTGGGTTTGATGCCCATGGATGCCTCACGAAGAGGTTTCAGGCCGCCAATATGTTTTTGATTTGCTTGTCTTTGCCTAAAGTTTCTCTTAGGATCTTGTTAGAGTTTTGGCTTGATTTCTTTGGATCCTTTGGTTGGAAGTGGTCTTTCTTGAAGATAAGGCATGGTGGGTCTAGACCATGGATTATGGATTTCTTTGTGAGAGGATTGATTTTGTACAAGGGATTTCTTTGGTACCCATTTCATAGTGTGATTTGGTTGGGCTCTAAGTAATTGTTTGGCCACCCAAATTTGCTTGACATTACAAGGGAAATGGAATTTCTTCTTCTTGATGTAAGGATCTTTTGGGCCTTCTATGTGATTCTCTAGGGGGATCTCATCTTTACATGGGGAATTCAACAAGGGTTGATCTTCTATACATACAACATGTTCATTCACTAGATCATTGGGTTGTGTGATTTGGGATTGATCTAGAGATTCATCCATACAATTATCCTTATTACACATAGAATCTCTAGATATACAAATGGGTGATGGATTGCCATGATTGACCATAGATTCGACATCATTTTCCATAGCATTGATACAAAGTATTTGTTGAACTCCTTCTTGATGATCCAAGTGTAGATCGTCCCTACTCAAGGATTCATGAGGGGAATCCAAGGTTAGAGGGATAGAGGGCCCTTCCACATTCCCCAAGCACTTGGAGTCCTCCATTTCTCCATTCACCAAGGTTTCTTGTGACTTAGTCAAAGAAGGATTAGATTAAAACGCATGAGTGGAAAGACTATTTTGTGAATTAAAAGCACAATCTTTGAATAGATGATAATGTCCACAATCCTTACAATGACGATAATCATTAGGATTTTCAGTACACACACATGTAAGGGTGGAGATAATAGATGGACAAGACACTTCAAATTCTTGATCATTTTGTTTAAAAAGTCTTTGAGTGCCAATGATCAAGTCTTCATCTATACCTTCCATGACAAACAATGTTTCCGCAAATTGCAAATCATCCACCACAATAGGCAACACAATTTGACCCATGCAATCATAATTTTCACCATTCATGAGGATAAAGAATGAGTGGTTGGTTGAATGTTTTCCAAAATAATTATCACTAAATCAATATGAATTAAATTCCATTCACAATTAGGGTTGATATAAACATTCGTCCTTCTAGGGTCATATCCTATTCTCACATCCACAAAAGTATTGTTATATTCTTTTGTTGCAAATATGGAACCTACCCCCTCAGATATTCCACCCATTACCTCGACTCTTTGCAATTTTTCTCTAGATGTTTCACCCTTATGTGCAATTGTTTCATGCATCTCATGTTTTTCTCCCTTCTCTTTTTCAATCTTATCCCACTTTCTTCTCTCTTTTGATTTTTTTTTCCCATGTTGAAACAAACTTTTAGTTTTTCTAGAGTGTATTTTTAATATTTGTTTTGAGTTTTTGTGTGTTTTCTTTAACGTTTTTTGGATTTTGAATTCTTCTTTAGAGATGCAAACAATATGTGAAATAGGGGTTCACCACATGAAAATAAAAAAAATTATGTCATATTTACATTATGGTACAACCTTAATAGGCTAAATAAATGACATGACACACTAACCTATTATTTTTCTTATGAAGTATTGAATTATTCTACTAACCATGAAGTATAGAGTGACATCCCGAGAGAGGCATGACCAAAGAAACCATGTAGTCCATCATCTGTTGAAATATTTTGCCTTCAAAAAGTTGAGTAAACAAAGATTTCCAAGGATAGGTTGATTTTCACAATATTCAAAAGAAATGTTTTCAACAAGAAACCACTATGTAAGAGATTTTCAAACATCATCAAAACATTCATGTCCCATATCAAATCATTCAAATACACCTCATCCTTCGTCTTTAAGCCTTTAATGATGACCAACTTTTGATCAAATAAAATATTGTGATGCACCTTAAAAAAAAAGAAATTAGTAAATCATGCTTGTGCGAATACCTATGGCTATTCTCATAATCAACGTGATGTTGCCCTAGTCAACCAATTGTAAGCATGATATCATGAGAAAGGGACCACACAAAATATCTCCTCGACATGTGAGTTTTTTAATGTTTTCTTTTTAGCTTCTTAGAAAAAAATTCATGCATAGTGAAGGGTGTATATCTAACTGCCAAAAAAAAAAACAAACACGTGGGTCCCATTCTTTGTTAAATACAGGCATCATGCACTCATTGAATTCTTACCTCATATTTTTGAGTATGACTTATCTACTGCCCACATCCTCATATCACCCGTTTCTATTTGACATGCATTGGAGCATCGATCCTCAGCCATTTTTGAAGGCTTTAGCTATGGGGTGCAAAGTTGTGCATTATATCAGACCCTAATAGGAGTAATAACTAAATAATTGCACACTTCATAGATTGTGCTCTACAATAACATGGTTTCACACCCTCCAAAATTAACATGGTCCATCTCACTAGCTTCCATAGCAAGATTTTATTGTATGGCAACATGAACATTGCACAACCTTGTGTATATCTCAACAAGGTACGACATCCACGACAATTCAGTTGTGCCCTTTCTCTTCTAGAAGAGGCATCTGTAGGCATCTTTGATTGAGGAGCATAAGGCACCCAGGAATAAGTGTCAAAGAATCAGGATTTCCAAAAAACCCCTGAAAAGTCCTTATATAGATAAAAATGCCACCAAACACAACATAAAGAAGAAAATGTAATTTTGTATTTTTCCTCTCTTGCTGTGTCAGGTCGGATGAGTCATGACTCTGGCCTTGAATCAGAGGCGCTCACTGGATCTTAGTCTTCAAAGTTCAACTTCTCGAATTTCATGGAGCACCATAAACAAAGCTACGAGATTTTAGCTGCAGTTTGTTTTTTTTTATTTTGCCTCCATCTCACCTCGAACCTGTGCATTTCTGATGCACTTAATGAAGCCCATACCATGTGGTCATCATCATCAATGCACTTTGCTCCAGGCTTACTTTTGTGGTGCATTCTCAGAAATTACTTGTTGAATACCCATAATCGGTATCAATGTCGCATTTCCAGGTTTATCTAACAGAATGTACAATGTCACAAATGCTGAAGCATCAAGTTTGTGAATGTGTTCCTTGCTTTGAGATGTTACAGATGCAGCTACTGATGATGTAAAAAGATGTTAGCTAAGAGCTTGAGAGGCTTGAGTTACATTGATCTATTCACTCCCAGATCTCTCCTAAATTTGACCATCACCTTTGCTAATGGTGGATGTATGTCTATCTTCTTGAATGTTTAATGAAGACTTATCCCTCCTTCTTCATATCTGGAACAAATAAATCCTTCTAGTCCTTCTCAATCAATTTTAGTGGGATGCTTGAATGATCTAGGTGGCTTTGCTTCCCAAAAAGCATGAGCTTTTGCATTACCCATACCTCACATGAAAGGTACGTGCTCCAAAAGCCATGTGTCAAGAGTTGCAGATCACACCTTTGAGATATGAACTTCTAGGCTATGATGGATTCCAAAGCATTAAGAAAAAACGCCCTAGGTTAACATCTGCACATCTTGTACCCTTATTCCTACAATCAACACATTCTCTGTTTTTGGATAGCTTTGTAAGCCCTTCAAGAATCTTGCAATGCTTATCATTCTACTCTTTTGACACGGAAGGTTTATCATAGAGAAACATCCTAGACTAATGTTTACCACATCTCAGAATAGCAAGAGGCTTCTGATTTTTTTTTCTACTTACTTTTTCTCCTCAAAACGAGACAACAATCCTTATGTGCACTTTCTTTTCAGGCTTCACAAACACCAATAGGTAGGACTTCGGAATAGCTGCTAGTTGGATTTTGTTCATTAGACCAAAATGATGGGCAAGCCATAGTGTTAGTCTTAATTTGTTTCCCCTCTTTGTTGAGACTTTCCACAAACACAAGTATTAATTGTTGTAGCCCAAGGCTTGGCAGAGAGCTGGTGTCTGCATCAATGACGTAGAGAGAGTAGCATCATGCTTGAACTTCCAAAACTTTGTAAGCACCTTGGCCGTTTCCTTCATCTTGAGAGAGACTCAAGGTTTCTTTTCCCCATTGAGGAGTACCTAGGTAGGAATAGGATGATAGCTGCTCATAAATAGAAAGGTTGGATGCTTACCTTCCACACATTTTATAAGACTATGATTTTTCATAATCATGTTGGCATCTGCACTGTAACTGGATGCTCGGCCCATCATCCTATTCATATGGCAATCCTCTGTATAGCTTCCCTTTGGTATGACTTTGACGATAACACAATAAGAGATACTCTAGCTTGATGCCTTCTGCATACAACATTTCCCTCCCCATTTCCTACAGAGCATTTGGTTGAGGAGCTGATATTGCCAATGCTTCGGCCTCTGACCCCATCATTAGAAGCATTTCTTCCATCCTAATAAAGGCACATGTTTTCTCGTGGATGACCAACTACAGCTGAATTTGCTTCATGATTTTCCCTTTTTTTGATTGGAGAAAAAGCTTTCATATGTTGCCTTAGGTTTTACCACCATTACTTTAACTTCCAGCCTCAATACCACCAAGAACATTGTCTTCCCTTCCAAACAAGATGCATCTGTGCAGGAGCTGCTATCGTGCCTCCTTTAAAAGGAAACTCCCCCTGCTCTTTGTTCGCATGAGTCCTACATTTATTGCTGAATAATTTCATATTGGTATGAAGTTGCCTCACCTTTCCTAGTCCAGCCATCATGCATATCTCTAGTGATGTGAGACACTTACTCTTCCTTGATCTTCCTTACTATCTTTATTATGGTGGTCGCTGCCTCATCCTCCTCTTCAGTCTCATGGGCTTTGTTGCTATCATCTTCCTCAGTTCCCCTATACCTCTAGTGGTGGCATAGTACACTAGTTTTCTTCCATGCATTCATTCTTGCTTGATGCATCCATTTCCTTTTTAGGGTCGAATATCTTTTCTATTGTAGCACCATAAATTGCAGTCTAATCTTCTTATTCAAAAATTACTAGCAACCACCAATACCATTGTGCCTTTTGGAAAGTCCTTTATAGCCTTCGTCAAAGCATTTGTCCACCCTTTGGGGTTGTCATAGCACCAATACCCCTTAACCTTATAACAATACTTTTGATATCTTATCAAAGTAGGAATTACTTGCAACTGCATCTGAAAGTGGATCTCGAATAGAGCTTTCTCCGGGTTGTTATTTCCCAACATGGCTTCACTTGTTTGTGACTGCCTCACTTGTGCTCTCTTAGATTTTCCGAAACTCCAACACCTATTTCTAGAACAGTGTCCACTCTTTTCCCTTAGCCTAACTTTTGAAGTGACAACTTCACTTACACCTCCTGCACTCGCATGTAGGTTCCATAGGGTTGTCCTATTTTTGACTTTTCTTGCAATAGGATTTGTTTGAGATTCTTCATAGCTAACCTTTATGATGACAGTATCAGTTGCACTTTGAACCATTTCTAACATTTTCTGTATATATGAATAGGGCCGTTTTTTTTACTAACTTGATTGGAGTTACCATGTCCACCTTGGGTGCGATAACCCACTTGAATCCTTGAAATCCTTCTTAAACCTAAACTTTGCTGCAACAATATACTTTGTGGATTAGAAAAAATCGTCCATTCCATTTAGCCTATTAAGGAAACAAGTTCGAGTAAGTTGATCCATTTTCAATGGATCTTCTTCTAGAAACGAAGCACTTTTAGGAGCAATGACCTCAACCTTATGTTGCGCATGTCACCAATACTGCCGTATTCCCTCACCTAGTCGCCCCTTTTGAGCATCAGAGCTTGTAAGAGCTCATTGAGTGATCCTAGTGGTTTATGTGCTACTATCTCTCCGAAGAGAGAACGGAAAGAATCCCACTATTAATCCCTTTTTCTCATGCATTTTACAAACTCTAGATTTACTTTGTCTTGCCTACGATGATTATCTCTCATTGAGGGTCTTCTCTCTCTTGGCAGGCACTCTTGAAAGACAACATGACTTCCATTCAAAGACGAAGAGAAAGCATGGTTCTGTGTCACTTTGTCGCTATAGCTCTTGCTTTTGTTGCCCATCGTCTTCCTTCCAAACTTGTTGATAGCTTCCTTCTAAAAAACTAGTCCATTATTTTCTTTGCTAGTGAACCCCTAAAAACATTTATTCACACATGATAAAAACCAAAATCTTATAAATCAACAACAAGATAATGCACAAAAGGGATCTAATCTACTATTTTTATCGTTTTGTAACTCTATGGATCACTAAAAGTGAATGGTTTATCATGCAAAATGGAGATTCGTACCATCACCAATAGCTCATCCCATACAAGTTATTGTAAATCTTGTAAGCAACAAATGCTCATTCCCCGGCAATGACGCCAAAAGTTGTTGATGTTGTAGCATCACAACTCATATTTGTCAAATCGAGGAGCATCTCATGAGACCCAAATGTCACATAGAAGCATTCAACAAACGTACTGGTGCTTCGTTAGCATGAGATTAACGACTACACTACACGTGAAATAAGAAGAAAGCATTGTTAATCGACACACACACTTAATTACACACATAACCACATCCTTAGTCTACAAACTAACGCGTTAGAAGCATGAGGCAAGAAAGGAACAAAATTTAATACACAAGAACATCATAAGGACAACAAGATCTTTCCAAGCATTCCGCAAACTATCATGATCCCATTATCTCTAGGAATGGTCCCCAAATAAGAGGTAGTGACCTCTTTATATACAAAATGGGCAAAATGCATGCTATGTGGGATTTCTAAACTGAAAGGAGAATGAATCTCACTTATTCTCTAGTGTGGCACTCACACATACCTATACAAGAGTGCTTCAACAATCACAAATAGAGGTGACTAGAGTAGGCTACTTTGTGCTCAATCAAGATATGCATGAGCTACCAAGCATGAAGTAAATACTACTAAAAACGTTATTATCATAGCAATTAGTCCAATGCAAGCTAGAAAAAGCATGTAAATCTATTGATAATGATCCCCCCTTGGGATTAAACAATCCAAGTAGTTATCAGGTACAACTCAAGTAACAAACGATGCAGTTAACCACCTATCGGTGCTTGACACCTAGGAAATGCATATACCTACTCATCTCTGAGGCAACAAATTGAATATTACTCCAAGTCATGCATAAATGAATCAAGCATCAAAAATCTTATTGATAGAGAAAAGCATTCAATGTATTTTCAGTGTCATGAAGACTCAATCCTAAACATGTCTCCATGGAAATGGAAATAGCTTTAAAATCTTCAAGAACAAAACCTTGCAATAATGTGTTAATGTTTTTTGTTTGACACAAAACTATTCCCCTATTAACTTGCATAAATTTAATTTCCAAATAATGATGCAAACATCCCAAACGTGACATCTCCAAAAGAGGCATGTAAATTAGCCTTAAATTCAACAATATGCATGTGATATAAAGTAGGCATATATCTTCTCAAACCAAGTACATGGTGCTTGCTTCAAACCATATAATGCCTTTTTCAACCTGCACACTTTTTTTCATGCCCTTTTAGCACAAAAACATGAGGTTGCAAAAGATACACTTCTTCATGTAAAAATTTTCAGTAACAAATATAGTTTTAATTTCAATTGATGTACACTCCAATGATAATGAGCTAGAGGTGCAAAAAAGCTATGATGAGTGGTCATTCAACATGTGGGAGCAAATGTTTCATCAAAATCAATGCCTCTTTCTTGAGCATAACCTTTGGAAACAAGCCTAGCCTTATACTTGTGAATTGTTCCATCAGGCTTACATTTCAGCTTGTATAACCATTTAGTGCCAGTGGATTTTTTGCCTCGAGGAAAATCACATAAAGAACAACTACCATTCTTCATAATAACATCATATTTGGATTGCATAACAACCATCCAAATTTCTAAAGTATATTCTTTATCAAAAGAAACAAGCTCATTCTCAACACAAATACTAGACACAACGATCTCATAACAATTTGATGGAAAGGAAGCACTTTGGGGGCATGAATGAGTATGCTATGATAAAGAAACATCTAATTTTCTATCTTTGAGAGTCTATTGATAGAACTAGAAGGCTAAAATCTTGTGAATTATGTGTGTGCCACTCTCCTCCCATCCATTATATCCCCTTGTATTCAAAATAGCAATGATTTGGAATGGTCTAGTGCCGCAATGTGGCCATCATGCAACACTCATCCCCAATACCATTGAATACCTTAGGATATCCCTTGAGCTTGGGACCTTGGCTATGGCTGGCCCTTTTCCCACACACACATGGAGTGGTCTCTCTAGACCAATGTCTCACACTCTCTCCCCCTTCTAAATATCATTGTCCTCAAAGACTTGGTGTCTTTACCCTCTTTATTCTGTTAACTTGAAACATAAAGCATTGTTGAACATAAGTGTGGATATCTCTTCGTAAACTTGTTGTCAGCATCTTGCTCACGCTCAAACACAGGTTACGAACGCAGAAAAACACACAGAAAATAGAGGCAACAAGAGACAAGAAAGTACGCAGAAATTGGGTGCAATCTCCCCCCATGCACTCTGTTTCGACAGTCCACAGAGTGCATGTATTTATAGGAATTTTGATTACGTCGAAAAGAGTGGTTACAAGAGGGCGGCTTCGAAAAGCAGGCGTGAAACTAAAAGTTGGTAACTTTTACAGAAAGCCATTGCTTTCAATAATAGAAACTACGGTCTACAATGACCATTATTCTAACCATTACTTTTCTAACAATAGAACCTTCTACGTAGGTTTATTTACAAGCTAAATAATAATTATTTCGGATTATTGATGTCCACCCTTTCACGCCTTGCACGCTCCTCACGAACCTTCAGCTGCTATATTAAAAACATCAAAAACATATTAATACATTAATAATTTAACATTTTAACAATGCCTTGTTCAATAATATACAACATGCCTCTCAGTTGACAAGCAATTGACCTCAGTTGATAAAATAATTCAACACTCTAACAATTATAATGCAGTGTTCAACATAGTCCATATTACTGTTACAATCCAACAATGCATTGGCCAACATATTTCATGTTACAATCCAACAATGCATTGGCTATTCGATATTTCAATCCAACAATGCATTGGCTATTCCATATTTCAATCCAACAATGCATTGGCTATTCCATATTTCAATCCAACAATGCATTGTTCAACATATTCCATAAGGTATAACATGCCCCTCAGTTGAACAAGCAATTGACCTCAGGTGATAAAAGAATAAACATGGATGGCCAGTCACATGTTTCATCACTGAATAATAAAAAAAAATAGGCATGTGCCATGTAAAAGTACATGCATGGAAATGTTCATGGAGCTGTTACATTAATGTGTTTGTGTATGATATGCAGAAATTAAGTGGTCATAATGAGGTGTTAATTGTGTTTTATGTATCCATTGACATTCTTCAATAGAGTGATTTTTGTACTTAACCAAATATCGATGATATTGAGTACCTGTGCGTGTAGTAGTGACATCATGATCAATGATTTTCTCAGGAACTAAGATTTCAGATTGTTCTTCAATTAAAGGAGGATCATCAAGAAGTGGAGCAAGTGGTAAAGTTCCTTTAAAGGGTTTAAGAAAGCTAATATGAAAAGAATTATGTATAGTCCAATGGGATGGAATATCTAATCGAAATTGCGAAACGGTCCATAATAGCGTGGTGCAAGTTTAATTTTAGGATGCTGCAAAATATTTTTGAGACGTCTTTTAATTATTCGCAACCATAAAAAATCGTTTTCCTTGAATTCTTTGGCTAATCGTTTAGTATTGATAATACGTGTATATCGCTCTTGACTTTTCCTAGTGTGCTCGTGAACATCATGAAGTATAGAAACGTGATCTTGAGCAATAGAATCAGCCATCAGAATGTCGGTTTGGGTGAGGGACATGGGAGTGGGAAGCTTTTTACCAAAAACTATTTCAAAAGGGGCACGACCAGTAGTGGTGTGTGAAGTGTTATTGTAAGCAAATTGAAGCAATGGCAACTTTTCATCCCAGTTATTAGGATTATCTAATGAATAACAACACAATAAATCAAGAATAGTACTATTTGTAGCCTCACTCTGTCCATTACTTTCAGGATGAAATGCAGAGCTAAAATCTATTTTAGAACCAAAATGTTGAAATAAGGCAACCCAAAAATGATTACAAAACCTAACATCACGATCAGATAACATTACTTTAGGAAATCCATGATGTGGAAAAATGCATTTAATGAATAATTTTGCAGCTTGAGGTGCAGTCAAAGTTTTTCTACATGGAATGAAGTATGCATATTTACTAAACCTATCAACTATTGTCCAAATCATATTATTATGTGATGAAGTGATAGGAAGACCTGTGATAAAATCCATAGAGATTTGTTCCCATGGTTCGTTTGGAATAGGAAGTGGCATTAATAATCCAAATGGTTTACCATGATGACGTTTGACACGCTGACATACAATGCATTGAGAAACATAATGTGCAATGTCTTTTTCCATGTGTGGCCAAAAGAAGAAATCTTTGCAAGCAGAAATAGTGCTCTGTATGCCTCTATGACCCATGTAAGATGGTTCATGCATTTCTTTAATAACAAAATCTTTAAAAGCTTGGGTTATGCACAATCTATGTTGAAAATAGAGAAAACCATTATGAAATGTATAATGTTCATCAGATAAAGATGCAGCATTGTTGAAGTCATGCCATGCACGTGAAAAATACAAATTAGATGCATAAGTGGAAACCATTTCTTGAAAAGAATGAATTTGAATGGCAGAAATATTATTCAAAACAACAGAATGCGGAGGAAAACGGCTAAGAGCATCCGCTACAACATTAGCTTTACCAGGCTGATATTGTATCATGGGTTGGAAATTTCGAATGAATGATGCCCACTTAAGATGCCTATCAGAGATTAAGGGCTGACTTAATAAATGCTTAATAGCCTGTTGATCGGTTTTGATTAATACTTCAGAGCCCATAAGATAGTGTTTCCAAATTCGCAAAGCATGCACAACTGCTAACAGTTCTTTATCATACGTACTATAATTTTGCTCTGAGGGCTTAAGCTTTCTACTCTCAAATGCAAGGGGATGGTCATTTTGCATTAAAACAACACCTATTCCTAAACCACTAGCATCAGTAACAACATGAAAGGGTTGTGAGAAATCAGGTAATTGTAAAACAGGTGCATGTGAAAGTGCATGTTTAAGTTTGTCAAAGGACTGTTGTTGGGTAATTCCCCATGCAAATTTTATTTTCTTTTTCAACAACAAAGTAAGAGGCAATGCTAAATAAGAAAAATTTAGAACAAACTTCCTATAGAAACTAGCCAACCCAAGAAAAGAACGAACATCATTGACTGATTGTGGTGTAGGCCATTCTATGATAACTCTAATCTTTTTTGGATCCACATGCACACCTTCACTTGAAATAATATGTCCTAAATATTCTAGTTTACGCTGAAAGAAATAACTCTTTTCAGGATTAGCATAAAGTGTGTTTTCTCGTAACAAATGAAAAACTGTTTCAAGATGCTTTTCATGTTCACTATCATTCTTACTGTAAACAAGTATGTCATCAAAGAATACAAGAACAAAAGCTTGGTAATCAAGAAAAATATTGTTCATCATTCGCGCAAATGTAGCAGGGGCATTAGTAAGTCCAAAGGGCATTACCATAAATTCATAATGGCCATTTTGAGTTCTAAATGCAGTCTTAAAAATATCACTTTGTGTCATACGAATCTGATGGTAACCCGATTTAAGATCAATTTTACTAAAGACACGAGCTCCTCGTAACTTATCTAAGAGATCATCTATTCGAGGAATAGGGTATCTATTCTTGATCGTGATCTTGTTAAGGGCTCTATAATCAATGCACATTCGATAAGTTTTATTCTTCTTCTCTACTAAGAGAACTGGTGCTCCAAATGGGGAAGAACTAGGCCTTATAAGTCCTTTTTGTAGTAGGTCTTTTACTTGATTTTCTATTTCCTTTTGATGTAATGGGCCATGTCTATAAGGTGCTTTATGAGGAGGAGAACTACCAGGGACTAAGTCTATGCTATGGTCAAAGGATCCTCGAGATGGTGGTAGTTCAGAGGGATATTCAGACATAAAACAATCCTTATAAGTACTCATGAAAGGTTTATATGCATCTGAAAGTGTATGAGTATAATCATTGATGACATTGACAAAAACAATGCATGAGTTAAATCCTTTCCTAAATTCACGCTTTGCTTGAGTGTGACTAATCAATGGAAATGGCTGGAAATCATGCCGTGCAAACAAAGTAATGATTTGACCTTTGAAAACAAACTTAAAGGTATGAGTATGGTAGTCAATACGTGGGTTATAATGGTGACAAAAAGGCATACCTAGTATAACATCATAAGATTGCAAAGGTGCAATTAAAAATGTTTGTGAGTCAACATAAGGGCCTATGCTAATCGTAACATCTTGCACTTCTCGTGTTACATTATAACGACTACCTTGAAATGCAGCTTTCACTTTATACAAAGAAGGAAATGTTTGTAATTTAAGTTCTTGTACTAATAAATGTGAAATGAAGTCATGTGAACTACCATCGTCATGTAGAATTTTAACTAGTTTGTTATTTATTATACCCTGCATGCAAAGAAGAGAGTGTAGAGAGATATCGTTACCCAAGGTACTTAAGTCCTTCTCCAGTGATTCCTCTGTCCAAACAGGAGGAATTTCTTCATTATAGACCTCCATGTTATGCAATCGAGCTGTAGCCTGTTTCATATGAAGAGGTTGCAATCTGCACCTTATTTTTCTATGTCCAGGTTTACCACAATTCCAGCAAGTGATTCGTGGTCGCTTCTGTTGGGCATTCACTACTGAAGTTTGAAGGGTAGGTGGTTTGGTTGGTTGGAGAGATGAAGCAACGGGTGAAGTTGAGTAATTGGATTGTAGAGGTCGAGGAAAACTAGGGTAAGATGGGGCATTAAAATTACGCTTCATAGGAAATGAAGGTTTAACAGGAAATGGTCGTGGACGTGGTTGTTGTAGACGGAGTGACTTGGTTATGGACTGGAATTCTTTTTCTGCATCATAAGCAAAAGATATAGCCTCATTGAGGGTTGTAGGTCGTAGGGTGTGAAGCTTAACTTGGATACCCACTTCCAAACCATCTTCGTATTTCTACTGCAAGATGTCCTCTGATACATCTTCAAGCATTCGTACAAGTAGTAAATTTTGCCAGAACCGCTCTGTGTAGGTAGTAATCGTATCACCCTCCTTCCATGTAAGGGTCGTCCATGCTCGTCAAACATGCAAATGGTATTGAGGAGGAAGAAATGAATCCTTCACGTTTTCTTGAAAAGCCTTCCAAGTTGTTGGACGCTCCGTACTGTGTCGCAGGACATTCCACCAGAGTTGAGCTTTACCTACTAAATAGTTAGTGGCAAATTTAACTTTTTCACTTTCTGCATACATTTCATCGGTATAAAAATCATCAAACTACGACAACCAAGAAAGTACTAAAGGCCCATCCTTTCGGCCATCAAATCGTAGAAACTGGTAGTTTCTATTACCAATCTGTGAATGAGTAACATCAGATTGGGCAGACACAATAGCTTTTACTACTCTCGTAAGGTTGTCTTCCTCAGCTTGCATCTTTTGGAGGATTTCATCACGTTGGATCTCGTTCTGAGCTCCTTGAAGCTCATGCCGCAAGAGCTCTAGTTGTTGTTCAAGTGTTGCCGCAGGTAGAGGTGAATTACTGTAATCCTCCATGGTGCTCTTGGACCCTTGCTCTCAACCTGGGTGTATTGAACCTTCTTGTTTGCAACCTTGGTGTCTCGATCCCGTGTTCTCAACCTTGCTTGGTATCTTGAACACTAAATCAAGTGCCACCCAAGGATTTTGAAGGAACTCACACTTCCAAGCTAGCTCATTGGAAAGTTCGTTCCGAGAGCTTTCCAACGGTATATTGCACGCCTCAATCCGACCTATGGATTGAAAGTTACACTTAATTCTTTGTTGGGTCCATCCTTGAAATCGCCGCGAGCGCCTTCCACAAGTAAGAGAGAGAGAGAGACTTGAGTACAACTGCAAGAGATGGTGGAGTGGTCAAAGTACTTCCCTTGAAAGTAGGAGGTTGTGGGTTCAAATCCTCCTACCTTAGGGACTCTAAACCTCTCTATTACCACTCAAAAATTAAAATTGCCTCGCGCGTAGCCAACGGCTGCCAACGGTCGCCAAGGGAGCCAATGTTGCCAATGTATTGCCTAAGTTATTGCCTTAGTCGACACCTTAGTCGACACCGAAGGAGTAAAGGTAGGTGAAAACGTAGGTTCTGGTTCTGGAACACGGACAGGAACAGAAACAGAAACCGAAACCGGAGATGAAACAGAAACCGACCGAAACCGGAGACGGAGATGGAGATGGAATCGGAATTCAGAATCGCGAACAGAGAACAAAACCCTCTGTATTGACGTGTGCTTAGCTCTGATACCACTGTTGTCAGGATCTTGCTCACGCTCAAATAGAGGTTATAAACGCAGAAAAACACACAGAAAATAGAGGCAACAAGAGACAAGAAAGTACGCAGATTGGGTGCAATCTCCCCCCATGCACTCTGTTTCGACAGTCCACAGAGTGCATGTATTTATAGGAATTTTGATTACATCAAAAAGAGTGGTTACAAGAGGGCGGCTTCGAAAAGCAGGCGTGAAACTAAAAGTTGGTAACTTTTACAGAAAGCTATTGCTTTCAATAACAGAAACTACGGTCTACAATGACCATTATTCTAACCATTACTTTTCTAACAATAGAACCTTCTACGCAGGTTTATTTACAAGCTAAATAATAATTATTTCAGATTATTGATGTCCGCCCTTTCACGCCTTGCACACTCCTCACGAACCTTCAGCTGCTATATTAAAAACATCAAAAACATATTAATACATTAATAATTTAAGATTTTAACAATGACTTGTTCAATAATATACAACAAAACTAGGCCACAAAATGTTCTTCTAAAGAGCAATATTGTCTTTTCAACACCAGGATGACGTAGGCAAGGAACATCATGCTTATCATGCATGACTTTTCTTCTCAAATCTTGGGAATCTGGTACACAAGACTTTCCTTTTTTCTTGACTATTCCATTCCCCTTTGGAAATCGGAATACGAATTGGACTTCTTTGCTCTGCTAAGTGAGAGAACAACTGGAACTGTCTCGTCTCCTATGATAGAGGCATCATTGATGGCTCTAATAATCTATAACAAATGTGGATCTTCCACCTATGTTTCCTTTATTTCTTGAAGCAATGAGCTTTCTAGAACTATAAAGGTCATCTGATACACTATCCGTGATAACACATCACCTACTATATTCTCTTTGCCTCTTCTATACAAGATCCCCATGTGAAACTCCTGCAAGATTTCACCCAACAAGCCTTATTGCCTTGAAGATCTGGCTGACTACAAAAGTATTTGAGTGTATGGTGATTTGTGTATACCTTAAATACTGCACCATAAGGATAGTCTCTTTAGAATTAAAGAGCATGCACCACTACATACAACTCTTGTTCATCCACTCACCAGTTGTGTTGTGCACTACTCAAATTCTTACTTTCAAAAGCTATTGGCTTGCCATCTTGGCTCAAGACTTCCCCTATGGTTATGACACTAGCATCTATCTCTAACTCAAATAGTTTTTGCTGATCTACCACTTTGAGTATAAGAGCCTCTGAAATAACTTCTTTTAGAGTATCAAAGCTTTCTTCTTGCTCTGGCTTCCATGCAAATGGAACTTTGCCTTGAAGCAAGGCGCAACTATCGACGAATAAGAGGAGATGAATTTCTGATCAAAACCCAAAATTCCTAAAAATGATTATAACTACCCCTCATCCTAAGGAGTAGGCCAAGTTGAAATAATTGAGACCTTCTTGGGATCAATCTAGACCCCATCAGTCAGTACCACATGCCCTAAATACTCTATTTATGGAAGAAATAACTAAGTCTTTTCTAGATTTATAAACAACTTATTTTCTTTTAATTTATTTAATACTAATCTCAAATGACTTTCATGCTCATGAATAGACTTAATACACACTAGTAAATCATCAAAAAAGTCCACACCACACTTTCCAATGAATCATCATAGAATATCATTCATTAACATCATAAAAGTAGCAGGTGCATTAGTTAAAACAAATGGCATAACCAAGTACTCATAATGCGCAAAACGGGTCCTAAAAGCTGTTTTATATACATCATGATCTTTTACCCTAATCTGATGGTAGCCTCTCTTTTAATCTATTTTGATATATACAGAGGCTCCACCTAGATAATCTAAAAAATGATCTATCCTAGGCATGGTATATATGTGCTTCATGGTAATCTTATTGAGTACTCAATAGTCGACGCACATCATATAAGATCCATCTTTCTTCTTCACAAGAAGAATTGGTGCTGCAAAGGGCAAATAGTTGGGTATGATCAGCCCTTTTGTTAGGTACTCCTCCATGACCTGTCGACTTCATTCTCCTCATGTAGACTCACTCAAAATGGGTGTCGAGTGGTCAAACTCACCCTTGGTACCAATTCGATTCTATGCTCAATGTTCCTACAAGGAGGTAAACCTAAAGGTAATTCTTTCAAGAATAGCTCTTGGAATTCTGCTTTTACTTTTTCTAAAATTTCTTAAACATCCTCCTTTGGTTGATAAAGATTTTGTAATAATACTTCTAGAGGTAATTTTGTATTGTGATGTAACCACTAGACACACTGCTAATCAATATCATAGGTATTTGGTGAAATATAAAAATTATTCTATTGAAGAATCTAAGTGGATTTAGACGTATCACTAAATCCACATTATAATTATTTACTTAGTGCATGTCATTCACAATCACATTAAATAGACTTGATTTGCAATGCCCAAAATCCATGCATGTGTTTCCATTTCACATGAAACATGCTTATTATTTTTCATTGATGGTATCTATGATGCCATATATGTTTAGTTTCTTACTTATCAACTAAAGTTGGTTGCTTTTCTAATCGGGGGCATGTTAGTGGTCATTGAATATTGTATTGTTGGATTTTATTTTATCTCTATTTGGTGGATGATAATGACCTCTTTGAATGCATTATGTGTGTTAACCACGAGGATTTTATGTGTTTTGTGTTTTGATTCAGTAGGTGACAGTTTGTGAGGGTGTGAATGCATTTAGACATAATTAGCATGATTATATTTTCCACATGTTTGTGATATAAAAGACCAACATAAAGGGTTGACTCTAGAAAGTTTAAAAATAGCAGTTGAAAATAAGGATTTCTATAAAAACAAACTCTTTTAAATGGAGCTATTGCTCACCATGAAAGCGAGAAAAATTTGCATCATGCATTTGCTTTCTAACTGCTCACTCTCATTGTAACCTCTATCTTTGGATGTGATGGAAATCTATAAATACAAGCACTCTAGGGACTTGTCGAACAGAGTGTGTAGAGGGAGATTATACCCAATATTGTTTACTATTTCTATCTTTTGTGCATTTCTTATTTTGTATCTTTTGGTGTTCATACTATCTCTGTGCATGCATAACTGTAAGATCTTTCCACAAGTATGTTTAAAGGAATTCCCATAAGCAAACCATGGGAGGCACATGAACTCTATGAAATATGTGAAGACAACAACAAGCTCATGCAAAGTAATTTTTGTGCAATTATGTGTTGTTGAGTTCATATATATATATATATATATATATATATATATATATATATATATATATATATATATATATATATATATATATATATATATATATATATATATATATATATATATGTGTGTGTGTGTGTGTGTGTGTGTGTGTGTGTGTATATATGTATATGTATATGTATGTGTATGTGTGTGTGTATATATATATATATACATATACATATAGTGTATGTATATATGTATATATATACATATATGTGTGTGTGTATGTATGTATGTGTGTGTGTATAATTCTCATGCCAAAAGCTAATTGTAATGAGAAATATTCATAAAAAATCCATCAAAAATTGCAATGCACTTACATCTTATTCAATCAAGCATACAAATCTTTTCACGCACTTCTCAAATTAGTAAGATAGTAGCAAATTAGTTTCATATCAGTGAGTTCCATTCAATACTTGCATATGGGAGCGGTTCATAGAGCAAGTGTTCTTGAAGTGTCTATTCATCAAAGAAATAATGTTTCCATCCACCATGCATCATCTATGCATAGATTCTTGACAAAAATCCACCAGAATATACGATTTTGAACAAAACATTTATATTTTTATGACACAACTCAAACTATTAGTTTTTTTATTAGACTAGTAGTGTTTTCTTCAAACAAAAAAATAGTAATAGTACTCTGAGGAGTTCCCTACAAACATGTATAACTCATTTTCGTGCATTCCTTAGGAAAGATTCAAATATTTAGATATTGAATACTTTCCTCATAAACATGCACAAAGCTAATGCCAAGTTATGAAAGTTTGTAGATACATCTTTATGGCGTCATCTTGGATAGGTTTTTCTTTGGAATTGGACATATACTATCATAAATTATAGCATATGTAATAAGTAGTCTAGACATACCTTAATCAATGCATCCAAGAGTCGATCAGATGATACATTCCCTACTTACTTCTTTGTGTCACTTTGACTGTCTCATCACAACCCAAGAGAAATCCCTCTCGTGTGCTACCTCTCTACAAGCTCTCCCTATTGCTTCCATTGTGTTACATACTTCATGTCCTCCAATAGCTATCAATCCACTAGTTGGTCCTCTTCTCTATGGTGTATGAAGCAAGTAAACAACCACCTTCTCTACATATTAGTACATCCCCTTCAGCTCAATAGCTCCTTATTTCATGCACCTCTTGAACAAATTGAGTAGGTTAGTTTACTCCCTTGGAGACATGGTAGATTTTATGCTCTCATTAATTCCCCCCTTTGAACTTGCCTCCCCTCAAAATAGATATAATAATCATTGAAAAAAACAAAGAGGATTACTTTTGTTTTTTGTGTTCAATTATTCTCATGATTGACATAGACATGAATGAGATGAAATCCTTTGGATCCCATCTATTTGAAAATATAGGGTAATCAATAGCATCAAGAATCAATGGAGAAGAAAATTTTTGACTCCTATAGGAGAGGAGCACCACATTTCTCTATTCAAGTATTTTCCCTTTACATTCTGAGCGCCACATGAACCACATAATCAGCTCTCCTTCCTAACATAGTTTTCATCACCATGAAGAAGTCCAATTTTTGGTACATTTCCCATCAATGTTGAAGAAACACTTCAAGTTCTTGGTTGTAACTAAGAACTTCTAGAACTTTTAGGTCATAATTTCCTTTATGTTGCTCCCTCAGATATTGCAAAAGAACTCTTTCCCTCTAGATCCAATACATGCCTACTCCTTTATGTCCACCTAAAGTACATCGAGTTTCTTCCCTTTCAAGGTCATTTTTAGAGCTTGTATAGAAGTTCTTATAATTAGTTCGGTTTTTATGGCTTATGGAGTTGAGATCTTCACTTCCTTTGATTCTCCATGTTGATGACTGCTAATTCATGTGCTCTCCAAAGCCCATTCTTCCATGTTTCTTCATGTCTATCCCAAATGTTCTACTATGTTCCTATAACACTTCACTAGAAACCCTTCTTCATGTAAGTCCCTCGATCTTTTCATTTTCAGGAAATGGATGTTAATTTAAAATCCAAAAAGCTTGGAGTTTCTTCTCTTCATCCCATGAGGAAGCCCTTTTCTTCCTTACTTTCCCTCCTTTTTGGTGAATATTCATGAAAAATCTCCTCTCAATTTTTTCCATTCCAACCCTCAATAGCTACTGTTGCCTCTCCATGTATCTAGAATCGATGATTTAAATGCCATGAATCACACTATTCTACTCCTCTGGAGTGCAACCCCCTCTGATTCCCTTCTATGAAAAAATGATGAAACAACCCAAAATCTGCCACCCTCTTCTATTTCTCGTTCCTCCTCCCACTCTCTAAACTTGGAAGAACCCCCAAATTTTGATCTCCCCCTTTTCGCTTTTCCTTATCTTATACAAAATGATGAAGCATAACCCTTTCCAATATTTCCATCTAGAATCAATGATAGAGTGAATCTTGCCACCTCCCAAAATCCTACCTCTATCTTCTCATCCTCCAAAATGCTTTAGACCACCCTATTTTAAATAAAAATCTCCTCTCTTCCATGGATGAATCCTTCCTTTCATCCTTCCTTTTTCCTTTGAATCATGTACTCCTTGTGTTCACATGTGATTTCATTGCCTTCCCTTGTGTTGAATTCACATGGTTGCTATATATGAATACATATACTTTTGTACATATAATTCATATATTATTGTGTGTGTGTGTGGACACACAAATATTATGATGCATATTTATACAATTCACAAATTGTACTTTGAAACACATGCACACATTATGCTTATGTGCACATACTTGTATTAACACACATAACAACACACATATAGATATGCAAGTAACAATGTATTCACATGCACATTCATTTTCACCCATGCATTTACATGCATAAGTATAGATTTAAATACACTACAAGAATAAATGGGGCAAAGCGATGGTTAATGCGACACATTTTCATCATTTTTTGATCAAGCATTTCATCAGAGCGGGCGTCGAGTGCATACCATCATCTAAACAACATTAATCTCCATGTTATTTTTGACATTTTGATCGATCCTCCAAGCCGATATACACATTAGCGTTGCTCATTGCACATCACTTATATGACTTGGTCATAAGCATCACTTATGTGATGCTATTTGCTATCGCTTATTTGATGCATATGTGTCACTTATACGATGCAAGTGATGATGGGGAAATGATAGTTTTTCATCACTTATGTGACGGTTACATTTGAAAAAAAAAAAATTGGGCCGCTCTTCAATCGTCATTTATGCACATGTGATTGAAGAGCTCTCCAACGTTTAGATGTGCACTCTGGTTATGAGCTCTTTTTGGATCTCTCTCTTTTCTAATCCCTCTCTCTCTCTCCTTCTTTCTACCTCTTTCTTTTTTAATTTGTATCTCTCTCTCTTTCTAACTTTTGTTCATCTCTTTTGATCTCTCTATCTCTTTATCTCTCTCTCTCTCTATTATAGTTATTCAAAAATTTCACCAAGCATAAAATATGGCTATTATTGTAAGTATAATTCTTATTGGTTGTATATCATTTAAATTGTTTTATTTTCATTAATTAACATACTCACACTTTCTCATTCATATACACATATACATGACCATGCATGCTCTCACAAATACACACACATACACATGCACATACACACACATATACACACACATACACATATACATGCACATACACTCACACATACACATACACATACACACACATACGTGCATATGCACAAACATATCTACAAACACATAAAATGACATCCACGCATGCATTAATACATATACAATTACTCATACACACATTAACACATACTTATACACATGCATATGCATATTCACATGCATGAACATACACATGAATGCAAATGAAGATGCATGCACATGCACATGCATGTTCACACACACACACACACACACATATATATATATATATATATATATATATATATATATATATATATATATATATATATATATATATATATATATATATATATATACATACATGCATATACCTACATATACTTACACATACACATGCACATACATATATACATTTCATACACACATTGCAACTACACCCACACACACACACACACACACACACACACACACACACACACACACATATATATATATATATATATATATATATATATATATATATATATATATATATATATATATATATATATATATATATATATATATATATATATATATATATATATATATATATATATATATAAACACATATATAATATGAATGAATCATATAATTAAACTAATAAAATACATGTTAAATATAAATAGTAATAAAAATCATTCAAACAAGACTTATCATTAATTAGTACCATAGACACAATTCAAAAAATAACTAGAATGAGAAAACATGTAGATATAAAAACAATATGTATATCAATGTAAAATAAATATCCAATGTAATATATCAATCATCCACATCATCGTGTAAGTCCTAGTCATCATGATCATCATCATGATCATCATCATGATCATCCTCATCATCATGATCATCCTCATCATCACGATCATCTGCATGATCCAATGTATTCCTAGTGGCATCATGGGTAGAGGAGTGAGCACTCTATGATGATCCAAATCATCCTGCCTTGTCTCTCCCTCCACCTCATCCATATCTGTCTCTCCATAATACTCCTACATTACATATAACAAACATAAATAAATAAAACACATAAAACATCAATATAAAATAATTATATGAAATTTAGTAATAACTACAAAAGCATTTGGATGATCTTGCATGTACTCACTCATACGTTGATATCCACAATGTGTAGTAGCAAAATTGATTTCCTTTTTCATAGGATATCGACCATAATCCTTTTGCTACATTGAAACAAATAAAATAGATTAAGGTTTTAACTAGAATAAAAAATATAGTTTTAATAGTATATATACTTACAAATATAGCTACAAAACCATGATGGATCATTTGGCCTAAATGTGATGTATGATATGACTCAACTCTCTTCTTTGGAGCACCTTGCATTTATTTAATGAAACAAAAATACATAGATTAAACGTAAAACATTATTAAAATATATGTGAATTATAAGTCATAGTAATATAAACTATTAATATGTATACCTTCTATTGAGGAAATGATTCTTGAAGATGAATCCATCTACAAAAAAACTGCCACGTCTCAGGTGGTATGTCAGGTCTTTTCTTATTTTGTTCTATCATACAATATCTCTTGTTATTTTAATCTCAAGCAAACATAAAGATCAGAATATTTAAAAAAAACTTTAAAGTTATAAACATGCATACACAAACACACATACATACACGTACACATATATACTTACACTTATACATATGTACGTACACATACACACACATACATGCATACACATACACATATACATACACTTACACATTTATACATACACTTATGTATACATACATATACTTACACATACATACACACACACAAACATGCATACACATACACATATTCATAAACTTACACATATATACGCACCCACACATACACATACATACATACCCACACATACACATGCATATATCCAACCATACATGCATACACATACATACATGCATACACTTATACATACATACATACATAAATTTACACATACATACATACACACACATACACATATCCACACACACACACACACACACATATATATATATATATATATATATATATATATATATATATATATATATATATATATATATATATATATATATATATATATATATATATATATATATACACATACATATAAATACATACGCACATACATATGTTATACATTATAGTTTGTATGTGTATTTATATTTCAGAATGTATATTTTTGTATATCTGAATATGTGTATGTATAAATATGTACATGCGAATGTGTGTGTATGAAAATAGTCGGATTATTAATATGTAGTACCTTTATTTGCTACACAATCCGATTCTAATCAATCACAGGTCATAGATATCAATACAATGCATCAAGAAATGATACTATATTGTCTTGATGCCAATATCTCAAAGATCAATGGCATCTAAGACAATGCATATCAGGTAACAAAAGGTTCTTGTTGTATCGATACAATACAACTTCCTGAAAAAGGTCTATGGATCTATGAAATATATCATCTCGTATATCTAGAGATCAAATTAAAGATCAAGTTGAATCTTGTACCAAGATTTAAGCATCAACAAGCTTTCCTAGAGAGTGATGATGATGATACTGAGATACCATGCATTGTACTTCCTAAGAGGACTGGATCACATGGTGTTCATACAAAGAACAACAAAGGGTTCATCAGTGGGTTTTGGGAAGCATTGAGATTCATAAGAGAGAGGTGGATCAATATTTCTAGAAATTGACTAGAGGTGAGGAAGAACATGATAGGCCTATTGATATGAAGAAGAAAGAGGTGGGTGAGATTATACAGCTTGAAGAGAAAATAGATTCATTGTAGATGAAAATTGAGGATTTATATGGAGTTAACATGTCAAGTAGATTCAATGAGATTTGACGTGTTAACTCGATGTAAATCCTAAGCTTGCATCCGCAATGACTCTATTTCCACTTCAAGCTATACAATCTCATCCACCTCTTTCTTCTTCATACCAATAGGCCTATCATGTTCTTCCTCACCTTTACTCAGTTTCTAAAAGCATTGATCCACGTGTCTCTTGTGAATCTCAATGCTTTCCCAAACGCATTGATGCACTCTTTGTTTCCTCGTATGAACCACCATGTAATCTATTCCTCTTAGGAAGCACGACATATGGTATCTTAGTATCACCATCAGCACTCTTCAAGAAAGCTTCTTGATGCTTAAAGCTTGGTACAAGGTTTGACTTCATCTTTGCTTTGAGCTCTCAATATACGAGATGACATATTTCACAGATACATATACCATCTTTAGGAAGTTGTATTGTATTGATACAACAAGAACCTTTTGTTAGTTGATATGCATTGTCATGGATGCCATTCACCTTGATGAGATGTTGGCATCAAGACAATAGCATCAAGAGGAACTTGGTAAGAGATAGAAATCGACTTGTTGAGATAATAACATCAAAAGTGACTTGTTATGACCAAGTGTTGATAGAAATTGGCTTATGCACGTGCTCCTTTGATACTTACGACAAAAGAGATGCAAATAGGTAAAAAAAGATTTTACTTTTTATGATATAGTTCAATATTTTTTCAAGCATATAAATATGAATTTTTGTTTTTAATATTTTAGGTTGGTTGATTTAATCTAAGCATGAAGGTAGAAATTTCCCATTGAAAAGAGATCATTATCGATCATTAACTTGAATCATTTGAATGGGTATCAGATAGTAGTCTCCTTTATTCAACTAGAATATAGGTGAATCTCTACATAGAGATGAAAACATGTTCTTTTAAGTTAGAACATGAAGCTCGCTGGTATGCCTAAATTTTATATACAGCTCTATTTTTGAGGATGAAATTTCTCTCATGTATGTATATATATATATATATGTGTGTATATATATGTATGTCTATTCAGGTTTGTTACATATATCCATGTGTTAGTATGCACATATGTGTGTTACATGTGTATGTATGTATATGCATGTGTATGATATATGTATGCATGTGTTATTATGCACACGTGTATGTATGTATGTGCATTTGTGTGATATATGTAAAGTGTGTTTATAATTGTGTATCCATGTACATGTATATATGTGTGCATGTAGGCATGTATGTGTGATGTGTATGTATCTATATATATATATATATATATATATATATATATATATATATATATATATATATATATATATATATATATATATATATATATATATATATATATATATATATATATATATATATATATATGTGTATATATATATATATATATATGTATATATATATATATGTGTGTGTGTATGTATGTATGTGTATATACATGATCTTTATATACCTTTATATGTATTATGGTCCTCGTTGATTCGAGTAGCTATATACATTGGCATGAGATTGGGAGGAGAGACATCTCTCTAGTAGGTGGTGGAAGGAATAGATGCAATATGTTTATATACTTCAACCATATGACAAACAGAGACGAGTACGAAAGTCAAAAAAAGTACTTGTACATGATTGCTAAGTCAGATAAGGTTATCTTGATTGCACTTTATTTTCAAAACTCAAGTCGATTTACGGTATTCTATGGATTATTTATATAGATACATATTCTATGTGTTATTTATATAGATACACGCATAAATATAACAAATAAAAGAAATGCATACTGTGAATTATCTCGATGATGTGCCATAAGTATCCGCATCTCTTTCAAACACCATTTATGTGACCACCCTCTCCCAAATTGTTTCTCCAATAAACTAAGTACATACTTTTTATCTCTCTCATCAAACTCACTACAAAAGAAAAAAACACATATAAGTAAAACTTAAAATATTTATCTCAATTTATATATAAAGTTATACTTACTTCCATTTCAAGTGAACAAAACGCAGGTAGGATTCACATAAAGCTCTCATTCTTCTTTTAAACTCCAACCCATGCCTCATATATACTATATTTCCCTCAGATTCTATGTCCCACTCCAACCCTAAGCTACCTATGCATGTCCTCATAGGCACTTCTATTGTGCTTTCATGAGCAAGAAGTGGTATAGGTGTTGTGAAAATAAATAGATAAAAATGGATAAAAACATGTTATAATATCATTAAAAATATTAATTTATGAAACTAAACATGTGAAGTACATAGTATCCATGGGAGCCCACATACCCATCGAACCCTCCATATCACACCAAAGAAGTGAGTAAGACTATCAAAACCACCAGTGGAGATAAACTACCCAAAGGTTTCTCGTTTAAATTTGTCGAAAGGCATTACAACGGCCTAAGGCTCACAAGTGTCCAGTTGCCATTGGCACTCGGGAGGGGTTGAACCCTAGCGCTGTCTCAAGAGGGGAAAAGTTCAACCCTCAATGTCATCTGTGTGTAGAGATGATTATTTGCATTGACTCTAAATAATAACTACTCATACTCGGAAGAATGGTGTACGTCCAACTTCCAAGTTCCCACGACCTTTGCGTGAATCTTTCTACAAAACTCCTCGACCTGCCGGCTCCCGACGCGTGCAATAGCTCTTTTCAAAAGTGCTCGAGCATCTACAGTAGGGATCCGTGAAACTTCTGGTGTGTACGTCGAAGGGGGGAGTTCACAGTCTCAAAAGCATGCTGAGTTTACAGTTCCGTTTGTTGATCCAAAGATTTCCATTGCTGTTGGGCACCTCCAGTGTGCATCGGCGTACAAAGGCCATACACTCCTTCTCAATCGGAGAACTGAATATGATTCGCATGCTTCACCAATAATGGAAGCGAAAAGCGAAGAAGAAGAAGAAGCAGCAGCTGAAGAAGATCGTAGGATACAAACACAGTAGATAGCCTCGAGGAAGTAGAAGCAGCTGAAGAAGATGGTAGGATACCAACATATCAGTAGATAGCCTCGAGGACATAGCCGCCCCAGAAGTGCAGATCGTTTGCCATCCAAAGATCATCGGAGACGAAATTTTTATCGTGATTTTGATAGTTAGCGGGCCGACTACCCACGCGTCTGCTTCAGAAACAGTGATTCTGTATGATTTTAAGAATAAACCTTTCCACATTCGAATAATGGCGATGCATGAGCGCGCAGAAAAAGCTCTGAGGATCCATGGAGCCGCCTGCCATGGAGCAATCTTGGGTGCTACTTTCCCAAAAGTAATGGCACATGATTGAGGATCTATGCTTCAAAGAGTAAACATCTCCAACATCCTTGAAATTTAGACAGGTCTTCAGATGATTCGCCCACCTCACAGAACATTTTCCCTTGCTTTAGCCCTTGAATCACACTTGGAACATGCTTGAACACTTGGTTTGAATCCTTGGTTTTAACCCTTGGGATGATCATTTACAAAATCATCAAGCCAAATGGTTTATGCACATGATGCAATAAAGAATTTCAACTTTAAGTTTTGTGAACATGTTTAAATTTTTTGTGGAACATAAAAAAATCCTTTACTTGGTAAATGAAGTACAAGAGATTTGTTAGATAGTTCCTTTTGCATATGGAAGTTGATTCCAAAGTGATGGTCAAGAAAGGACAAACACATATAAGAATTGATCATCTTTCTAGGCTCACCTATGGGAACTACTACAACGTGCTCATCATTTACTTGATGCATATTTGTTTAATTAGATTTTGTACGAGACGGGGTAACAAAAAAGCTCCTAATTTTACTTATAGTACTCATCATATGCTACTTGAGCCAAGAAAATATCATATTCTTGCAAAAACCAACTAGTATCCAAACTCAAGTATTATTTTTTGTGTTGTGTCCATGAGGGGGAGAGGAGTGGAGAAGTCACGAGTTGTGAGGTCCAAGTCCAATGTTCTACCATAACATTGACTATCTCCCACATGATATTAACTCATCATTTTGAAAAGGATGTTTGATCGTTGAGATCTACTCTTTTCGCAAAGCTTCAGTTAACTGAAAGGTACAAATGATGGTAGGCATAGTGGCCATGGGACCCTTTATATCCCACAAAGCAAGGTTTAGATGCTTAACCCTACCACACTATAGATCTTGAATGCCCCATTAAGCTAGAGATAGGGAAGAGATGGCCCTAAGGCTAGATAAGGCACTTGGTTTTAACATGTTCGAAGGTCAAACTAGTTTTGAACAACTTGAAGGGGAACTACAGTTTGAATACCTTAAAGTCATACATGATTTTCTTAGCACAAAAGTGTTGAGGATCGTCCATGACAACCAATAGGCGTTGAATCCCCATCCACAACCTAAGATGTATGGAAACCACCAACTACATTACGGCGAAAAATTGAAATTAATTTATTATTATTATTATTATTATTATTATTATTATTATTATTATTATTATTATAAAGGAAGTTTGGCCATTGAGGTGTACTCTTCTAAATAGCTTCAATCAATAGAAAGTACACTCAAAGGCAAAGCACAACACCCATGGGCCCCTCAAATCCCACAAATCAAGTATTGAATGCCTAGCAACTACTAGGATATGTAGGTGGAAATCCCCCTAAGTTAGAGATTGAAAAGGCATGGCCCTAAAGCCAAATGACGTAACTCATTTGAATTGGATAGTAACTCATTTGAATTGGATAGCTGGAAAGTCCAACCATCTTCCTAAGGGAGGCTAGTTGAGGTAGTAGCTGGGAAGGGAACTTGAGGGCACATGAGATAACTAATTTGAATTGATAGCCCATAAGCCGAATGCTCTTCCTAAAGGACTAGTTTCATCATCTCCCAATACCATGGTGAGGGATATCCCACTACAACCTCCAAGGGTTGAACCCTAGCCTTGAGTACTCTTGAGAGGTGAAGGACCGAATTGTACTGAGCTAGCTTGCATAGATGATTTTTATTCTAAGAGGACATCCAACTGAAGCTTAATCTCCCTTATAGCTTGAATTTGATTGAAATAACAACTATACATGTGAAGTACATAGTATCCATGGGATCTCGTATACCCATGGGACCCTCCATATCCCATAAAACAATGGCTAAGACTATCAAAAGCGACATTGAAGATGACTTGCCCAATGTTATCTCGTTTAAACTTGTTGGAAGGCATTACAATGGCCTAAGGCTCATGTGTCCAATTGGCATAGGTAAGGGTTGAACCCTCATGTTGTCTCAAGAGGGGAAAAGCTCAACCCTCAATATCATATGTGCACTGACCCAAGAGATGATTATTTGCATTGATTGTATATAATAATTACTCATACTTAATAATCATTAATACGTCCAACTTCCAAGTCCCCATGACCTTTGCATGAATCTTTCTGCAAAACTCTTTGACCAGTTGAGTCCCGACTTCCGACGCATGCAATATCTCTTTTTCAAAGTGCTCGAAGCATCTATCATAGGGATCCGTTAAACTTCTGGTATGTACGTGGAAGCGAGGAGTTTACCAATCTCAATAGCATGCACCAATGCCAAGTTTATAGTCGCATTAATCTAGAGATGGGGAAGGGATGGCCCTAAGGCTAGTTAAGGTGCTTGGTTTGAACATGTCCAAAGGTCGAACTAGTTTTGAACAACTTGAAGGGGAACTATAGTTTAAATACCCCAAAATCATACACAATCTTCTCAACACAAAAGTGTTGAGAAGCGTCCATGGCAATCAATAGGAGTTGATAATACTTAATTTGGATAATAGTTGGTTCTTGCAAAGATATGATATTTTTTTGGCTCAAGTATGTCGTAGGCATCTGTGATGAGCACTATAAGTGAGATTAAAATAAATCAGTTGTCCCATAAGCGATGTAGAACATCGCATAAACGACGCTTATATTTACCTCAATTTAAGTGCACTTGCTATAGTTCAATGTACTTTCTATAGTTCAGTGTACTTTCTATTGATCGAAGCTATTTAAAAGAGTATACCTCATTGGTCAAACTTCCTTTAAAATAATAAAACTTATGTTTTTTTTTTAAGGATGTTTGATCGCTGACATCTACTCTTTTGGCTAAGCTTCAATTAATTGAAAGGCGGGCATAACACCCATGGACCCCTTATATCCTACAAAGCAAAGTTTAGATGCTTAACATTATCAGGATATAGATCTTGAATACCCATTAAGGTAGAGATGGGGAAGGGATGGCCCTAAGGTTAGATAAGATGATTGGTTTAAACATGTCCAAAGGTGGAACTAGATTTTGAGGACATTATGGCCATTTCACTTACGTTTTTGAGGACAACAATGATCTTAAGGGGAAGGAAATGTCACATTAGCTTATGGTGTTCATGATCTGAACCTCCTCTTGAGAGGAGAGTTCCACATGGAACTTATGGGTAGTATATGCCAATTAAGGTAGAAGAGAGAGGGATCTCTCATTGAGGAGTGACTCACTATGTAGAAAAAAGTTGAGGCATGGTCACACAATTTGCAACATAGCTTCTCTCTCTGTATTTTTGGTTTGTGGGCTTGCACACGACATCTTTAGTAGGTATGACAAGAAAAAGTTTAAATTCTTAAGATATAGCATGGGTTTAGAAGATCAAATGTATGGATTCTAAAGGTTACAATATGATAAATATTTTCCTTGATTTGGACCTTGAATGGCCCTTGGAACATGCTTGAACATTCAATTTGAATCCTTGGTTTTAACCCTTGGGGTATTTATTCATATAGGCTCCCAATTGAATTGTTTTGAACCTTAGGCTTGATTTATCCTAAGTTGTGAGAACCTTAGTCTTGGGAAAAGCTTCTCCAAGTGCCACCTTGGGGTGTACATGAGAGAAGGATCCTCACTTGATTTAGAAAACATGTCATAGAGGTTGACAATTAGAAGGCATGTCATCACCCTCGGGGAAGTGTCCACATGAAAGCAACTTAGCTAGACACTTGGCCGAACCCAAGGACATACACCCCGCTTGACCAAGAACTATATATATGGGTGGAATTGGAACCTTCTCTCTCTTGCCATCTTCCTAGTTCAATTCGTAGAAGGTTTACTCATTAGGGCGAAAAACGGCCCAAAAAGGGCCGTGTAAGGATTTCAATTAGTTGTGCTTAATCGGGATTAAAGTTGTCAAATCCTTTAAGAAATTCTGTGTAAGTTCATTTAAAACGTATCTTATGCAAATTTTGAAGAGAGAGAAACTCGTATCATATAATCATGAAAAGTTTGTGTGATATCTTACGCCTCGAAGTTTGTGTGATATCTTACGCCTCAAAAGTTGAATTTTCCTCTTGTTCACGGACCTATATAATGTGTGCTGATCACGTTTTGCGCTCTTTTTCTCTACTTTTCATCGCAAGCCTGTTTCTCCCTTTCACGTCATTTTAGACACTTGCTGGTCATTTTTCATAGCAGACCATGGAGAACGTTAACCCAAATACTCTCCCTGAGCTTTCAAACATTCGAAATCATTGTAAAAAGTTCCATATCAACATTGCAGTTAGTCAGGAGTATGCGACGACAAGAAACGTATTTCAAAGGGCTCTTCATCCTCTTGAAGTGGATGGATTGCGAAAGGAAGGCAAGAAACATATCGACATATGGACAGATGGATCTGTTTATCCAATTGATCCACAAACTGGAAGGTACCCCCCTTTTCATAATCTTCATGATCTGATTAGATTTGTGGGAGATGGTGAGGATGGTTTACGAGGCTATTGTTCAAGGCTCTGGGATATTTCAAGGAATTATGTACAATACATAAACTATTTACAAAACACACTACACCAGAAGAATTTACATATGAGGGAGCTAGAAAACAAATTATCCACTTTATCTTCTCAGTTAGAGTCTTTTAAAAAAATGAAAGAAACTCCTATAGGTTTGAGAATGCGGTCAAAACGAGTAAAACCTTTTTTAGATTTGACTGAAAAATCTGGCCAGAAAAAGAAAAGAATGAAAATTGTTAGAGATCATGTGACAAATGTGCTAGGTTTCAATATGTCGAGCAGTTTTGAGCGCATACATTTCTGTAATGAAATTTTGAGTCAAAATGATGTTTTAAAACTATTGAAACTAAATGAAAATACATGCTTGAAACGCTTTGTTTTTCAAAAACTCATGACAGAAATGAATCTTTTACTAGAACCATCTCAAATTCAAAATATTTGTGATAGTGTCGGAGTGAGTAGGAAAGGTTATAGAGCAATTTCAAAAGTTTGGTGTGAATTTTTAAAATTTAACAAAGTTAGAAGTTTTGGATTGCCTAGACCCCATCATGTAGGAAAGTTTCGGCTCTGCTTGAATAAGAAGATCACATCAGTATTTGGTGAATATAAACATATTCACGGTAACATGCCTTACGAAGTAGGAAAACAAAAGTTACATTTCACTTACAATGCATTTAACAACATATGGATAGATGTTATAAAACTTCAAACATACATGGTTCAGTTCTATAATATAAAAGAGCATGAATGTTCTGGTCTATTGAAATTTGTAATCAAACTTGATGAAGCTGAGCTTAAAAAACATCAAAAGATGGAGAGAATAAGCATTGCACTGATGAACAAAGCTTTGGACTATAGCCTTGGGAAATTGGATACTCCATCTCTCAAAGTACAATCAGAAATGGAGTTATGGTGGGTTGGTTGTGCTCAAGTTCCATCTGAGAGCCATAAAACACTTAAATGGTTATTCTCACAGACAAACATTCCAAATGTTATCCAAGGGCATCATGCAGGAGAATTGTTGAATGTCAAAGACTACGGAAACTTTCAAGTTGAGTGGCATTTGAGTGGAGACCTAAAGACACTCAAATGCATGTTTGGTATAAGTGGGGGAGCAAATTCTAAATACCCTTGCTTGTACTGCATGCAAAGCCCAGGCACAAATGGATGGATTACTAGAGCTGAGGGTGAAGAGGCTCCTTCTAGACAAAATGTTATTCTTCGTAACTACTCATCTTCTTCAATGATTTGGGATCCCATACTTCCAATAGCATTGACAAATGTACACATATGTACACTACATGCAGAGTTAAGAATCATTGAAAAGTTGGTCCGTCTTCACTTGGATTATGCATATTCTATCAAGCCTACAACTCTTGCAGATGAATGCATAAAAAAATGTGAATGTCTTCTTTCAGAAATGGGGTTTCATGGTGGTGATGTTCATCTAAGAAAAGATCCAAAGCTTTCACAAAATACAGGTGATGTTTTACAGGATGTCTCAATGGGAGGTGCAAAAGCAAGGAGATTCTTCAGCAACCATGATGGCAAACAACTTAATGCCATGTGGAATTCATGGAAAACATTTTGTGAGGTCACGACTAATGTAAAAAGCAAACCAGAAATAGCAAAAAAGAGAATGGAGGTGTGGGTCAAACTAGATAATCTTTTAAAGATCATGAGGCAGCAGGTAACATCAAAAAGTTTTGTGACAGATTTCAGAAAGGCGACCACAGAGCTTATAGAAACCATCATAGAGGCATGGGGTGTCAAAGACATAACATACTACTTGGTGAGCTCCAAAGATATTTTATTCAATTTATTTATTTTTAATTGAAATAAAGATCTAATGAAATTCTTCTGCTTTCCAGCATATTCTTCTTGTGCATGGTGCATTCTTTGCAGAAAAAGAACCACTTGCCATGTGGAACACCCAAGGCATGGAAAAATCTCATTATCAAGCAAGGACAAGCTTCTTTAGGTGTACAAGGAAAGGAGGAGGAGTAACAAAGAGCAATGCCTTCAGAGAGCTTTTTGATTGGTTCTTTAGAAGACAATTACAAAGGACCTCATGCCAAATATAATCTTTGAGTGGTGGATCCCCTCTCCTCTTTTCAAAGCAACATTTGTCACTAACAATGTGCATTTCTGAGCTTGGGCTCATGCACGTTCACTTCCCTATATTGACACTCAGAGGAATATTGGACACGTGCCGGTTCCTAAGAGATTACCATGCTGATTGACATAGACCATTCACCAGTGCTACTGTTCCATACTGGTTCAGGAAATACTGAGAATTGAATTGCTTTATATTCCTTGGCAAGCAACATCGTGTAACTACACCAAGCTGAGTTTCACATATTCTCTTTAGCTCACCATATGCAGGAGTCTTCTCCTCCAGAACTACCTTGTGCAGATATCTCCTTGGATGCTCTGGTACATGAAGTAGTTAAGCATCACTCAAGTTGCAGACCTTCAAGCTCTTTAGAAGACAATTACAAAGGACCTCATGCCAAATATAATCAGAAGGATATGGCTATCTCCAGACAAATCATGTATCAATATCACAAACTGAAAAAGACTTTGACCAGATATGTCTACTACCATCAGATGACTTTGACCAGAGAATCAATAACAATTACACCAAAAAAATTTGCAATGTCTTATATCACATTGGGCAATTTCTGTATATGTACATTTGTTGAGTATAGAATTTGAAAAAATCAAGTCATTCCTTGAGCCTTTTGAAAGAGCTTGGCTCTGGCAAATCACCTCTATATCTCAGGAACTCTTTTCTCCTGTATCCAGCAATGCTTTTTAAATCTGACACCCCTGCAGCCATTGCATAGCTTGAATAACAAAGAAAGTACCCTGCCCTTGAAGCATTGAGTCCAGGGGCATATCCAAAAATTCTGAATGCAGTTGCTCTTTCAAGCAGTAAAACTCTGAAAGCATTAAAGGGTATTGGAGTAAAACCCATGTATTTTGATAGAGTCCTCAAGCAGAACAATCCAAAGTCTGGCTCCTCACTATAGTGCTTGTGAATAACACAAAAAGTGGCTGGGTCCAACTTTGGAAGATAGTGGATAATAGAATGAATATCCACCTTTGCTTTTCCTTTCTCTTCTAAGGCTTTTCTTGTTCCCTTGCCCCTGCCAAGGTAATTGTCTTCATCCAATAAAGTTAACTGTGATAAAAATGAAAAACATGGTTAGATGAAGTGCAAGCACACTTAAGGAAACATGTAAAGTAACTTGAAACTATTAGAAAGAAAAGCAAGAGACACGACTGATGCAAGCGATAAGGGTCTTCAGAGAAATTCAGATTGTCGTTATCGCTTGCATCGGTCGTCATCAATATCTATTTGCAAACTGCCTAGAAACATCTAATGTTTGATAAATGAGGGGAATTCCCACAAGCAAGACATGTATAATCATTGCTGCATGCAACTCCTAGACACGACCGATACAAGCGATAAGGCCCAGCAGAAAATATCCGATGGGCCTAATCGCTTGCATCGGTCGTAATCCATTTCTGACACTTGGAATGGAGAACTGGGACAAATCTGATACAAGAAAGAGATTTTGCATTGGTCCCATCTCATATCCTTAACCTCAACATCTTGAGAACATAGTTAACTGTATACCTTGATGTCATCTTCCTAAAGTCCAAACACGACCGATGCAAGCGATGATGCCCAACGGAAAATATCCGATGGGCCTAATCGCTTGCATCGGTCGTGATCCATTTCTGACACTTGGAATGGAGAACTTGGACAAATCTGATACAAGAAAGAGATTTTGCATTGGACCCATCTCATATCCTTAACCTAAAGATCTTGAGAACATAGTTAACTGTATACCTTGATGTCATCTTCCTAAAGTCCAAACACGACCGATGCAAGCGATGAGGCCCAACGGAAAATATCCGATGGGCCTAATCGCTTGCATCGGTCGTGATCCATTTCTGACACTTCGAATGGAGAACTTGGACAAATCTGATACAAGAAAGAGATTTTGCATTGGTCCCATCGCATATCCTTAACCTAAAGTTCTTGAGAACATAGTTAACTGTATACCCTGACGTCATCTTCCTAAAGTCGAAACACGACCGATGCAAGCGATGAGGCCCAGCGGAAAATATCCGATGGGCATAATCGCTTGCATCGGTCGTGATCCATTTCTGACACTTCGAATGGAGAACTTGGACAAATCTGATACAAGAAAGAGATTTTGCATTGTTCCCATCTCAAATCCTTAACCTAAAGTTCTTGAGAATATAGTTAACTGCATACCTTGACGTCATCTTCCTAAAGTCCAAACACGACCGATGCAAGCGATGAGGACCGACGGAAAATATCTGATGGGCCTTGTCGCTTGCATCGGTCGTGATCGACTTCTGACACTTCTAATGGAGAACTTGGACAAACTGACACAAGATAGAGATTTTGCATCAAGCCCATCTCATCTCCTTTTCCTTTAAATCATGAGAATATATTTTACTACATACTTGACCTCATCTTCCTCTTCAAGTCCGAACACGACCGATGCAAGCGATAAGGCCCAACGGAGATTATCCGTTAGGTTGTATCGCTTGCATCGGTCGTGGTCATTTTCTCACTTAATAAAATAGAGATCTCGGACAAAAACTTTAATTGATAGAATATATCAAACAACATACCTTGACCTCATCTTCCTCCTCAGTGAGCTCTTTTGAGTCAATACAAATTGTTCCTTTGTCCTCAGCGACATCCAAGAATGAATAGCCACGTCCAAACGAGTATATTCCAAGTTGCTTCTGATGCTCATCAAACTCTTCATCAGCAAGTTTTGGCTTCTCTGAGGTAGCTTTCTCAAAGCATTTTGAAAGAGCTTGTGATGAATCTTTGAATTCTTCATTAGACAAATCCAAATCAAGACGCAAAAATTCCTCTCTTCTTTCTCCTTTCTTATTGATGAATCTCCTTGCAACTTCTTCTGCCTCAGCTATAGCTGCAAGACAGTAGTCCTCCCTTAGATTGAAAAGTTCCTGAATGTAAAATAGAGGTATGAACTCTTTCCCAGAGATAAAGTAAAAAGGTAGATTTGGGAGAAGTAGGGACTTCTCAGACACTTGAACTTCTTCACTTGGCTCCCTTATTGCAGTCTCTGCTTTAAAAGTGGCCACATCAAAATCTTTGACCTGCTCTTCTTCTGCTTGGAGATTGATCTCCTCAACAATCTCCATGACACCTTTCATAGTTTTTGAGCTAGCCTCAAGTGCCAGCTCTAAGCAAGGCTCGTCTTCATCATGAACATTTTCCTCCCTTTCAACTAAGATATGATCAAGCCATATCAAGAAAGCAATGTTTAAAGGGAGCAAGCAGCAGTCCTTTTCATGCTCTGGGCATAAATCAAGCTTCCCTGGCAAAGGGGATATCCTTCTGCATTTTCTTGTGATTTTAGCCCTATCTATTGGATCCTTCCCAAAGATGTGAGGATGGACATAGGTTTTCTGAGAAATAGAAAGGATCCTCCCATCGACCAACCCCAAGAAAATCTCCCACTCATCCTTAAGAAAACTTTTCGAGTTCTCTAAGAGTTTTTCAAAATCAATTTCGGGGTTGAATATGGTCATTGCATCAGGAAAATAATCTACACTTAAACCCTCTTGAACCATGAAATCAAGAAGTTTCTCTGATGGAGAGACACTAAGGATCTCATTCATTACCTCCATCTAAGCTGTAGCTTCTCTTGTATGTCTATTAGGAGAACACAACCGATGCAAGCGACTAGAGCGAGTCAACGTTGGTCAAACGGCGAAAATCGCTTGTATCGGTCGTGTCGGCGACGAAAGAAAAATACACATGTAGGTGAGAAATTCTCTGAAGGTTGAAAGTTTGAGTTTGTGAAGAAATAGGTATTTATAGGCGAGGAGGGAACAAACGGTCGAATGAGGTGGACCAATCACAGAGTGCCACGTGGCAACGTGTACGTTGCCCGATGCAACGGATAGATGACGTGGACCAATCAAATCATGCCACGTGGCAAAAGACGTTGGAATTCGCAACGGGTATCTGACGTGGACCAATCGGCGCATGCCACGTGGCACAACGGTCAACTCAGTTTTGGGACCTATTTAAGCTTCCCTATTCATTTGCTTTTTTTTTTTTGTCAACACTTTCCAAGCGTGGAGGTTCCATTGCCAGCAAGTTTTTTGGCTACTTCACAATTTCTATAGAGAGCGCTCTCTCCGTAAGGTAATGTGGACACGACCGATGCAAGCGATTAGGGACATCCAAGATTTTTGGATAATCCGAATCGCTTGGATCTGTCATGTTTTTTAAATAGCATCGTCCTTGATCATACCTTGCAAATTTTGGTTCCTTTTGTGTTGCTTGAGTATAACGCATTGTTACCTTTATTTTAACTTCTATTTATTGAAATATGATGATGAATTCAGGGACGACCGATGCAAGCGATGAGTGACATCCGGGCATTTACGGATGACTCTTATCGCTTGGATCGGTCGTGTCTCTAGTGAGGAGGGAAGAAACGGTCGAATGAGGTGGACCAATCACAGAGTGCCACGTGGCAACGTGTACGTTGCCCGATGCAACGGATAGATGACGTGGACGAATCAAATCATGCCACGTGGCAAAAGACGTTGGAATTCGCAACGGGTATCTGACGTGGACCAATCGGAGCATGGCACGTGGCACAATGATCAACTCAGTTTTGGGACCTATTTAAGCTTCCCTATTCATGTCCTTCATTTTTTTCTGTCAACACTTGCCAAGCGTCGAGGTTCCATTGCCACCACGTTTTTAGCCTACTTCACAATTTCTATAGAGAGCGCTCTCTACGTAAGGTAATGTGGACACGATCGATGCAAGCGATTAGGGACATCTGAGATTTTTGGATAACCCTAATCGCTTGGATCGGTCATGTTTTTTAATATCATCGAGTCCTTGATCATAGCTTGCAAATTTTGGTTTCCTTTGCTATGATGAAAAGGAACGTCCGAGATATGGAAACCAAGACATTAAAGATGCTGCCTTGCTTACTATAAAGAAAAATATGAACAGCCAGACAGAAGAGTCAGCTTCTCAAATCCTGGACATGCATGTGGGGATCTTTTTCGAGGAGCAGGACACCAGTGGGGGGTTTCGTGAGATATAGGTGTGGGAGGTCTCCATCAAAAAGGAGGAAGCGGGTTCTGCTAGTAGAGGATTTGAGAAGCTGACTCTTCTGTCTGGCTGTTCAAATTTTTCTTTATAGTAAGCAAGGCAGCATCTTTAATGTCTTGGTTTCCATATCTCGGACGTTCCTTTTCATCTCGTGCCTCTGATAGTGGAAAGAGTCATTGATTATAGTTTTCCAATTATCTTTATCTTAGTGATAATTGAGTATTTTGCATTGTCAAATATTATTTATTGATATTTGATGATTAATTTAAAGACGACCGATGCAAGCGATCAGGGACATCCGGGCATTTCCGGATGACTGTTATCGCTTGCATCGGTCGTGCCTCTGATAGTGGAAAGAGTCATTGATCATAGCTTTTAGAGAGTAAGTTTTGACAGTGGAATATTCCACTTTTCCTAATTCCTTGCCTAAAGATTGATTTTTTGCAGAGTATGGCTAGAACCAAAAAGACAGCAAGGAAGTTGTACCCTGAGGGTCAGGACAAGAATGCCCAAGGGGAAAATGTCTAGGAGCAAAATTCCCAGAAGGTTCAAGCCAAAGTGCCAGACCAGCCTTCAAAAAAAAGGGTCAACTACCATGTTAAGTCTTTGAGGGAAATAAGAAGAGCCCAAAAGTCTGTGGGATTGTTGATCCCAAGACTTCCATTTATGAGAGTTGTCAAGCAGATCTCATCCAACCTCTGCTCTTTGATGAAGACCTCATCCTTTGTCAATGTGAGGTGGCAAACTCAAGCACTGCTATGCCTGCAAGAAGCTGCAGAGGACTTTGCTATTGATTTCATGAATGATGCCTACTTATGTGCTGCTCATTCTCATAGGGTAACTTTGATGGCGAAGGATTATGTTATTGTTTCAAGAATAAGATATAAGTTTGATAAAGCTCTGGTTCCTATTGATCACCACGACAAAAAATTCTTCGATATTTTAAATATACCTCCAGCTCGAGCACCTAAAACAACAGTTGTCATTGAAGAGATCAACGCTCAAGTCACTCATGATCATGAGACTAGAGCTGCAGCAAATAGTGAGGAGGAGAGGAAAAAGCAGGGATTATTTACAGAGGAAAGTGCCATCTTAACCCAGATTCAAAAGTTACAGAAAGCAAATAAAGAGCTCCTCAAGAAAGGAGATGGGCAGGTTATAGTAAATGTTGCAATGCCATGGCAAAGTGAATTGTTTCTTGGCATTAGACCTGAAGATAACAAAATGTTGAGGGAGCTTCATCTTGAAATATCAGATAGTGTGGTCAACATTTCACTCAGGTATATCTAGAGGCCTTAAAATGCTTTTGTTTTGCATAATTTTCTAGTTCCTTAACTACATTTTTATTTCTTGATTTGTAGGGTTCTTCTTCAACAATGTGAGGAAAAGGTTCAAAGAAAAGTATTTATTTTAGATCCTCTGGTGACACAATGTTTTTTACATAAACATGGAGATGCCAAGTCCTTTCTACGGGGTTTTACAGAAGAAGTAGAATGTGTAATTTACCCATACATTGAAAAGTAAGTATTCATCTTCATTTTGGAAACATATTTGTTTCATTTAAGAAAGTATATTTACATGCAACTCATTGACAGGGGCCATTGGAGTTTGATTATTGTGGACTTCAATGCATATCAAGCTCTTTTCCTAAATTCTCTTCCATCACAGCATGGGAATTGCAAAGTGTAAGTTACTATACATTTTGTTGTTCTCTATTTTAAAGCCATGCCCTGTTTTGATTTTCACTTTACAATGCAGTGCTGCAAAGCTTCTCAAGATGCATATTGATCAGAATTTTCCAGGAATAGCTAAAATGAATGAACAAAAGCAATTTGGATACAGCCAAATTCATGTGCCATTGCAGAGAGACTCAACATCATGTGGCTGGAGAGTGATTGCAAATGCTGTAAGATTCTTGGAAAGAAGGTTCTACAGTCCTGGATTGAATTTATCAGACTACCCAGATGCATGGATCATCTTGATCAGAGAGAGAGCAATAAATAGTATCATGAAACATGCAATCTGCCCACATGATCCAGACTCACCTCCACCCCCTCCACCTGATAAAAAACAGTCTGAAGATAAAAAGAAAGGGCTTCCTCTTCACTCACCACTAAAGCATATGAACAACATAAAGAGTCAAGCTGAAAGCTCCAAAAAGGGACAGAAGCAACAGAGAAAGCAAGGCTCTAAAAAGGATAGAAAGGGTTAAATCAATTTTTGAGTCGTAGATTGAAATCAATTGTAAATCCAACCGAGGTTGGAATATTTATTTTTTAACAAATTGTATGTAGTTATGCCAATCTTCATCTGGAAGATGGTCACAGTTGTATTGAACCTCTTGAGAGTTTGACAAAAGTTCACTGGATGGTCCAATTAAATTTATTTATGTCACAATTATGAATGCATTGTGGGTTTTTTACTTCATTCTTGTTGGAAAGTGTTTAAATTCGAGAATTTACAGGACATAAAGAATTAAGAGGACACGACCGATACAAGCGATACGGGGAATCGGAGAATCTTGGATTGCCCCTATCGCTTGCATCGGTCGTATTATCCATTTCATCGCTGTTGCTAGTTTTTATACTCGTGAGTCAAATCTTTACGCAATGTCACTTCTTGAAGTCTCCCGCGGTAGTTTGCTAACACGACCGATGTAAGCGAAAAGGGCCATCCGACAATTTCAGATTGCACTAGTCGCTTGCATCGGTCGTCTTCACTTATCTCGTCTCCTCTGCTTTATGCCTTGAGACATGCTCTTCTAATATTGAAATACCAAACCTTGGATTGGAATTTGCACCAAGTTCTCCACTCTCTCTTATATTACTTGGTAGTTTGCATTTGTACCATGATAATTTCTCTCGCGGTAGTTTGCTAACACGACCAATGTAAGCGATAAGGGCCATCCGACAATTTCAGATTGCCCTAGTCGCTTGCATCGGTCGTCTTCACTTATCTCGTCTCCTCTGCTTTATGCCTTAAGACATGCTCTTCTAATATTGAAATACCAAACCTTGGATTGGAATTTGCACCAAGTTCTCCACACTCTCTTATATTACTTGGTAGTTTGCGTTTGTACCATGATAATTTCTCTCGCGGTAGTTTGCTAACACGACCGATGTAAGCGATAAGGGCCATCCGACAAATTCAGATTGCACTAGTCGCTTGCATCGGTCGTCTTCACTTATCTCGTCTCCTCTGCTTTATGCCTTAAGACATGCTCTTCTAATATTGAAATACCAAACCTTGGATTGGAATTTGCACCAAGTTCTCCACACTCTCTTATATTACTTGTTATGTGTACCATGATAATTTCTCTTGCATTACTTGAGGACAGAAAAGTTGGATAGAATCAAATTATTTAGCTGAGACTAGTGTGCACCTTTGATAGACTATAATTATTAAATTGAAATTAGAGATTCAATTCTAGATCTCTTCTTCATCTAGAATTAACTTATGCAAGTTCCTGTATAATTATTTCTTAGTCATCAATTCACTCCTGTAAAAAAAAATCAATGGAAATATGAAATTAAGGACCTAAAAAATATCTAAGACATTTAAAATTAATAATTTAACACACATTGTTTGTAACCATCCTGCCAAGAAAATTCAATGGAAGTATCAAT
>CM035426.1:164930127-165032627 GCA_020310875.1 Ceratopteris richardii | reverse complement strand
TCGACCAGCCGAGTCCCGACGCGTGCAATAACTCTTTTCAAAAGTGCTCGAGCGCCTATCGTAGGGATCCGTGAAACTTCGTGTGTACGTCGACGCGGGGAGTTCACCGAATCACCAGTCTCAATAGCATGCACCAACGCCAAATTTACAGTTCCGTTTGTTGATCCAAAGATTTCCATTGCTGTTGGGCACGTCCAGTGTGCATCCACGTACAAAGGCTACTCTTCTCAAGCGAAGAACTGAATATGATTCGCATGCTTCACCAATAATGGAAGCGAAAAGCGAAGAAGAAGAAGAAGCCCAAGAAGATCGTAGGATACAAACACAATAGATAGCCTCGAGGACGTAGCCACCCCAGAAGTGCAGATCGTTTGCCATCCAAAAATCATCGGAGAAGAAATTTTACCGTGATTTTGATAGTTAGCGGGCCGACTACCCACGCGTCTGATTCAGAAACAGTGATTCTGTATGATTTTAAGAATAAACCTTCTCACATTCGAATAATGGTGATGCATGAGCGCGCAGAAAAGCTCTGAGGATCCATGGAGCCGCCTGCCATATGAGAAGAACGGAGCAATCTTGGGTGCTACTTTTTCAAAAGTAATGGCACATGATTGAGGATGTATGCTTCAAAGAGTAAACATCTCCAACATCCTTGAGATTACACAGGTCTTGAGATGATTCGCCCACCTCACAGATCCATGAGTAAGCGCAAAAGCGGGCCTGTGTTTGCAAGCATTGTTATGGAGTGGCCGATGGTCCTGTTCCACTACCTCAGATACTGTAGAAAGTACTGTTACGGAGGGCTTTCCTTGATACACGAGGCCATCGTTCAGCTGCTCTAAGCTCCGACATTCCAAAGCGCAAGATCCATGATGATACACAGAATCTAATCCTAGGAGATTTCCAGGCACTCGCGCAGTTGATCCTCTCTCTCTCTCTCTCTCTCTCTCTCTCTCTCTCTCTCTCTCTCTCTCAATCATCAACCTCATTTGCTATAAGAAGCCGCTGTTTGTTTCCATCGAGCAGTCAAGTTCCCCCTCGTCCTCTTTGAATGATATATTTTGTGCCACTGCTGTAGACTGTAGCCTCCATAGCTACATAATCTTCTGTAGACTACTACCATAGAAGCTCGACATCCTGACCCTCAACGCGTCGCAGCGCATATAGGCCATAGCCATGCAACCAAACGCAGTCAGCCTCATGAGCAGGCAATTCGCCTGGCGGCTCCTCAAAGGGCGGTGGATGATGATGGTAGTCAGCCTCTACATCCTCGCCTTCGCCGGTGGACCTTATGTCTTCGGCATCTACTCTCAGGTCATCAAATCGGAATTGAACTACGACGAGGAGACCATTGAGTCGCTGAGCTTCTTCAAGGACCTGGGAAACAACGTGGGCATTGTCTCCGGCCTGCTGAATGAGATCTTGCCGGCATGGATTGTGCTCGCCGTCGGCTCCTGCATGAACATGTTTGGTTTTCTCATGATATGGCTTGCTGTGACGCACCGCATCGCACAGCCCCCCCTCTGGCAAATGTATCTGTACATGACCATAGGGTCCAATTCCATGAGCTTCTTCAACACCGGAGTGGTCGTCACCTGCGTCAAGAATTTTCCAGAAAGCAGAGGTGAGGTGTTAGGACTGGTGAAGGGCGTCATTGGCCTGAGCACCGCTATCCTCACGCAGATTTATCATGCTGTCTATGCCCAAAACACAAAGGGGATGATCCTTCTTCTTGGCTGGCTTCCATCCCTTGTAACTTTTGTCTTCATGTTCCTCGTTAGACCTCTGAAACCCGTAGAGGACAAAAGAGAGGGAAAGTATTTCTTCCATTTTCTGTACCTCGCCCTCCTACTGGCAGCTTTCCTCACCTTGATAATCATCGTTGAGAATCAGCTTCATTTAACTCCGATTGCCTACAAATTCATCGGCGCGTCCATCTTGGCGATGGTGGTGCTTAATGTGGTGGTCGGCATTCGAGCAGAGCGCAATGCTGCGTTAGCCGACCAATATGGAAACGAAACTAAAGGAGAAGTTGTAATGAAGTGTGCCAGCAAGAAGCTGGGCTTGGTGCATGACATATGTGCGACACAGAAGGGCCACACAGTCCTAGAAGGCCTTGCAGTGAGACCTGACAAAGACGACCTTGCAGCCTCGTGGATGGTGAGGAATGAAGCTCTTGCAGTGAGTTCTGAACAGAGTTCGGTAAAGGGCGGCGCTAAAAACACAGACACAGTGAACACCGTGGGAGGGATAGCTGTATCCGGATACAAGGCACTCCTCAGGAAGGCGGCCTGGTTCTACCAAACATGGCCGGAGAGAGGAGACGACTTCAGCATTCCACATGCGTTGCTCAGCCTCGACATGTGGATCATCTTTGTCGTAGCGGTCTGCGGTATAGGGGCAACGCTTACCGCCATCGACAGCGTCGGTCAGATCGGCCAATCCCTCGGCTACTCCGACGTTAGCATTAGCACCTGTGTCTCGTTAATCAGTATATGGAACTTCTTGGGCCGAGCTGGCTCTGGTTACCTATCCGAGACGCTGCTTCGCCGGTATCGTTTCCCTCGAACGCTGTTACTCATGGCGGTCATAGCTCTTTCCTGCGCCGGACACCTTCTTATCGCCTTTCCGGTAAGCGGCGCCCTGTACATCGCCTCCATCATCGAAGGGCTAAGCTTCGGAGCACAATGGCCACTGCTCTTCGCTATTATCTCTGAGCTCTTCGGGCTGAAATACTATGCCACCCTCTACAATGTGGCTCCTTTGGCGGCGCCGCTGGGATCCTATCTCATGAAGGTGCGGGTCGCGGGCTTCCTGTACGACCGTGAGGCTGTGTCACAGCAGCGCCAGCTGCCACCCGCGGCCGTTAAGCACTTCAACTACATGGCAACAGTGCACGCAGCCAACTCCGCTGGCGAGCACGAGCTCCTCTGCCTTGGTCCGTCATGCTTCCGTCTGGCGTTCCTGATCATGACCTTCATCACGGCAGTCGGAACCATCATAGCCGGATGGTTGGTTCTTCGTACTCACGCCTTCTATCGCAACCCTCGCAGCGCCATAGAAAGTGCTGCTCCTGACGACTCTGAGAAGCCGTCCAGACAAGAACACCATTCTTAAGATCCGAGGACGCCATGAAAAATTCTGCTTGATGAATCACCATCTGCGATCCTAAAGACGAACACTGAAGCAGAACAAGAAGGAATCAAAAGGATTGCAGTCACCACACATCTTGCATGCCTGTATTTTTAGGTTTTCTTAATGTTTAACCTCCTTAATTGCAGAGTTTGAACTATCTATGATTTCACATGGAATGGAAAAAATCCAAAGGGTTTTCAAGCATATCGTGTTCCTACACTACTTCACTACACAGAAATCATGTCCTGCTTCTCTTCAGTGTCAAATGATTTCGACTCAGGAAGAGGTTGTTTTCAGCAAGTGACAGAGCATTTTAGGGCTCACTTATTGTACTGTACACTCAGAAACTAATGAAAAATGAAAAACAATAACTTTCTTTGGCCAAATGATTCAAATCGAGAAATGCATTTCGAGTTCAACCCCGTTCTGCAGGATTTTTATAGTTTAGATACTATGATTGTTTGAATCATAAATTGATTCTTACTTCACAATAGTTTTGAGATGCACTACAACATACCAAGGCTATACCGACGTTGGGCATATCGACGGTCCACATCAGTGTTGGTATGACCCTCATAATATTTTGGAAAACCCCTTAGCCTGGGAACAACTGCGTCGGTATGAGCATCGGTAACTTACTGGAAATTACCGACACTCATACCAACGCTCATACCGATGGTCGATTTTAACCGGGCCCGAGAGCAAACATTCGACATTTCGGTGTTTTGAACTTAGATTTTCTACTGTCAACTTTGTGCGCGCGAACAACATATCTCTGTTTGTCACTCTTTCTCTCTCTCTCTCTCTCTCTCTCTCTCTCTCTCTCTCTCTCTCTCTCTCTCTCTCTCTCTCTCTCTCTCTCTCTCCTTCCCTCTCTCTCTCTCTCCCCCTCCCTCTCTCTCTCTCCCCCTCCCTCTCTCTCTCTTTAAGCACACCTCTATCTTTCACGATCTGAAGTTTTGGTAAGTATATCGCATATACTGTAGCACTCTTTTTTCTTTATTTATGTTTTTGTTTTTCTAATATCTTCTCTCTTTAGTTTTGCAAGAGATTTTGGGATCAAGTCTTTGGAAATCCGACGAAGGAAAACTTCAACTAGATTTTGACGACCACGATTCAAACAATTACATCGATGTAAGTGATTGTTTTGTTTTCGATTGACATAGAGAGAGATACATATACATACACACTCACATATGTATAAACACACACACATGCATATCCATACACACATACACACATGCATATGCATACACACATGCATATGCATACACATGAATATGCATACACACAATGCATATGCATACACACGTACATGCATATGCATACACACATACACAATGCATACACACATACACAATGCATATGCATACACACATGCATATGCATACACACATGCATATGTATACATACATACACAATGCATATGCATACACAATGCATATGCATACACACATGCATATGCATACACACATACACAATGCATACACACATACACAATTCATATGCATATACACATGCATATGCATACACACATACATGCATATGTGTACACGCATGCACATGCATACACACATGCATATGCATACACATGCATATGCATACACAATTACACAATGCATATGCATACACACATGCATATGCATCCACATATGCATATGCATACACACATGCATATGCATACACATACACAATGCATATGCATACACACATGCATATGCATACACACATACACAATGCATACACACATACACAATGCATATGCATACACACATGCATATGCATACACACATACATGCATATGCGTACACACATACATGCATATGCATATACACATGCATATGCATACACACATAGACAATGCATACACACATACACAATGCATATGCATACACACATACACAATGCATATGCATACACACAATGCATATGCATACACGATGCATATGCATACACACATGCACACATACACAATGCATACACACATACACAATGCATAGGCATACACACATGCATATGCATACACACATACATGCATATGCATACACGAATGCACATGCATACACACAATGCATATGCATACACACATGCATATGCATACAAACATGCATATGCATACACACATGCATATGCATATGCATACACACATGCATATGCATATGCATACACATGCATATGCATATGCATACACAAATGCATATGCATATGCATACACATGCATATGTATACACACATACACAATGCATACACACATACACAATGCATATGCATACACACATGCATATGCATACACACATACATGCATATGCATACACACATACACAATGCATATGCATACACACAAACATGCATATGCATACACACATACACAATGCATACACACATACACAATGCATATGTATACACACATGCATATGCATACACACATACACAATGCATACACACATACACACATGCATATGCATACACACATACATGCATATGCATACACAGGTACACAATGCATACACACATACACAATGCATATGCATACACACATACACAATGCATATGCATACACACATGCATATGCATACAAACATGCATATGTATACACATGCATATGCATATGCATACAAACATACACAATGCATACACACATACACAATGCATATGCATACACACATACATGCATATGCATACACACATACACACATACACAATGCATATGCATACACACATGCATATGCATACATACATACACAATGCATACACACCTACAGAATGCATATGCATACACAAATGCATATGCATACACACATACACAATGCATATGCATACAAACATGCATATGCATACACACATGTGTATGCATACACATGCATATGCATATGCATATGCATGCATATGCATACACGTGCATATGCATACACACATGCATATGCATACAAACATGCAAATGATACACATGCATATGCATACACATGCATATGCATACACATGCATATGCATACACACATACACAATGCATACACACATACACAATGCATACACACATACACACATGCATATGCATACACACAAACATGCATATGCATACACACATACACAATGCATACACACATACACAATGCATATGCATACACAATGCATATGCATACACACATACACAATGCATATGCATACACAATGCATATTCATACACAAAATGCATATGCATACACAATGCATATGCATACACAATGCATATGCATACACACATGCATATGCATACAAACATGCATATGCATACATATGCATACATATGCATATGCATACACATGCATATGCATACAAACATGCATATGCATACACACATATGCATACACATGCATATGCATATGCATACACATGCATATGCATACAAACATGCATATGCATATGCATACACATGCATCTGCATACACACATGCATATGCATACCCACATGCATATGCATACACACATGCATATGCATACACATGCATATGCATACACACAATGCATATGCATACATAATGCATATGCATACATAATGCATATGCATACACACAATGCATATGCATACAGACAATGCATATGCATACACACATACACATATGCATATGCATACAAACATGCATATGCATGCACACATGCATATGCATATGCATACACATGCATATCCAGACACACATGCATATGCATACAAACATGCATATGCATACACACATGCATGTGGATATGCATACACACTTGCATATGCATACAAACATGCATATGCATACAAACATGCATATGCATACACATGCATATGCATATGCATACACATGCATATGCATATGCATACACATGCATATGCATATGCATACACATGCATATGCATATGCATACACATGCATATGCATATGCATACACATGCATATGCATATGCATACACACATGCATATGCATACACATGCATATTCAGATGTTGAAGAGTGGGAATTGATTCAGGATGAGCAGCAACATACTCCTGATCGATATCGTCAATAGAGAGATGAGGCGACCACACATTTGGATACGGTTGGAATGTTGCATTTAGGTAGCGATAGATACGAGAGTATGCGCTACCAATTTGTAAGTATCATGTTAATTATTGAATTTTTTTGTGTTCAACACATCATGTATGTTTTTCTAACATTTTACATATTTATTATAGGAGTTGGTAGTGGGTCGTCCTCCGACTCGAATCGAATAATCTTATGGATATCATCATGGATTGGCTGCACTGTTGCAAGACTTAGAGGGACATGATGCAATCATTTCATGGGAGAATCTATGATTAGGTAAACTTATAGCTTGGTTTCATATTTTTTGTTGTTGTTTATAAATGTCATGTCAATTTGTCTCATTTTACACATATGCTTTGTTGCAAGATTGCAAGTGTAAATGTTTTGATCCCCTTATGTATATGTATGGTAGTGCTCTGCCACAATTTTGTATTACACTCCTATGTGGCAATGATGTACCATAATTTTGTATTCGATTCCTAGATGGAAGTGCTTTGTCACATTGCCACAATTTTGTATTATTTTCATATGTGGCAATGATGTACCATAATTTTGTATTAGATTCCTGTATGGAAGTGCTTTGTCACACTCTTGTACATCCTTCATTTATGGAATATACAACTTTTTGTACATGATTCATGGTTCATTTTTGCTCATATAAAATCATGTTTTGGTTTCCATTAGAGTACATAACACATGTACTTGGTTTAGACTTGGGCAGAGTGTATTGTCTTTTGCTAAACAACATCATGCTATAGCAAAAGACAACACACTCTGCCCAAAAACATTTGTGCAGATATGGTCATCGGTATGGGCATCGGTACGCTCAGTAGAGTCATCGGTATGGGCATCGGTACACCTAGTAGTGTCATCGATATGAGCACCGGTAGGAGCGTCGGTATTACCGACGCTTATACCGGTGCATATACCGACCCTCACACTGACAGTCATACCGAGGACTATACCGGCGTTATGTTTTCGATGCCCATACCGACCGCGACACCGATGTCGCGGAAAAATTATGCCCGTTCATTTTCGTCGATAGCAGCCTCAGTATACCCTCGATATGTTGAAGTGATGTTTTAGCATTACATATATATTAGTGGATTTCGAGGTGTATGAATGTGTGTGTCTATGTGTTACATGTATCTGTGTGTTTATGATTGTGATTTAAAAACTATTGTGATTGTTTGAATCACATTGATTCTCACTTCAAAATAGAATGTGTATGTGTATGTAAATGTATGATTGTGAGTTCAAAACTAGTTAAAATATATTTTGATTCTTTCACTCAACATTGATTCTCACTTCATAGTAATATGTGTATGTCTATGAATGTGCATGATTTTAAAACTATTGTGATTGTCTGACTCAACATTGATTCTTACTTCACTATGTATGTGGGTGTGTGTGTGTATATATGTGTGTATGATTATGAGTTGGTAACTATTTTGATTGTCTAACTCACATTGATTCTTAGTTCACAATAATGTGTGTATATGTGTATGTATGTGTGTATATGTGTATGATTTTAAAACTATTGTGATTGTCAAACACAACACTGATTCTCACTCCACATTAGTATGTGTATGTCTATGTGTCCATGTGTGTATATGATTGTGATTTCAAAAGTTTTGTGATTGTTTGACTCATCATTGATTCCTACTTTACAATAGTATGTGTATGTATGTATGTATGTATGTGTGTATATGTGTATGTCATTGTGATTTGGAAACCATTATGAGTGTCTCTTTTAACATTGATTTTTACTTTACAATAGCATGTGTGTGTGTATGTGTTTGATTTTAAAACTATTCTGATTTTTTGACTCAATGTCACACTAATTTGTTTATGTGTGTTTCTCTTTGTGTGTATATGATTGTGATTTAAAACTATTGCAATTGTGTGAGACAACTTTGATTCTTTCTTCACAATAGTATCTGTTTATATGATTTTGATTTAAAAACTATAGTGATTGTCTAATGCAACATTGATTTTTTACTTCACTAATACTTTGTGTGTGTGTATGTATGTATGAATGTGTACACTACAAGGAATACGGGCATATAGCGACGGTTAAGGCGACACAAATTCGTCGCTATAAAATTGCAACATGCATCGTAATGAGCGTCGTGCGCGGACCGTCGATTAAACGACGAAGTGAATGATGCGTTTTGCGACTTGTACTTCGATGGGACCTGCGAGGCTCGCCTGTAGCGTTGCTAACACGACGGTTCCAAAAAGCATCACTTAAGCGACGCATTTTACGTCGCATAAGCGATGCTGTTTTGATGTCGTTTATGCGACGCATCTAGCATCGCTTACACGACGGTCTGTTGACGGAAAAAAATTAAAATGTTGGAGGCTCTTCGATCAGCATTTTCACGCATCTGATCAAAGAGCTCTCCAACGTTCGCAGTTGCGCTATGCTTACGAGCTAAAGCAAGTATATGCAGGTCTCTGTTTCTCTCTTTCTACATCTTTTTCGCTTTGAATTCTCTCTCTCTCTCTCTGTCTCTCTCTCGCTTTGTTGACTCTCTCTCTTGTTCTCCTAATTGTTGACTCTTGTTCTTGAAATGTTATAGAAGTTCAAGTTTGCCAACATCTATATATCTACATCTTAAGAATACAACATGAACGAAAGAAAGGAGAAAATAACACTACATACATGCAACTTTGCATCGGTATATTTACTGCGAGGTTAAGATTTCAATCATCCACAATTTACTAGAGTGGTTCATAATTCATGAGTAGTTGCTTACATGGATATAGGTGACATGATATTTTGGAGAACTCCAAAGAGAATTTTTAAAAATATTGAAATAAAAAAAAAACAACATATTGGGTATCATTAGCTAGTATGAATATGATGTTTGATATTCAAGAACTGTGGTGATAGGGTTCTTCCATCTGCAAATATCAAAAAACCACCTCCCAACGGCGATTATACCCGACAGAACACCCAAGATCCTGAACCACTTAGCCTTGCTCTTGCGCATGCTCCATAGATTGCTATCCACATCATTGTCAACTACATCCTTCAGTGAACTCGTGAATGCTGGTGTCAATATCTTTCATATCTTCATCCATTAGTGTCAATATTCTACCCACAGAATGCCTTCATTCATAAAAAATATTATTATGAAAGTATTATTGTAATTAATATACACGTAGCATATGATCTCATTACATAAATTTGTAATTAACGTTTTCCAACAAACTCTAAAATTACTCTTACAAGTCTCATCGCCAGCAAAGTGCTTCTGTCATGGGAGCTGGACGTAAGACCGAAACATACAAAGGCCTTCATTCTCCTTCCTCTTGGGCTAGCCATTCTCCTTCATCACCGCTCCCATTCTTGAACCTTCCGGCGGAGGAGCTTGCTGCTGTGATTTTTGGCTGTGACCATGCGACTTACAATGAATGTGTCACACAACTTCTGTTTGGTATACTTTATCTATCCTCTTACTTTCTATCACAGATATACGTCTCTCCCTTTAAACCATACGCATGAACAATAGCTTGATCATGAGCTTTTGTGCATGTCCACGCCTTCGAGCTTCTCATATCATCTATGTAAAGAATGTCCGACTAGGGATGCCACTATTTTTGTTTAATTACATTGATAAAAAGTTGCATGGTATTTCTGAGGCAGATAGCTATGGAGATATGAACATCAATCCATATGCTTGGACTGATGGGAAGCAGAAGACACGTTTTTCAGCTCAGGTTCTTTACTTAGATTTAATAATCTCTGATATTACATTAGATCACTGTTTAAGGTGTAATGAGGTTTTGTTTACATGTAGGCACGCATACGGGTGAGATGTCAGTGTGCACCATTGACAGAAAGCATATACAAGGAAGCATTAGCAACGAAGAGGAAATGGACGAGAACTTTGGTGATAGGATTCTTCCATCTGCAAATATCAGAAAACCACCTCCCAACGGCGATCATACCCGACAGAACACCCAAGATCCTGAACCACTTAGCCTTGCTCTTGTGCATGCTCCACAGATTGCTATCCACATCATTGTCAACTACATCCTTGACAGTGAAATCGTGAATGCTGGTGTCAATATCTTTCATATCTTCATCCATTGGTGTCAATATTCTATCCACAGAATGCCTTCATTCATAAAAAATATTATTATGAAAGTATTATTGTAATTAATACACACATAGCATATGATCTTATTACATAAATTTGTAATTAACATTTTCCAACAAACTCTGAAATTACTCTTACAAGTCTCATCGCTAGCAAAGTGCTTGTGTCATGGGAGCTGGACGTAAGACCGAAACATACAAAGGCCTTCATTCTCCTTCCTCTTGGGCTAGCCATTCTCCTTCATCACCGCTCCCGTTCTTGAACCTTCCGGCGGAGGAGCTTGCTGCTGTGATTTTTGGTTGTGACCATGTGACTTACAATGAATGCGTCACACAACTTCTGTTTGGTATACTTTATACCACCTCTTACTTTCTATCACAGATATACGTCTCTCCCTTTAAACCATATGCATGAACAATAGCTTGATCATTAGCTTTTCTGCATGTCTAGGCCTTCCAGCTTCTCATATCATCTATGTAAAGAATGTCCGACCATGGATGCCACTATTTTTGTTTAATTACATTGATAAAAAGTTGCATGGTATTTCTGAGGCAGATAGCTATGGATAGATGAACATCAATCCATATGCCTGGACTGATGGGAAGCAGAAGACACGTTTTTCAACTCAGGTTCTTTGTTTAGATTTAATAATTCATGTGCAAGAGATAAGCTTATATCTCTTTTCATGTAGGCTCGTTGAGTGTCAGTAGACAGGTTGTGGGTTTACAACGTGGGTCCATCAACAAAGGAGAAGAATATACAAGGGAGCATTAGCAACGAATTATGTCAATTATTCACAGGAGAAAAACCTATTTGATCAGTTAATTCATGTGCGGACAGATAAGCTTATATCTCTTTTCATGAGAAACTCTTTGAGTGTCAGTAGACAGGTTGTGGGTTTACAACGTGGGCCCATCAACAAAGGAGAAGCATATACAAGGGAGCATTACCAGCGAATTATGTGAATTATTCACAAGAAAAAAACCTATTTGAGTTAATTCATGTGCGGACAGATAAGCTTATATCTCTTTTCATTAGAAAATCGTTGAGTGTCAGTAGAAAGGTTGTGAGTTTACAACGTGGGCCCATCAACAAAGGAGAAGCATATACAAGGGAGCATTAGCAGTGAATTGTGTGAATTATTCACAAGAGAAAAACCTATTTGAGTTAAATCATGTGCAGACAGATAAGCTTATATCTCTTTTCATGTAGGCTCGTTGAGTTTCAATAGAGAGGTTGTGGGTTAACAACGTGGGTCCATCAACAAAGGAGAAGAATATACAAGGGAGCATTAGCAGCGAATTATGTCAATTATTCACAAGAAAAAAACCTATTTGATTAGTTAATTCATGTGCGGACAGATAAGCTTATATCTCTTTTCATGAGAAACTCGTTGAGTGTGAGTAGACAGGTTGTGGGTTTACAACGTGGGCCCATCAACAAAGGAGAAGCATATACAAGGGAGCATTAGCAGCAAATTATGTGAATTATTCACAGGAGAAAAACCTATTTGAGTTAATTCATGTGCGGACAGATAAGCTTATATCTCTTTTCATTAGAAAATCGTTGAGTGTCAGTAGAAAGGTTGTGGGTTTACAACATGGGCCCATCAACAAAGGAGAAGCATATACAAGGGAGCATTAGCAACGAATTATGTGAATTATTCACAAGAGAAAAACCTACTTAAGTTAAATCATGTGCAGACAGATAAGCTTATATCTCTTTTCATGAGAAACTCGTTGAGTGTCAGTAGACAGTTTGTGGATTTATAACGTGGGTCCATCAACAAAGGAGAAGCATATACAAGGGAGCATTAGTAGTGAATTATGTGAATTATTCAGAGGAGAAAATTCTATTTAAGTTAAATCATGTGCAGACAGATAAGCTTATATCTCTTTTCATGAGAAACTCGTTGAGTGTCAGTAGATAGGTTGTGGGTTTACACATAGACACACACATACACACACATACACATAGATAAGCTTATATCTCTTTTCATGAGAAACTCGTTGAGTGTCAGTAGATAGGTTGTGGGTTTACACATAGACACACATGTATGGCAATCTGTTAACCATTTATTGCAAACAGGACACTGCATTATCTCGTTGTCATGCACAACTACACTGCCTAAATATGTGTACTCTATACCAGGGAGAAAGGTCATATTTAAGACCTGTATCCCTATGTGAATGCATGTGTATGTGTGTGAATGCATCATTATGTGTGTATGTGTGTATGCATTTGTATGTGTGTATGCATCTGTATGTGTGTGAATGCATCATTATGTGTGTATGTGTCTATGTGTGTATGTGTGTATGTGTGTGTGTATATGTGTGTGTATGTGTGTGCACGTCTATGTGTATGTGTGTGTGTCTATGAGTGTGGATTTGTTTATGTGTGTGTATGTGTCTATGGGTGTGTATGTGTCTATGTGTGTGTGTGTGTGTATGCATGTATGTATGCATATGTGTGTGTATATGTGTGTATGCTTTATGTATGCATATGTGTGTGTATGCATTATGTATGTGTCTGTATGCATGTGCATTATGTATGCATATGCATTATGTATGTGTATGTATGCATGTGCATTATGTATGCATATGCATTATGTATGTGTATGTATGCATGTGCATTATGTATGCATACGTGTGTGTATGCATGTAAGTATGTATGTATGTATGCATATGCATATGCATATGTATGCATGTATGTGTATGTGTGTGCATGTCTCTCTATGTGTGTGTGTATGCATATATGTGTGTGTATGTGTGTATGTGTGCATATGTGTGTGTGTATGTGTGTGTGTATGTGTGTGTGTATGTGTGTGTATGTGTGTATGTGTGTGTATGTGTGTGTGTATGTGTGTGTATGTGTGTGTATGTGTGTGTATGTGTGTATGTGTGTGTATGTGTATGTGTATGTGTATGTGTATATGTGTGTGCATGTGTATGCATGATGTATGTGTATGTCTGCATGTGCATTATGTATGCATATGTGTGTGTATGTATATATGTGTGTCTGCATGTATATGTGTGTGTGTATGTATGTATATGTGTGTGTATGCAACATTATGTGTGTATGTGTGTATACGAGTGTGTATTTGTGTGTGTGTGTGTGTATATGTGTATGTGTGTGTGTGTGTCTATGTGTGTATATGTGTGTGTATGCATATGTATGTGTGTGTGTATGTGTCTATGTGTGTATGTGTATGCATGTATGTATGCATATGTGTGTGTATGTGTGTGTATGCATTATGTATGTGTATGTATGCATGTGCATTATGTATGCATGTGCATTATGTATGCATATGCATTATGTATGTGTATGTATGCATGTGCATTATGTATGTATATGCATTATGTATGTGTATGTATGCATGTGCATTGTGTATGCATATGTGTGTGTATGCATGTAAGTATGTATGTATGTATGCATATGTATGCATGTATGTGTATGTGTGTGCATGTCTCTCTATGTGTGTGTGTATGCATATATGTGTGTGTATGTGTGTGTATGTGTGTGTATGTGTGTGTATGTGTGTGTATGTGTGTATGTGTGTGTATGTGTGTGTGTATGTGTGTGTATGCATGTGTATATGTGTGTATGTGTGTATGTGTGTGTATGTGTATGTGTATGTGTATATGCGTGTGCATGTGTATGCATTATGTATGTGTATGTTTGCATGTGCATTATGTATGCATATGTGTGTGTATGTATATATGTGTGTGTGCATGTATATGTGTGAGTGTATGTATGTATATGTGTGTGTATGCAACATTATGTGTGTATGTGTGTATATGTGTGTGTATTTGTGTGTGTATGTGTGTGTGTATATGTGTATGTGTGTGTGTGTGTGTCTATGTGTGTATATGTGTGTGTATGCATATGTATGTGTGTGTAAGTGTGTGTGTGTGCGCATACCTTGTCTCTCTCTCTCTCTCTCGTGTGCTCTCTCTCTCTCTCTATCTCTCTCTCTCTCTCTCGTTCTCTTGCTCTCATCCAGATCTCGGCACAAATGTGCCAAGAGAAATCAAAATTTTTTTTGAACATTCTAGAGAATCGCTTACGCGAGGCTCTCGAAAGGATGACGCATATGTGATGCTCTCCAATTTGCCCATGTGGCACATACCGTCGCTAGCAAGCGACTCTATTTGCGATGCAAAGATTAGCGTCGCATAAGCGACGCAAGCTTGAGTCTGCGACGTACCCCGCCTAAAAATCAAAATTTCAAAAACACGACCGCCGCTTACACGATGCTAGTGTCACATAAGCGACGGTCCCCGTTTTTTTCCGGTTCGACGGCGTTGCTATGCCCCCCTATTTCTTGTAGTGGTATGATTGTGATCAAAGATCTATTGTTATTGTGTGACTCATCATTGTTTCTTACTTCACAATACTAGTATGTGTATGTCTATGCATATGTGTGTGTATGCATGTATATGATTGTGAGTTAAAACTATTGTGATTGTCACTCAACATTGATCCTTAGTTCACTATAAAAAAGAGTAAGGACCTCCTTTAAGATGGGCATCCTATGAAATTGTTTCATCTTTTGAAGGTCGTTTGTAGAAGGGGGAGGAGCTTGCTCTTCCAGTTAGCCCATTTGTGATGCATGTGGAGAACTTGTGGTGGATCCCAATGAACATATTCTTATTTGGAAGGACCATAATGAGGATATCTTTGTTGATCCTTATGGGAGGAGCCATAACATTGATATGTGGACTAGACATCATATTCGGGTTTGGTTGAGGCTTACCAAAGTGAACAAACAAATAAAGTGGTTTGAAGTTTGACTCGCCTATCAGAAACTTAATAGGTATGGAGCCATAAGAGGAGATAGACTTCCACTAGAACTTTTAAAGACACTCCTTCATGATAAAGGTCGTTGGTCTCACTCTTCCTTTCCCAGCATGTAGCTTGGTGAGTCCTTTCTTATTTTTCTTGAGAGTCTGTTTGAGAGTAGGAAGTTCCAAAGTCTACAACAATGGTGGTCCTAGTCTCTCAAAGTCATGGTTTATGTGCTAGTGAAGAGGCTTCCCGATGCTCTTGAGGCTCATAATTTTTTCAATTGAGGCCAAGCTAGATTTCATGCACATCATGAGTGTGTAGGGAAAGTCATATGCATGCAAGAAGTGGTGCTCCAAAGGGCAACTCATAAGATCTCTACTTACACAACTTTAATTAACTTCAAAAAGTCATATGACACTATGCCACGCCAAGCATTGTTCCTTAAACTTGAAGTGGCTGGCCTAATGGATTGAGCACTAAAATTCTTTCATGCTCTATATGAGTCTTCTATGCAGAGAAAATAATAAGGGTGAATTTTAGCCCAATGGCAAATTTAGACAAATCAAAAGAAGAAAAATTATTTTCTTTTAATTTTGAAACAGAAAAAAAGCCCAAACTCTTATTTTTGTGAAAACACATACAAAAAAGTTTCACCCCTAGTTTATACACTTGTAACACCTTGGATGTGGACATATTTGCCTCTATAGAAATCTATGCTCTGAGAACATTCCTTAGTTTTGCTTGTAGCAAGCATATCGAATTATCTCTATAGTTTTTCAAAAGGTGTGTCAATCTCTACATCCCTTTCACTTTGCATTTTCTTGCTTTTGTACATAGAAGCAAGGGTTTTGGTGCATGTCGGCGTGCCTTTCTTCTTGGCTACATTATCTTATGCATAATACAAGCTCTACATTGCACATACCACTTGACCATGTGTCCCCATTCATTTGTTGTAGAAGTAATTTAGTTATGCATGCTTTGTGTCCCGCACCAATATTATGCTGCTCACGCTCATGAAATTAGTGGTTGTGTCATTCTCATGGCATGGTTCTATGGGTGTGTACTCTATTCAACCCTTGCACACACAGGTATACATTCATATGCATTGAAGAATAAGAGTTTTTTGATGAGTATCAATATTACATGGTCTTGCATTCAGTGAGATCATGCAAAGTGTAAGGTTCTCAATTTGTTTGAAATTGTGATAACAAGTGGTTCTATTGTTGGATCAAACATATGTCTTGCTATACTACCAAGGTTGGGTTGAACTTTTGATATTTTTGCCAAAATTACTTCTTAACATACTCCTTTCTGGTGTCATTGTAAAGTCAATTTTTTGTGCATTTATTGTATTGCGAAAAATACTATTCAAGAAATGTCTAACGTTTGGTATGAAAGTTGCTTTAGATGTTGTGGAAGGTAATCAGGATCAAGTAATGTTATTTTAATCAACACCAGATACAAAGTGAATAAATTTCTCTTACCAAAAATTTGAATTCTCCCCCACAATATTTATGAATTCACCCATTATTATAAAAGATCTTGTACAATGTTTATTCTTGCATGCTCTGATTTTTATATTATGTGGTGCATATAGTAGTTTATATCTGTGGTTCAAAGAGCAATTCATATCTGGAGATATATTTCGAATGGTAGTACTTGTCCTTATTTTGCATTTGTATCTTTAGAAGCAATTACTTTGCATGTATGTGCTACTACATGCCCTATTCATCCTCTGATTGATATATGTTACAGATGTAGTGCATAAGATGATTGGGATGTATGCATGCGATAAACACATGGCTATGTATGCATCTGCTGATGTTGTTCATAGCCATATGTACTTAGAGAGCATGTCTCCTTATGTTTCCCGAAGAGCTTTAAGAGTTTTCATATGGATTAGAATAAGGGTCCAATCATACTTTTGCATTCATTATGTTAATGTATGTGGTATATTACTGACCTTTTATGGATGCTCATCTGTGCATTTGATACACACATGTTACATACCTTTCTTTGATGTGCATGTAAAATATTTTTGTTTTAATTGATATCGTTTTCTCATCTTTATTTGATGCAAGACTAGAAATCAATTTTGTAGCTTCTGCTACCTGAAAGGAGAAGTGCAGACGTACGTATTGTTGCTCACCATACTGATGTTTATGAGCCCTTTGATGATTCCTATGCTCTTGTTGATGCACTTCTTACTGATAGGGGGAACCTTTGTGAGCTTCATCCAAGCATATGTTTAGAAGCGGGTTGTGGGGGTGGTTATGTGATTACTTCTCTTGCTTTGATGCTTAGTGATTTAAAAGACACAAGTATTGTGAGGATGGATCCTCCTCTTATATACACATATCCATACATATATTCTAAGAGGGGATCATGGACTTCTCTCAATACCAAGAAAAATGATATGCATATGTGCTGACTTCAATTGATGGTACAAGAAAAGTTTATGGTTTGAAATAAACATTGTTTTGTGAAGTTTCATTGTAAAAACATATTGTTATGATATATGGAGCATATGGATTATAGTTAGTTGTTATTTATTAGAATTCTATCGGTTTCAATGTTAAAAAAAATTATAATCTATCGAGGCCTCTCAAGATTATAGTTTATTCTTATTCGGTAGAGTGCTACTAGAAAATTATCAGTACTTGTTTAATTAAGTACAACTCAATTGTACTTTGAGAGATGCAAAACTATATATTTCTCATTAGCTTGGACTTGAAATTATTCTAGACTTTGTTCTCTACAAAGATATATTATAAGGTGCCAAAAATCAAAGCGCTTAAGAATATCATCTAAGGGATGTCTTTTGATGTTTTGGAGTTGCTACATTAGAGAACTAAAAGACAAGTAACAAATTGAATGAATAAACTACACACATGTTCATTAGCATAAGTATATATGATGGCAACATGAAATTTTCACTTGTGGATTCTTTGTCTGAGTTGCGACCAGTTGGTCAATATGTATACCCTATCAACTATGCATTTTGTTTCATTTTTCCTATCTTTTGTTTGCATTTTATACCATTATGATTGTGATAGAATTAATTCATAGAGCTTCTTGTGAGCTCATGCTCGTGTATATATGATAGAAAATCTACATGAAGCTCAAGTGCTCAATTTAAACAACAAAGAGGAAATCTAGTTAAAGCACTCCAAATCTAGTTAAGAAACTATGGATCTAGAGAGTTGCTACATTAGATAAGCTCAAGTGATTAACTCAACAAATGGTTTTTTCGTCCCTCAATGTTATATGTTAAGTCCTTCCATGGATGATATGTTATATACTTCCATATATATTGCTAATAGCGCAAGGCACTTCATCTCTTTTTCTTCACTCATAGTTGGCATCTATATGATAGTTAAATCAAGTTGAGCATCAAATTCATGGTGAGCTATGGTGAGATTGCTTGGTTGGAAAAGGATAAGATCATATGACTAGACACTAAAAGGTAGGCTACTAAGAATTCAAAGGCAAGAAACTAGAGCAAGCTTGTGAGAGAAGAAGGCTAAGATAGAGTGGATTGAGGAGAATTGGCTTAGGAGAGCTAAACAAATGATGGAGAGTTTGGAGGGTTAGAAGTTATAGCACCATCTAAAGTATCTGAAAGTAAAGGAAGGCTTGCATGCATTTGAGAAAAGTTGACAAAGGAGCTATATGAACCAAAATGAATGGGCTTATTGAAGGAGAATCCTTGTTATCCTCTCCTTTAATAATACAAGTAAGCACATAGGACATTATCACTAGTGGAAAGGTCTCAGGGATGTTTGTGTGGAATATAAAGAGGACTGGAGATTGGAGATGTAACACAAAGGCAAGTAGAAGATAGATCTTCAATAGATAAACAAGGGAGGATAAATGTTGTACAAATTATGATATTGGCATGGATGAGTTGTTTGTATGACATGATCTTAATGTAAAGCAATGTCTTATTAGGAATATTTCTTGTTAAATATGCATCTTATTTTTTCTCGTATACAATTCTTGGAGACCTTAAATCTCATGATACCATTCCTTCATCTACATCTCTATTATAAAATCATCCTTTTGCTTGTCCTTTTAGGATAAACTGCTATTTGTAACTAGTAAAAAAACTACTTTATCTACCCTTCAAGAGTCCCATTTAATTGATTCACTTGTGGTAATTGTGAATCAAATTACCGTAAACTTAGTGGTGAGGATGGCAATAGTCATATGCATTTAATTTTGGATTTGAATGTCGTGTTGTGAAATTATTGAACAAGCTCTCTTTGCCATTTATATGTTTATGTTGTGCTACAGTAATTGTGATAAGCACTTATTTGCTAGTTTATGATTAGAATGATTGAAATTATTAACATAGATTTTGTTTTCTTGGATCTTGATTCATTACCTATGGTTCACGTGTGAATAGTCTAAACATTTCTATTAATGGATTTATTCATCCTTACAATTCCTTGTGGCACTCGATATTCATCTCGCTTCTAAGGGCTCAAAGTTTTACCTCCTCTCAACACGTCGTCAGTGTTTTGGATGGGAATAATTTCCCATCACGTATGTACTCGTCCCATCAAGTACATTGTTAAGAGAGAGAGACAATATATATATATATATGTATATACAATATATATGTGGAAGTATATATGTATAGTATATATGTGGTAGTACACACACACATATATATATATATATATATATATATATATATATATATATATATATATATATATATATATATATATATATATATATATATCCATCCTTCATAATCACTGTATGTATGCAAGTTTGCCAGTATGCAAGTGTGCAAGTATGCATATATGTAGGTATGCATTGGATGTCCAAGTTCACATATATGCAGGTATGGAGATATGCATTGGGTGTGCACGTATGAAGGTATGCAGATGCATCAAGCGTGCCCGTATGCACACATGGAGGTATGCATTGGGTATGTGGATATGCAAATATGCATTGGGTGTGGAGGTTCGCCTATTCATGACACTAACAATAGTAAGATGCAATAGTATTCAGTGACTTCTTTGAATTCGGAACTTGTTGGCTATATCATCAATTTGTATTATTTATTTAGTAGTATAATGGCTAATCATAGTGTTTTTATTCTCCTTTTGCACCTGTATATTTTTTTTATTGGTTGATCATAGTATTTTATTCTCCTTTTGCACTTGTATAATGTACGTACAGTATTAAGGTACACCATGTTGATTGACCTCCCTCACAGTGATCATTCTAGTTTGTATATGATGTATGATGCAGTTGTATTTGTATTGCATGGATTTTATATTTGGAGACTAAGCCATGCAATTTTCTTTACTCTTATTTTTGAATTAATTAATTATAGGCAAGGCTAGTATTCAAGGATAGAACTTAGAACTTTCATAAGATGGCATTTCTTTCACTTCAAAGTTGTTATCCCATGAGGGGTCTTTACCAAGAAATTGCAATTGTTGCCATGTGCCTTCAAGAGGATGCTGCAAATCATCCAGTGACAAGTGATGTTGTAACTGCTCTCAACTACTTGGCCACTCAAAATTATGACCCGAAATTTCACCTTGTAAATAAGTTTTCACCATCACCTTCTTGAGATAAGAGAGGGAAGTAAAAGATACACAAATGGAGATCGTCAGGGAGAGGGTGAACGTGGGCTTTTGGAGCAAATGTTTCATCAAGGTGGCACTCGATCTCCTGCCTCAAATTCACCTAAGAATTTGGAGAGTGTAATGAGATAATAGACTAGAACAAGGTATTCTCCTAATTGTATACTCCAACAAATAGGTCTAGGTGCAGGAAGGACTGCTTTCAAGGTTGAAAGGTTTTCCTGAGCAAGGCGATAGGATCATCAAGAGTTCTAATGATCATGAGAGGTTTGTTGCAGAGGCACGCATGTGGGGTGAGAATTGGAGGGAAATAAAGAGGGGTAACCTTCATGCTAGAGATGGCAACCCTTGATTTAGTACTCATATAAATATACAAACTTTCTAAGTGCCATAGAGATGAGCTGATAACAACCTTGTGTTGTGCAATGTATTGTGTTCTTTTGGGGGAACCACGGTCATCTTCCTAGACTTTACAAGATTGAAGACTTGGATCCTTCATGCCTTTGTGACTATACAAATATTGCAAGAGGGATAGTTTATGTAGAATTTTGTTGTGTTGAGCTTTTTGCCAACAATCATTTGGAACTCATGTAGATCGCTATAGTCATGGATTCGTTATGTTAGGTTCATTGTTTTGATTGACTTCACTCTAGAAGTAGCATAGCTTATTATTTAGAGTTTCCATGTATTGTTAGCTGATAGAAAATCATTTGTAGCCGTTTGAAAAAAAATTGACTTGGAAGCCTATACACCTACGCTATTGGTTTCTTGCACTCCAATGATAACCTTCGTTATCTATTCCCCTGAATTCTATGCATAATGACTCTACAATGTAGAGCATGGGATTAAGTGTAGGATTGATTTGACATGGTGATATCTTGCTTGATGGAAACCATGGTGTAACATTTGACATTGGAGCTTTTAAATGTGAGCATTGTATTATGATATTGTGAGGGTTTGTGGGGCCTTCTGTTTTGCTATCATTAGCTCGACAACATCGATAGGTTTGTCTGTTGTTCTGTCCATGTCTTATTTGTCATTCTCTTTCACAAGTTATTCGAGATGCAATTATGAATTATCTAAGTGCTACAATTTTCATTTGAATTTCGTAATTATCTCTATTAGATTCTATATATTCAAAATTATGTTGATCGCATTGAGTCTCTAGGTTATGATCAGTTGGTAGAATGAGTTGAGATGTAAAGTACAATGCTTGGAGGTGTCTGAAGAATCCTATGGCTACAAGGAAGGAACAATAAGAACTCTTTAAGTGTGTGAAAGTGTTAGACTCTAGAAATGATAGGTAGATGGTTGAACCACACCCTAAGAGGGAGGACCTTTCATGACTTCTTCATTGAAGTATATCTAGAATTTTCCCCATGATTTCAGTTGGTTGGTGTTGATGATTATACAAAAGATTCCAATTATCTTTTCAACTATATTTTTGAATTTTAAATTCAAATATTACTTGTGGCTTTTTCTCTCTTTAGCTTACATTGATTCTCGTCTTTAAGATCTAATACCTTTATACAAAAGGGTAAGTTAAATGAAATGTTCTCTAAACTATGAGCTAAGAATAAACTTTCTTGCTATATATATGATCCTCATAACTCATAGAGTTCTAAATATATGGTCAAGCTCTTAGGATTTCCATATGATCCAATAGCTCCCCTTCAAGCCTATGATGCGTGCATCTTTAGTCATTTGCAATCTCTTGAAGTTGAATAGTTAATTTGAACCTACTCATCTTTACTCCATCCATAGCTTTAGTAACCATTTTTGCACATTGTTGTTGAGTTGAGTTATATGAAAGCTCAATTTCTTTGCTTACAATCTTCTCCCTAACAAAGTGGTGGTGGACCCCAATTTTTTTTTTCCTTTCATGGTAAATAGGATTCTTTGCAAGATGTAAAAAACGTGTATTATCACCAAAGAAGTCTTGATTCCTAAATCAACATATAGTTTCTTAATCCACATAGCCCATTGTACATCCGACGGATGATCAAGACACCAGTTTGTGCAAGAAAGATCCTTTTTAGACCAATTCTAACTATTTGTGGAGTCATATCACTCCCAAGAGTTAGGAGCTAGCCAACTAAAAGCAAGTAGTGGCATCAACTATGAAGAATTGTGCCTTGAGACTTTGGAAGCAATCTTGCCTATGCATTCTAGAAGCAGCCAACTAGGAAAGCCATGTCTAAGGTTTTTGGAAGCAATTGCTGACCTAACCGGACTAGTGGCCACCCAAATTGCTATGATGTGCCCATGAGTATTCAGAAGCATTGAAGAGAGGGACATTAACTATAGCCAAAATTCATGCCACTGGCATATGGTCACCATCCGTAATGCCATTTTGTTGTGCAAATCCAAGATCACAAAATAATGCTCATGCAGATAGATAGATCAAGAATCCAAGCCATTATGATGCAATATGGTGGACTCAAGCACTATTAGTATAAAACAAGGCCTTTGGAAGAAGCAATGACACACACATAGGAGAGGGAGGACTCACAAAAGTTAGAAAGAGAGAGTTGCATACAAATAGACATATAGCTATATGTGTAAGACACATGTTGAGGGAAGTGAAATAGACATAGAGCTACACTCATAGATATACTCAGAAGGACACATTAGAGGGGTGCAAGGGAAGCATTCATGAGGCTATAGGTTAAGTGCTAGAACGGGGAAGACTATACACATTATATAGGGTGACGCTGTCGTCGAGATTTTCTCTCCTCTCTCACTTCTGAAGGCCTTTAGGAAACACATTTGGTGAAGGTATCCAGAATTCCTTGAGAAGTTCAAGATGCATCAAGGATGTCAAAGGGAGTTCACATGCAAACTTTGGAAGAAATCGAGCAAATCTAGGGTAGCAGTCAAAGCTGGTAAAACTTTGGAAATTAGGCCAAAAATTTTAATATCTCCAAATTACATGAAAATTCATATACTTGTAAAGCCTATCAAAGGCAGTGTATAGCCCGAATTTCACATGTAAATGGATTTTCTAGCACATTGATATGCCATGTGCATTTTGTAAAAAATGTAATTTTTTCACTTAGACCCTACAAAATCTTGTATAGGAATTTTTGTTAGCCATATGGTTTTGCACATATAAAGACCATATGTGGCTACATATTTTTACAAAGTTTCAAGGCTATCAGAGTTTCCTAGACACCTTAATGCCACCTTGCAAGCTTCCAAATGTAGTCAAACTTGTATAAGGGAGATTTAGATAAAAGTTTTTTCTGCATATTCCTGAAGGAGATCTTTGGAAACATAGTCCTATGAAGTTCATCTTCATCAAAGCCTTTTTGGAGGGTCAAAGAGCACAAAGTCCAATTTTCAAGGTCACCACAGTTTTCTAGTTTAAGCAAATTGAAGGGTTGAAGGGCTGCCACATGGTGAAAGCTGATTGAGCCATGTTGTACGATCAAGATGAGCTCATATTCAAGGGTGGAGATGAACTTATGCTTAAATCAAGGAGAATCCACGAGTTTTTTTCATCGAAGAAGACTTTTTTGACAGTTAAAGATCAATAATGCAAATTTTCTCTAAAAATAGTGGCATATCTTATCCGAATTGATGTCAGCACTGATCCGATGGTCCAGATCATCCCCAGATCCAATGGTGGAAAATGAAGGCACCTAAATTTCACTCCTTTACACTAGATTTGATAGAAAGAACAATTCCAAGCCATTGATTTGATTAATCAAATGGTTGCAATCGATGATCCTAGAGTTGGGAGTTGATTTCTCTAGATCCAAGGGCCCAAATTCATTCAAAAAACTATATAAACCCCCCTCCAAACTCCTAGAGCATCATTGTTAGGCATCCATAGGGCTCTTGCTAGCTTAAGGTTTCCTTGAGACGATCACCCTCAGTTGAGCGAGTGAGGATCCAAGGTGGGCTAGTATGAGTATAGTACCTAGTTTCAAATTTAAGTTAGAACTCCAATCTAGGATAGGCTCTTGAAACCAGCATCTCCATCTTGACTCACCCTTGGTGGAGCGTGTGAGTGAGTTAGAGCTGGTTTTCATGAGTCTTAAACTTCTTTAGTTAGACGTTACGAGCATAGATGTTGGATGGGTCCCGATGAGTCCCCTCACTTTTGGGGAAGCTCTCAAAGCTCAGAACTCGAGGAGAACCTCTTCAGAGATGCGCGCGAGTATGGAGATCGATGTCTTCAGTTCCGCCCAACCACGTAGTGATCATTAGTTACTCCCTCTCTCTCTCTCTCTCTTCATAATTTTGAGTCATCCCCCCACATGGCTTCACACATGGGTGCCACATGGCCCTCATGTGTGAGCCCACCTAATAATAAACTTAGAGGTGGTTCACACCTCCCTTAGGGATACTCCATGACATTTCCTTCCCCTTAACTCCATTTTTGTCCTCAAAAATGGTATTGGAAGGTGTAATAGAAAGAGAGAACTAATAATAACACTACTCCCACTATATCCCCATGTATAGAAATACATGGTCCTGTCTCCGTGTTGTTTCCCCATATCCTTCCCCTTAAAAAGACTCTTGGGAAGGTAAACTGAAACTGGGAAACCGTCTCTGTAGGGTGCTAACCCGCTCCCATGTGGCACTATCTTCTAAACTATCTTTCCACTTTACTAGACACTCCTTATACAAGTGACTCCTCGTCCGTTTCTCTCGAGTGTGTAGTATGCTCTCTGGCCCATGTGGAATAGATTGCACAGAAATAGGCTCTACTACCTCACTATCTGGAATGAGGTTGTCAGATTCACCCAGCCTTTTCTTAAGTCGGCTAACATGAAAAACTGGATGGATTTGACTATTCTCAGGAAGTTGGAGCTGGTAAGCCATCTTTCCTATTCTCTTAAGTATTCGGAAAGGTCCACAATACCTAGGAGATAATTTTGGACAAGGTCCCGTCTTCATGGTTTCAGACCTAGATGGAACTCTAAGATAGACTTGCTCTCCTACCTCAAAGTTGATGTCTCTTCTTTGAGGGTCAGCATAGGCTCTAGCCCTATCCTGAGCTTTCCTAATGCTGTCCTTAGCAAGTTTAAGCATATCGTTCATCTCTTCCAAGAAGTCCTTTGCAGCTTGAACTTTTTCATTCTGCAAGCCTACTGCATAAGGAGCCCTTGGCTGAAACCCATACATAAGCATAAATGGACTATGCCCAGTGGAAGAGTGCTTGGCACTGTTATATGCAAACTCTACTATAGGTAAGTACTCTTCCCAATTAGTTTGCCTTTCATTCACATATGCTCGAAGCATATCCTCTAGGATTTGGTTAACCCTTTCTGTTTGCCCATCCGACTGTGGATGCTCGGCCGTACTCATGCTAAGCTTTGTATCCAGCCTTTTGAAGACCGCTCTCCAAAAGTGGCTAGTAAACTTCCTATCCCGATCAGAAACTATGTCTAAAGGAAGACCATATAACCGGTATAGGTTCTCAACAAAGAGTCTAGCCAACTCTGGTGTCTTCACTGTAGTACGTGTCGGAATAAACCTAGCCATTTTGGTTAACCTATCCACAATTACCCAGACCGAGTCGTGCCCTCTCTGTGTCTTAGGTAATCCGACTATAAAGTCCATGGAGATACTCTCCCACTTCCCATTGGGAATATCCAATGGGTGGAGTAGCCCTCCAATCCTCAAGCTCTCAGCTTTGTTGACCTGGCATTTATTGCACTTAAGCACATACTCTAGGACGTCCTTATGAAGTCCAGGCCAATAAAACTGCCTCTTAACAAGATCATAAGTCTTGTTAACTCCTGGGTGTCCCGCACTAGGTGTGTCATGACACTCATACAAAATATGCCGTCTCATCTCAGTATCTCTAGGGACACACACCTTACCTTTATATAACAGATATCCATCTTGGACACTGTAATTCTTCCACTTGAATCCTTCTTGAGTACCCGTCGATACTCCATCCTCATTGGAACCCATATATCACGATCCCCATTCTCTATGGCTTCCCAAATCTCGGAATATGCAGGATCAAGCCTACATTCCCCTCTAAGAGATTCAAGTAGCTCACTAGTGATCTGAGTAAAACTCAGTCCATTGAGTATAGGCATGCGGCTAAGTGAATCAGCCACCACATTAAACTTTCCCTTCCCATACCTAAGCTCATAATCAAACTCTTGAAGGGTCTCTGCCCATCGGGCCTTACGACCTTTAAGGTCTGTTTGATTAGAGAGCCATTTAATGCTCTCTTGATCAAACACTATCGTAACTTTGGCACCATATAAATAATGACGCCACTTTTTCAAAGCATGGACTATTGCATACAACTCCTTCTCATAGACGGAGTAATTCTTTTGAGCCGGTTCTAGTTTCTTGCTCTCAAAAGCTACTGGTCGACCATCCTGTACTAAAACCGCTCCTATAGCAAAATCACTCGCGTCAGTTTCAACCACAAATGGTTTATTGGGATCTGCTATATGTAAAAGTGGAGCTGTAGCAATTGCTACCTTCAACTTTTCCATACTTTGCTTCTGTTCGTCTCCCCAATGAAAGGCTTTCCCTTTCCCTTTAAGCTGTTCCGTCATCGGGACAGCAATTTTGGCATAGTTTTTAATGAATCTTCGATAGAAACCTGATAAACCTAGGAAGATCTGCAGCTCCTCCAGGTTCCGTGGATGTGGCCATTCCATAATAGCCCTTACTTTTTCAGGATCCATCTAGATTCCATCTTGGGAGACTATATGCCCAAGGTATTTAACCTCTTTCTTGAAAAATTCACACTTTGACTCCTTAGCAAAGAGCGAATTTTCCCTTAACACTTGAAATACTTTTCTCAAGTGTTCCAAGTGCTCCTGTTCTGATGCACTATAGATTAGAATGTCATCTAAAAAGTCTACTACAAAGTGTCCTAGATAAGGCCGTAAAACACTATTCATGAGTTTCATGAAAGTGGCAGGAGCATTGGTGAGACCAAAAGGCATCACCAAAAACTCATAGTGCCCATATCTAGTCCTAAATGCAGTCTTAGGGACATCCTCTGCCCTAATCCTGATCTGATGATATCCTGATCTAAGGTCAAGCTTGGTAAAATACCTAGCTTGATGTAACTGATCAAATAGATCTTCCACCCTAGGCATTGGAAATCTATTTTTAATAGTTACCTTATTAAGTGCTCTATAATCTATACATAGTCTCATAGAGCCATCTTTCTTTTTAACTAGGAGCATTGGCGATGCCCATGGTGAGTTACTAGGTTTGATGAAGCCTTTATCTAAATAATCCTGCAATTGCTTCTCAACCTCCTCATGTTGAGAAACACTAAGCCTATAAGGTGGTCTACAAATAGGGTTAGTGTTAGTAACAACCTCTATGGCATGGTCAATGTCCCCTCTCTCAGGTGGTAGCCCTCTAGGTAAGTCAGTGGGAAAAACATCTCTGTACTCAAACATAAGATCCTTAAAACTTTTAACTACACACTCTTGCAAAAAAGAATAGTAGAAAGTCCTGTTCATATTTACATTCAAAGCATGAAAATATACATCAGATGAGCTGTCTATACAATGCTCCATATCATGACTATATAATAAAAACATATCATGTACATGCTGTGAACAATAGAGACTATACAACTCTAATGATGAGATGAGAGGTGCACTAGGTACATCTCTCTCTCCCTGAATATAAACTTTACTTCCATTCTTTTCAAACTCGAGTGTGTTATTTTGATAGCTGCGTTTAAGTGTATCTCCCAACCCCCATAGCCACTCTCTTCCTAAGACTAGATCTGTCCTCTCCATGTTCATAATTTGGAAGTCCATATGATCTGTAAAATCCTGCATCTTGACTTCCAAATTGGATACCATAGTATCCATATTCTTTTATCTTGCCCTTGCATCATAGATACAATGTATTTATGTGCACTAGGCTGCTGGGGAATCTTCAATTTCTTGACCAAAGCGTAGTTTGTAAAGTTATGAGTGGCAGAGTCATCTATCATGACTCGCACCCTGGTCCCGTATACACTACCATGTAGCTTGACCAAGTCATGTGGTCCAAACTGTGGTGACCACAATGACTGAGTCAAACAACACGTGTGCTCTATATCCTCGTGCATCACCTCCACTCCCTTGCAGCTAGAGCTGCCATGAATGGGAAGGGTCTGCACTAGGTGGACCGCCTTTTTGCCCCTTTCAGGAGCCGTACTAGACTCTGGTCCTTTCTTCTTTTCTTCCCCCTTCTTGAGTGGACAGTTCCACTGCGAATGACTAGGGGATAGGCACCTAAAACACAGGTTCTCTCTTTTGGCCTTCTCAAACTGGTCTGTGGATAGCTTAGGCCCTTGTGATCTTTGTTTTTTAATAAAAACCTTGTTTTTCCCAAAAGGTAACTTTTTCTTAAATTTAGTGGTACTAAGAGGTTTAAGGGGCTGATCTATCTCCATAGGAGTATACAGAGGATGGTTATGGTCCTCATATATCTGTGCATATTTGATCGCCTCCTCAAATGTCTTAGGCGCATTCCTCCTGACTTCCCTCTTTATGGCTTTATCCAAGCCCCTAACAAACCCTCTGGTCTTCTGAAAATCATCTAGACCCTTAAGCTTCAAAGTGATCTCTCTATAGTGGGATAGATAGACTGAAAGAGGCCTGCCTCTTTGAGTAATCCTATCCCACTCATCCCAATTCCTCTCCTCTTCATTTTCAGGAAGAAACTCTTTTAGGAAAAGAGTCTCAAACTGAGTCCAGTCACTAGGGATAGAGTTTGCCTCCTTAAGACTCATCCACCACTTATAAGCACGTGGGCCGAGGGAAAGACTTGCCTCTAGCACACGATACTCAGGTGGGGTGCCCTTCAATTGATGCAAATCATGCCACTTTTGTAAAAAAGTGTAGATTGCATCCTTATTCCTGTCTCGGTCATCCCCCGTGAAGGTAGGTGGCTTCAAGTCTTTCAGGAGGGGAGCTTCCCTAGAGCTCTCTCCTTTATGCTTACTAGGAAGAGAAGTTTCTTTCCTAGTAATGTCTAGAGGAATGGTAAGAGTCTCTCTTTCCTTCCTAGCTAGGAAAGAGGTGACACTAGTCTCAAGGGAGATCATTTGAGACTTAAGCTGCTGTATAAGAGACGTAATGCTACCCAAATCTTTCTCTAACTTAAGGGTTTGCTCTTTCAAATCAATGAATTGGTCACGAGTGACAAATTCATCTATAAGCTCTTCACAAGTATAGTCTTGCTGTGAAGGCTCTTTTTCTTCTACATTCTCTTCTATTTCTTGTCCTAACTCTACTTCTCCCATCCTAGCATCTGGATCCTCTAGTTGCTCTCTAGGTGGAGAAGTGGTCTCAACTACTTGTTTGCCTTTAGTTTCCATGTTTAAGTACCCTTCCCCCGTTTGCTAACTAGAGAGTATGAAAATGAATGGAAGTAGAGTTTAAATATGCAAGAAGAAGAGAAATATAACACAAGAGCACTTCCCTGATACAAAGTAGAGTTGCGGAAGCGTAATCCAAATGGTCTTTGATGGTTCAAGCGGCTGATTTTGATTCCTCGCCAGTCCCAAAAGAAAATTGGAAATGTCCGCTTGGTCCGGGGAGGTTCTAGACACCATAAACCATCCAAAACAACACCAAAAGTGCGTAGGAAAAACCCCAAATGGGAAAACTGAGTACAACTGAATAATTTCAGAGATATTCCGATCCTCGCCAGTCCACAAATTGTTGCCCAGCACCTGCACTTCAAGAATTTGAGACTATCCCAAGTGAAAAATTTGGATTTGGAGTCCGGACGATGAAAAACTAGGCCCGGGAGTGGCCGCCTAGTTTTTGCTGAAGCGCTGCAGAGAGATTTTGATGGGGAAAATCTCATCCAAATCCAACACCGATGGTCTCTGAGCGAAGCTTGGAAACGTAGCTTCGAAACGTGACCAAGATTTGCGAAATCCGATATGGTATGAAGAAGATATGGTACGGAGAAGTGGGGTATGTCACCGATGGTAAGTGAAAAACTTCCTCTTCATGAATAGATGAGTTTGAGAAGCTCAAAACTGAGGAATGAAAGTCTCTTTCATCAATCCAACACCCCCATCCCACAACCACAGCCCATATTACATTGATGCATCATAATTTTCGCAAAATCTTGGCTTATAATGTGCTTTCTATCTCCCCAATATTTGGAAAAAAATCAAAAAATCAGCTGCTATAATACCTTTGGCAATTCTCTGAGATGGGTCATGGTCGTGAAGCAACGAATTGAAGCCGATTTATCCCATATGCAGGTGCATACAGCAAGGATATGGGCATATATATGAGGCTAAAAGGGCATACCCTTCATCCTTGAGGAGGGGAGGAGGGGCTTGGTCTTCTCAGCAGCTGCCCGTCGGCTGTCCTCTGGCCGCCCGTCGCCTGTCCTCTGGCCGCCCATCGCCTGTCCTCTGGCCGCCCGTCGCCTGGGATGCCTCGGTATGCGTGTTGTTTACTCCTGTTGCGTGGCGCGTCCGTCGCCTGTTCCCTGGCTCGGATACCAATGTTGGATGGGTCCCGATGAGTCCCCTCACTTTTGGGGAAGCTCTCAAAGCTCAGAACTCGAGGAGAACCTCTTCAGAGATGCGCGCGAGTACGGAGATCGATGTCTTCAGTTCCGCCCAGCCACGTAGTGATCATTAGTTACTCCCTCTCTCTCTCTCTTCATAATTTTGAGTCATCCCCCCACATGGCTTCACACATGGGTGCCACATGGCCCTCATGTGTGAGCCCACCTAATAATAAACTTAGAGGTGGTTCACACCTCCCTTAGGGATACTCCATGACAATAGACATACATAGGGTCAATGAAGTGGAACTCATCTTCTTACGTGTGACATTCAGTTGAATTGTCATGGTTTGAGGGTCGGAACCACCTTTGATCAGTAGACTGCTTAGCTTGACGTATCATGACGATCTTATACATGTATCTTAATTCAAATCCTTTTAATTCATGTCACTTGTCACTTGTCTCTTGTATCTTGTCTCTCAGTCTCTTAAGTATTTTTACATGTCTTCTATTTTCTTCTATGTGTGAGAAGGCTCCGCGGTATTGCGTTGAACTAGTGAGGATGTTTCATTGAGCTTGTGATTAAACTCTATCATCATAATTCACTTGCATGCATATAATCCATACATACCCATACATATTGATTAGTTTCTGAAAGTGTATAAGAAGCTCTAATATTGGACCATTCTTCCTTTCGAAACTGTTTTATGTGTAAGGATTCCATCTATTCTTGTCATGCATACATATCATCCAAAGAAGACTATGCATATGTATTAGAATTAGGAAGTGTTTAAGAAGCTCCTTCAATGGACCATTCTTCCTTCCAAATTTGATTCGTGTGTATGGTTCTCTTTCATTCTTATCATTCATGTTCATAAATCTAACTTGCACTCCTACATTCCCATTCCCATAATCATTTCAACATCTCTCTCTTCTCCATAATCAACATTAATTTCACTTTCACGTCCTTAAACCTTCCAACATTCATTAGCTTCATACACCCTGTGAATGCCACGACCGGACCCGATCCACCCAGATTGCAATCACCTCCACAACGCACAATATGCTACTCCTAGGATATTTTCTTACACTATGCACAACAGGACACAATTGAACACATGCATGCATATTAAGAAGCTAAAGTCAAGGAAGATATAGGATGTACAAATGGAGGTAGAAGCACTCATGGAGCAGAGTCAAAGAATAAAGGAAAGAGAAATGTGGATAGAAGATTTAGGAAAGCTTAGAGAAATGGGGAGCTATGATGCAATGGAGAAGGACAACTCACAATGCAGAGAGGGTTGGAGAGGAACACCAATGGAAGAAGTTTGAATAGCAACATTGGGCAGAAGACGATAGCTATTGAATCCAGACTTCAAGGATGTTGATGTATGAAACATCACAAGAACTGAATTAATGTGACACTAGACAACCTCTATGGTCACCATTAACTCAATGCTTCTCCAAACTTTGAGAAATAATTGCTTAAACTGAGAACTTTGCTTCTATAGAAAATGTCTAGTCCCTGAAATGACATACCTTAACTCTTTTGCTTATTTCTCTTAGCACAAATATTATTTAGTGAACAGTTTCTCGTGAATGAAAGCAGAAGAGAAGAGATTTCCAACAAGCTATTGTTTGCTAAAAATGCTTCACAACACACCAAGTTATGACCTTCACAAGATGACTAGAGCTAACTATCAAAATAGGAAATCTTGCATGTTTAAGTAAAAGCACCTATCTAAAAATAAAAATTTTCAACTTACCATCGACTTGCAACAAGAATTCGATGTCAGGCATCAAATTGGTTTGTTTTCATCCACTTTTTTGGCACCTAAAATACCCCCGTGAAAACCATGTATGAAGAAAACCACTTTTATGTGGGAATTCGATGCAAGGCATCAACTTTACGCTGAAACTCGATGTCAGGCATTGAGTTGCTTCAAAAACCTCATGATTCTAACAAGCTAAACCAACATATGATGCACATGGAAGAAGAAAGTAACTTATCAGCTCAAACTCCATGCCAGACATCGAATTGCTTGGAAAACTTGAACTTTTGAACTCATTATCACAACAAACAAAGCATGGAGATGGAGGAAAGAGTCTCATACACAGAACTTCTATATTTCTTCTGATAACTATGGAAACTCAAAAGGTTTATAGGTGCTTTCTCTCTCAGAGAAGCCCGATTATTTCTCAATCATACAAAATCTCTCTATCTCTCTCCCTTTCTCATTGCATCTATTGATACAAACTAATTTATATAGATTTTATCAATCTCCTGACTTCTGAAAACTCTAGAACTAAAATTAAGTCTAACTTTACAAATATAGTACATGTGTGAAATTGTCCCTTCACATAGGCATGTACTTTTCTTCTTAGACTTTGACCTTCAAATTTATGTCCAATTTGTGATTGGTTCTCCAACAGCTCCCCCTCAATCACTAATTGACATTCTCTATTTCTTCATATCTTCTTCTTTTCTTTTTACTCCTACCATACTTTTGAATCTATAGGTCTTCACATTACCTTTTCTCTTAACAAATGATATTGTATCTCTATATGTTTTGTTCTTGCATGAAATATTGGATTTGCTGCAAGATAAAGTTTGTAGGTATACCTTGATTAATGCCCAAGCTTTTGAACAATGTCTGCATCCATATGACCTCCTTAGCTGCTTCTACAAGTCCTTTTTACTCAGCTTCAGTTGATGATAATGCTATTGTATGTTGTTTCTTTGAGCACCAACTTACAAGCTTATCACCAATGTATATCATGTAGCCATGAGTTGATCTTCTATCATCTTGATTACATGACCATTCTAACTCACTATATGCTCTCAACTTCAATCTGAAGTAAAAGGATAATATAATCCTTCCTTTATGCTTCCTTTGATATATTTGAGAACTCTTTGACCTACAATCCAATGTGGATCCTTTGGACAATGCATGAATTGTGAAAGAACTCCCACTGCATAATTAAGATCAAGTCTTATTAGTGTAGCATAAATCAAACTACCCATAAGAGCCTTATTCTACACGATCATATCTACTGAGCTTGTGATAGACTTCAAGTGGAGTTGAACCTTCTCTGCAATTTTCCATATTCTTCAATAGGTTCAAAAGATACCTTTCTTGTGATACATATATGCCATGATCTGTATAAGTGACTTCCATACCAACAAAGTATGATAACTTTCCTACATTACTGATCTTGAACTCTTTCTATGTTGGTTTTGCTACAGCTACACCATGTTGGCCCGGAGGTGCTATGCAAGCCATGTTGGTCTTGTCTTGCTACAGCTACACCATGTTGGTCTTGTCTTGTTTTGTTTTACGCGAAAGTTGACCGTTAAGGCTTAAGGTGTGTAGCAAGCGATGTTGGTCTTGTTTTGTTTTGCGGCGTTTTCTTGACTTTCCCTACCATAAGGTGGGAAACTTAAGCGCCTATAGGCCGGGGCAAACGCACCGTTAGGTCAACTCTCGTTTACCTAACGGTCAACTCTGCGCTTCGCCCCTAAGTAATCTCTTTACCTCCTTGATTCCTTCATCTGAAGTACCTGTGATTATAATTTTATCTACATAAATAAAAATGTAGAGTGTACCTTCCTTTGTTCTTTTGATGAGTAGACTTGAATCTGCAGTTGAACTTTGATATCCAAGATCATTGAGATACTTCACCAATCTATAGTTCCATGCTCTTGGAGTTTGCTTCAATCCATAGAGTGCTCTTCTTAATCTGCAAATAAAATTTGGATACTTGGAATCTATAAACCCTTGACGTTGTTCCATGTATACCTCATTTGATATGTATCCATCCAAGAGTGCATTCTTTATATCCAGTTGACTCAGAGTCCATCCTTTTGAAGCTGCAATAGCAATGATCGCCCTTATAGTTGAAAACTTTGTTACGAGATTGAATGTATCATCATAATCTATGCCATCAGTTTGGGCATAGCCTTTCACCACCAGTCTAGCTTTGTATCTGGCTATACTTCCATCTGCAAGCTTCTTTACTTTATAAACCCATTTATTTCCAATTACCTTCTTACCATTTGGTTTAGGAACAAGTTCCCATGTCTTGTTCTCCTCTAGTGTAGTGAATTCTTCCTTCATTGCTTCTTCCCATTGCTTCTTACCTTTTCCTTCATCATAGTTCTGAGGTTATTCATCATCTTTGACCTTGTATGCATAGTTCTTTTGAGTTATGTAAGAAGTATCATAAGAATACATTTTTTGTTGCATTTTTATCCTACTTGACCTCCTTGGTTCACATTCTTCATATGGCTGGATACATCTCTTCATCAAATATAAGATCTTCTTCATTTCTTCTTGTTAATCCAGTTCTGGATGTACTTGCTTGCATATACTCTTCATCTCCATTCACGTGCACACTTGATTTTCCTTTCTCACATCTTCTTTCCTCTTCTTCAATTCTTCAACTGGATGACTTTGATCTGCATACCAAATTTTCTGTTCATCAAATGGAACATCTCTAGAAAAAAGAAATTGTTTGGTTAGAGGATTCCATAACCTATAACCCATCTGCTTTTCATCATAACCAATGAACACATCTTTTTCTACCTTTGCTTCAATTTTATGTCTAAGTTGTGATGGCACATAAGCATATTCAATTGATCCAAACACTTTACAATGATCTAGTGTTGGTTTCTTACCCCACCAAGCTTCATATGGAGTCATTCCATTTAGAGCTATACATGGTAATCTATTCACAAGATATGTAGTTGTATTTACAACCTCATCCCAAAGATAATTTGGACAATTTTTCTCCTTCAGCTTAGCTCTAGCAAACTCAACCAAAGTCATGTTTCATCTTTTTGCTACACCATTTTGTGGTGGTGTATACCTACATGTTAGTTCTTTCTTAATACCTGTATTCCAAAGATAATCGTGGAACTCTTGGGAGAAGTATTCTCCCCCTCCATCAGACCTCAGTCTCTTAAGTTTTGGACCTGTTACTCTCTCTGCTCCAAATGCATGTTTGAACCCTTTCTTCTGAGATGGTAACCTGTGTGCTTTTCCCATCTAACGTGCTTCACATTTGTAAATCATATGTTGACTCTGCACATTTCGTAATCCTAGTACAGATTTATTTGCAACCATAGCTTTAATTCCTCTTTCATTGAAATGACCTAACCTCTTATGGCAGAGATGAATTTCTGTAATCACTCCTTCACCATGTGTGAGCAAAGCTTGACCAATGTTTCCTTGCATTCTTAAAGTAGAAAGTCTACCTTCTTTCTTACCACAGACAATCTGATTATATCCATTCTCTAGATCTTCAACAAATACTCCTTCATTTGTAAAATTGACTTGAAAACCTTTTTCAGCTATCTATCCCACACTAATCAAGTTTTCAAGTATTGTGGGAACATACAAAACATTGGTTAGCAAATCTGCTCCACTCTTGCATTTCACTTTTCTAATTGAATGTACACTGTGTTTTGTATTATCACTTGTTTGAACTATATGACTAGAAATACCTTTTTCCAATTCTCACATCAATTGTATGTTTCTTGACAAATGATTAGAACCTCCAGAGTCAATGTAAAATTCCTTTAGATCTTCTTTATTTGATGTGCTGATTGAATTCATCATCAATGATTTATGAGCTTCATTCTCTGTGTCTTTTGCATAATTTTAGTAGGTGGTGTTGTAGGATTGATTCTATCCCCAACATCTTCCTCCACCTCTACCATAGCCGCCTCTTTGATTTTGTCTTCCTCTCTAAGAATAACTTTGATATCTTCCACCTCTACCTCTGCTATTGTTATTTTGATTTTGATTCGATCGTTGTTGATTATGACAACAGTCATAAGCCAAATGATTACTCAATCCACAGATCCAAAAAGCCTTCTTTTTGTTATTCTTACTACCTCTTCCTCTTCCAAAACCTCTTGCTCTTCCTCTGCCAATGCTTCTACCTCTTGCATAATAAACTTGAGAACTCAATTCCTCTTCATCCATTGCTTTAACTTTATCTCCTTTCTTCTTGTTCTTCATGTACATTGTAGAACTTTTTCCTTTATCTCCATCTCCCTTCAAGTCTTGCTCAAATGTGAGCATCAGACCAAGAAATTGATTCAAATTTGGACAAACTAAAATTTAGGGAAAATAATTGTGTATCTGTGTGTGTATACATGCATACATTCATACATAAATATGTATGTATGTACTATGTATGTATGTATGTACTATGTATGTATGTATGTATGTATATGTGTGTGTGTATATGTGTATGTATGTATGTATGTATGTATGTATGTATCTATGTATGTATGTATGTATGTATTGATGGTGGACACTTCTAACACCTCACTATAGCTATGGAAGATGGATCACCTCCACTAGGGTCCACATGCAATGACATATGCTCTCTATTATGATTGTTTCTCTACAATTTTGCAGAGACTGAGAATGAAAATTTACACACTTAAACTAGAATGTGAGAAAATATCTAAAAACCTTTGAATCAAACCAAATGGATGCTCAAAATTAGAGATCCATCCACTTCAAGATGCACTATCTATCTGCAACAATCTCTAACTATGTGCAAATGTATATGCTCAAAGACTTGGAAATTTCTCACACCACTAAGTAGAAAAACTTCCAACTTTTTCACACTTTGGGACACTATATGAGAGACCAGATAGTGTTGAATTTGAATGCAAATGAGCATAATGAGAGAGTAGACAATTCTTTGCACTGTAGTACAAATAGAATTGAATTATGAAACCCTAGCTAGATCTCTAGATAGAGAGGAGAAAAATCATGAGAAAATGAGATAAACAGGAAAGAGAGCTGTTTGCTAGAGTTTATTACTTCACTAAACTAGGAGGAAAGTCACGGAACTCATACAGCTCAAGAAAAAAAAAGGAAAGATGATGCTTATATAGAAGTTTTACTTTTCCTAAAATCTGACTATTCACCCACCAATCAATGTTGGTGGACTTTTTGGTGGGTAATTGAAAAGATTTTAATTTGATTGATTTTGTTGATTCCATAACTTTGCATCCTCATTTTTTAATGGTCCACTTGCAAAACTCATGGATGAGATCTTTTCTATTTTTGAGACTTGATTTTCAACACTTCTACTCAACTCTCAATGTATAGATCCTACATTGCGATACATGCCTTGAAGTGTCGTAGCTTTACTCCATCCAATGCTTTGGCAAACAAATCTGGATATTGGTCCTTTGTACTCAAATGCTCTACCTTTACATCCTTTGACATCATCTTCTCTTTAATAAGGTGTGTAATGCAATTCTATATGCTTTGACCCATGGAACACGGGGTTTTGAGCCAAACATATGGTACTTACATTCTCACAAAAATTAGGTACTTGTTTAACCTACACATCAAGACCAATAAACAATTGCTTGAGCCACATAACCTCATATGAGACTTATTCTAAGTATTTATACTTAGCTTCAATTGGGGAGAGAGCCGCGGTTAGTTGTTTTTTTGACATCCATGAGATGGTCTTCTTCCCTACCATGATAAAATATCCACTAGTGCTACTCTTTTCATCCTTGGAATCTACCCAATGAGAATTGCAATAATCTTGTACATGTAATATTTTATCTTCAAATGGATAATAGAGCCCTTCCTTCACTAATACTTTGCAGTACCTAAGTGACCTTTTGGCTACAATAAGATGAAGAACTCTAGTCGATTGTAAAATTAAGACAAGACTCTAACTACATGTGCAATATCTAGTCTTGTCATAGTAACATGCAAGAGAGAACCAATGATTGACCTATACACGGCCACATCCTATACTTCTTCACCCTCATTACAACTTAGTTTAACATTTACCTCTAACGGATTTGAAATGGGCTATCAATCACACGAGCCAAACTTCTTCAAAAGATCTAAAATGTATTTCCTTCCCATCAAGTATAATTTTCTTCCTTCTATAGTACTTCAATCCCAAGGAAGTACCTTAACATCCCCAGAGAAAATATTTAAACTCACATCCAAGATTTGTCTTTATGTCCTTGATGTTGGCTTCATCACCCTTGTAATGATCAAATCATAAAAATATATACAAATGAAAACAATTTTGCTACCTTACTTCTTTACAAAAAGTGATGGATCTGCATGACTCTCATTGTATCCATATTTTACCAAGTAGTTCACAATTCTTTGGTTTCAAGCCCTTGGGGCTTGCTTGCATTCATAGAGAGCCTTTGTATGCATGCATACATGATGTGGAAATGTATGATCTTCAAAGCCTTGGGGCTGCTCCATGATGACCACCTCTTCAAGCTCTCCATTTAGGAAGGCATTCTTCACATCCAACTAGTAGATCTTCCAACCTTGTGGGATAAAATAGCAATCAAACTCATTATGGTAGCCATATTATCAAAAAAATGTCTCCTCTAAGCCTATTCCATAGGTTTGAGCAGAACCTTCAACCAATGTTTCTTTACACTTAGAGATATTCCCATCTGCATGTTTATTTACTTTGTACACCCATTTGCTGATAATGACTTTCATGTCCTTTGTTCTTGGAACTAATGCTAAAGTATCATTTTTTTTATCTCCTTGAATTCCTTTTTCATGGATTCATTTTACTTCTTGTGCTTATTTGCTTCTTCAAAAGAGTTACTTTGTTCACAAGCTATTACTTGAATCTGGAAAATATAATGACTTGTAATGACTGAATCATAATTTAACCTTCAAATGGGGTAATTCCCCCTACTAAATGACCTTACATAAGCATTTGGGGGTAGGAATATCATCCTCCTTATTTTGGATGCTTTAATGCCTGGATTTTCTGATTTCTTCACATCTTCATCACTTGTAGAGTCCATGTCTACCTATCGATGGTATTCATTATTTGCATCTTCCTTTCTCTTGTTACTTCCTTCATTTGAATAAGCTTCATTCTTGGTGATCCCTTACCAAGCTTTTGTATTAATCACCTCTGATGGTGTGCTTGAAGTGTTTGGACCATATATGTTCATGGTTTGTTGTTGCTCTTTGAGCCTCTTCTTGACTTCATTTGCATCTTTAACCTATAACACATTTTTGCTACAACCTCAAGGTAGCAACTCATCAAATATTAATTCCTAGAAACTTTAAGCTCTTTTGAGTTAGTTTTATAACATCTAAACCCTTTTCCTTTGAATAATATCCTATAAATGTACACCTATAGCCTTCACATGTAATTTGTGTCTCAATTCTTGACATATGTGAACATAACATGCCCAACAAAACACTTTCAGATGCTAAAGGTTGGGATTCTTACCCCACCAAGCTTCATACGGTGTGACACCATCTACTCTCGAGGTTTGATAGGTATTCATAATGTATATGGTTGTATTTGTAGCATCAACCCAATAATAATCAAGAACATTCATTTCATTTAACATAGTTCTAGCCACTTTTGCTATACATCTATTCTTCCTCTTTGCTACCCCATTTTTTTGAGGTGTATCCTACAAGTGGATTGCTTTTTTATGCCATCATCATCTAGAAAATCTAAAAATTATTCAAAAAACACTCTCGACCTCCATCCAATATAAGGGCCTTTATATAGTTCCTTGTCTCCTTCTCCACTAGGTTTTTGGACCTCTGAAGTGGTAAAAAACCTCTAGCTTTTTCTTCATACAATACATCCAAACGAACCTTGAATGATCATCTATAATTGTGAAAGAAATATACATCACCTCTAGTGGATGTTTCCCTTGTACTATTACGCTGCACTCATGCAATTGTGTACAATAGCTTATAATCTATGATGGCTGCATCTTCATTATGAAGATATAGAATGTGTGTACACATTCACATTGCAAGGAGAATGCGAGATTACTACACATGCGCTCTTTGATCGAGTGATTCTATGGTAATCAATGCATTTGATTTCCCCGATCTATTGCCATCAACATATACCATCGGCAATGAGAGAGCTATACACTGAAAAACTTGGAAATTTTTTCACACTTCACTAAGTAGAAAAACCTCCAACTTTTTCACACCTTAGGGCACTATATGAGAGACAAAATGATGTTGCAAATCAATAAAAATGAGTACAATGAGAGAGAAAACCTCCAACAATGTCTGACTATGGAGAGAGAGATATACACTGAAAAACTTGGAAATTTTTCACACTTCACTAAGTAGAAAAACCTCCAACTTTTTCACACTTTAGGGCACTATATGAGAGACAAAATGATGTTGCAAATCAATAAAATTGAGTACAATAAAATGAGCCTAAGTAGATCTCTAGATAGAGAAGAGCAAAATCATGAGAAAATGTGATAAACAAGCAAGAGGGATGCTTTTTGGATTTTATTACTTCACTAGACTAGGAGGAAGTGCATGGAACTCATTCAACTCAAGAGAAAAAAGGAAATAATGATTCTTATATAGACGTTTTACTTTTCCTAAAATCTAAGTAATCATCCATCAATGAGTGTTGGTGTAGTTTTTGGTGGGTAATTGAAAGGATTTTAACTTGGTTGATTTTGGTGGAGCTTCTAAGTTGATTCCAGAACTTTGCATCCTCCTTTTTTAGTGGTCCACTTGCAAAACTCATGGATGACATCTGTTGTATTCTTGAGACTTGATTTTCAACACTTCCGCTCAACTCTCAATTTCTAGATCCCACATTGCGATGCATGCCTTGAAGTAACATTACTCCATCCAATGCTTTGCTAAACATATCTACATATTGGAAGTTTGTATTGAAATGCTCTACCTTTACATGTTCTAACATTATCTTCTCTCTAATAAAATGGTAATGCACTTCTATATGATTTGATCCATGGAACACAGGGTTTTGAGCCAAGCATATCCTACTTATGTTCTCACAAAAATAAGGTACTTCTTTAACCTACACATCAAGACCAATAAACAATTGCTTGAGCCACATAAGCTCACATGAGACTTATCCTGAGCATCTATACTTAGCTTCAATTGAGGAGAGAGCCATTCTTAGTTTTTTTTTGACATCCATGAGATGAGGGTCTTCCCTACCATGATAAAATATCCACTAGTGCTCCTCTTTCATCCTTGAAATCTACCCAATCAGCACCACAATAAGCTTTTACATGTGATATTTTATCATCAAATGGATAATAGATCCCTTCATTCAGTGATCCTTTGCACTACTAAGTACCCTTTTGGTTACAACATGATAAGGAACTCTAGTTGCCTGTAAACTTAAGATAAGACTCCAACTACATGTGCAACACCTAGTCTTGTCATAGTAACATGCAAGAGAGAACCAATGATTGACTTATACATGGTCACATCCTACACTTCTTCACCCTCTTTAGAACTTAGTTTAACATTTAATTCTAACCGATTTGAAATGGGCTTGCAATCACACAAGCCAAACTTCTTCAAAGGATATAAAATTTATTTCAATTGCATCAAAATATATTTTCTTCCTTGTATAGTACTTCCATCCCAAGGAAGTACCTTAGCATCCCCAGATTGAATATTTAAGCTCCCATCCAAGCTTTCTCTTTATGTCCTTGATGCATCATCCCTTGTAATGATCAAATCATCAACATATATATCAATTAGAGCAATTTTGCTATCTTGAGTCTGAGGTTTGATCTCTTCACACCATGGCAGTAGATTATTATACACCTTGGAACATTCTTATCAAAGGCACAATAGGGTTCATTTTCTCCCACGTTGCCAGTCACTTAGTAAGCAACTCCCACAATACAAGATCATGATTCTTGATAAGCTCCATTACTCATATTCATGATTCATATGCTAAAGATATACATCATCTCAATGTTACTACCAACACTCATCAAAGATAGATTCTAATATATAAGAAGTTGTCAAAGCATCTTTTGCACACCATGTACTCAACCTCTCATACTCTTGTTAAGTTGTTGCCCTTTGGTCCTTAGACTAGACATAAACTCATCTCCAAATATGTACCCATAGATATGTATTCATTGTAGATATGCTTCCGTCCTCAAAGACCATGTTGAGTAGTTACATCAATCCAAATTTTCAATTGAAGAAGGAAACCATCACACATAATGTATACACTATGATGATGCTTTGATACCTTGTGAGGAGGTGATGGAAAAATACAAATATGAGTGGGTCTTTGCAAGAACCTGCTCTAGACCTTCCTAGTATTTGCTTGGACACATGTACATACTTCCTAAACATGCTTATAATAGAAATAGCCATGGTTGTCTGGAGGAATGTTCTCAAAACTTTGTTTCAAGACAAACTATTTGTAGATTATGAGCGTGAAGAGAAAACCTTGTATTTATGGAACAATGTACTCAAAAAATGCTTATTTATCTTAAACTACTATGAACTGAGAAAAATCCTTTCGCAAATCCTCTCAAAAGAATATAAGTGATCCATTCCAAGTTATATCTTGAATCTAGACTTCTCAAAATGTAAGAAATATACGTTCATGAAGCTCACGAGGGTGTAAAAGGAGAAGAGTATTTAAACTTGAAAAAGTTTCTACATCACAAGTGGTATCAAAACCTAGTTAAGGTCGCTTCATGATTTTAGTATCTACGGGGGACTCAATACAAGGTTTATGTTGTGCCTCACGCTACCAAGATACAAAAATTTACATTGTAATCATCGTAAACTGATTCCTCAGGTTTAAAAGTAAGCCATTCCAAACGAACCCTATTTATTACCATAGGATAGTGTCTGCTCCCAAAATAAGATTCATTAAATCGGATATTAGCATAATAGAAAAACATCATATTTGAGGAATTTCAAATCTTGAAATAATGAAACGCTAGGAAGCTGGGTTCCTAAGCATCATACAAGATTAGTTATCTACCTCATCATAGCAATATATTTCATCCATGAACAAACAAAAATTTAGGGAAAATAATTGTGTATCTGTGTGTGTATACATGCATACATTCATACATAAATATGTATGTATGTACTATGTATGTATGTACTATGTATGTATGTATATATGTATGTATGTATGTATATGTGTGTGTGTGTGTCTGTATGTATGTATGTATGTATGTATGTATGTATGTATGTGTGTATGTATGTATGTATGTATGTATGTATGTATGTATGTATGTATGTATGTATGTATGTATGTATGCATGTATGTATGTATGTGTCTATTGATGGTGGCCACTTCTAACACCTCAATGTAGCTAGGGAAGATGGATCAACTCCACCAGGGTCCACATGCAATGACATATGCTCTCTATTATGATTGTTTCTCTACAATTTTGCAGAGAGTGAGAATGAAAATTTACACACTTAAACTAGAATGTGAGAAAATATCTAAAACCCTTTGAATCAAACCAAATGGATGCTCAAAATGAGAGATCCATCCACTTCAAGATGCATAATCTATTTGCAACAATCTCTAACTATGTGCAAATGTATATGCTCAAAAACTTGGAAATTTCTCACACCACTACTTCTGAAATCCCTTACCAAGCTTATGCTTTAATCACCTCTGATGGTGTGGTTGAAGTGTTTGGACCACATATGTTCATGCTTTGTTGTTGCTCTTTGAGCCTCTTGTTGACTTCATATGCATCTTTAACCTATAACACATTTTTGCTACAAAATCAAGGTAGCTACTCATCAAATATTAATTCCTAGAAACCTTAAGCTCTTTTGAGTTAGGTTTATAGCATCTAAAACCCTTTTCCTTTGAATAATATCCAATAAATGTACACCTATAGCCTTCACATGTAACTTGTGTCTCAATTCTTGAGGTATGTGAACATAACATGCCCAACAAAACACTTCGAGATGTTTAAGGTTGGGATTCTTACCCCACCAAGCTTCATACGGTGTGACACCATGTACTCTCGAGGTTGGATAGGTATTCATAATGTATATGGTTGTATTTGCAGCATCAACCCAATAATAATCAAGAACGTTCATTTCATTTAACATAGTTTTAGCCACTGCTTCCCCATTTTTTTGAGGTGTATCCTACAAGTGGATTGCTTTTTGATGCCATCATCATCTAGAAAATCTAAAAATTTATTCAAAAAACACTCTCGACCTCCATCCAATATAAGGGCCTTTATATAGTTCGTTGTATCCTTCTCCACTAGGTTTTTGGACCTCTTGAAGTGGTAAAAAACCTCTAGCTTTTTCTTCATACAATACATCCAAACAAACCTTGAATGATCATCTATAATTGTGAAAAAAATATATATTACCTCTAGTGGATGTTTCCCTTGTACTATGATGGCTGCATCTTCATTATGAAGATATAGAATGTGTGTACACATGCACATTGCAAGGAGAATGCGAGCTTACTACACATGCGCTCTTTGATCGAATGATTCTATGGTAATCAATGCATTTGATTTCCCCGATCTATTGCCATCAACATATACCATCGGCAATGAGGCTTCTCGACCTCGGTGTAAGGTTTGATCTCTTCACACCATGGGAGTAGATTGTTATACACCTTGGAACATTCTTATCGAAGGCACAATAGGTTTCATTGCCTCCCAAGTCAGCACTCATGAAACCTCTATCATGGATGTTGCAAGTTCAACACTCATGAAACCTCTATCATGGATGCTGACAAGTGAACTTGTCTTATACATATATCGAACTCAATCACTTATGTTTTATATGTGCTTTATGCAAGTTTCACATATTTCTACACGAGTTTATAATTAAGGAGTCATGAGATATTATTGCTTTAAGGTTTTGTGGTACAAAGTTCTATATGAGGAGCACTATCGATTATATTCCTTCTTGCGTAATATTTGAAGACAAGTCACTTTCTATTTGATGAAGCTCACTATAAGAACGTGTTTACAAGAAGTTCCCTACAGAAGGCATTCAAGTGGAAAGCTTTGTTACATGAAGGTTCACATGCTATTATGTTCATGCGTAGATCTTGTAAGAATGCTCTTTTGCATTTAACATTGAAGTATATTTTTGATCCAATCCGGATGGGACCATGCCTTTGCTAATGTATGAGTTGGGGAGTTATCCTTTACTCCGCACTCCTCCCTCCATTTTTCCATATCCATTTACATGTCATCATAGTGGTATCATAGCCTTCCATAACGCTCATTAGCCTTTCCTATTCTTTAAGTCTATTGAAAATCTATTATAAATCACTTGCTTGAACAAATCATCCTCACATTTGATTGAAGCCATTTCAAGGTTGTTGAGGAATTGTTTTGAAGATCTAGCATCGAAGGAGGCTATCATCATCAAGCTTTGAAGGAAGGATAGAAGATCAAACTCATAATAGTCATCAAAGATTATCACAAACGATTTCGAATTGAAGACTTCTTGAAAACACATTCTCTAAAATCTTATACAACCCACAAGAGCAAACGATAGAGATTGAAGTCAAAAGGCTAACATTGGCATCAAGGCCCCTAAGAATTGAAGTCTCTTATCTCTAGGATACAGCATCTACAACAAGAAGGTGTTTGCTACATTGAAATCATTTATCTAGTATTATACATCAATTTAGTTTCTCTCTAAATAGTATTCATCTGCTATGGTCCTTGTGCACGTAAAATCATGATTCAAATCAATGTACTACATAGTTGTATGTTGGAGATACCCATTCTTTAGCATAAGCTCCTTAGGAAGTCATATTATGTCAATGATGACTCCTATTGTAAATTTCTCCATTAGATTCTCTACCACATACGTTTGTATCAAAAAGAAGATGACAAAAAAATCTCACACAACCATAGTCCATTTTACATGAGATTTTTAAGTTACATTTCTCTTTCTGAGACATGTATACACAAAATAACATTGTATTTGCAGCCAAGTGATGTTCAAGCACTTCTTTTCATCATCAAAGAAGATTGAAGAAAGAAGATTCAAAGTGGTCGAGGCAAAGACCATAGATGTCACTCAAAAGGATTACCTACTTATCGAAAAGGCCTATGAATCTTATTGAAGTTTACTTCTCCACATGATTGGAAGAAGTTAAAGAAGCATTCACGCAAATTCTCTGATGAAAAGAAGAAGATAAAGGAGGTATAGAAGAAGAACTCATCATATTAGGAAGAAGAAGAAAGTGCATCCACACACTTAAAGGTACAGAAGAAGACTTCCTCTCTTGCACTCAACACATGATAGGTAGGAGATGATTGAACTACACCCTAAGAGTGAGGATTAGGAAGTTATCCTCAATGATGGCTTTTGGCGGAAGTGGTTAGCCCATAATACTTATAGATGGTAGATCATGAGTTCAATTTTCACAATCGGTATTAGAGCCTAGGAAGTAGGATTTGGCAAGGTGGATGGAAGATGTGTGCAAAACTTTCCCACATACTTAAACAAAGGTAAAAAGTTACTCTAGTTCACTTGGAGGATCATACACACTTTGTGTGTGCTTTCGAAGGATTATAAAACATGTAACCCATCTAAGCTGAATCATATCCAATAAATACTACCTTTGTTTTCCTTTCATCTAGTTTATCTCTTATTTGTGAAGGTACATGAGCATAAGCTAAACAACCAAACACCTTGCAATTTCCTAGAATAGGTTTTCTTCCATGCCATGCTTCATAAGGAGTGATGCCTTGAAGTGATTTTGATGGTAGTGTATTGACAAGCTACAATGCAATTGAAATAGTCTCTTCCCATAGATAATGTGGCAACCTCTTCCCTTCAAACATTTTCTCGCTTATCTAACTAATGTCTTGTTTATTCTCTATGAAATTCCATTTAGTTGAGGAGATTACCTCGTAGTTACTTCCCTCTTAATACCTCTATCCTACAAGAACTCATCAAATTCCTTGGAGAAACATTCTCCCCTCCATCAAATATGAGCTTCTTGAATGATCTATGTGTATGGTTCTCCACATGTGCTAGATAGTATTTGAAGCAATCAAACACTTCATTCTTAATCTTGATAAAGTACAAAATAGTCCATCTACTATGCTCATCAATAAATGAGACATAATACCTTGATCCTACCAATGAAGGTTCTTGGCTTGGCCCCATACATTTATATGTACTAAGTCCAATAAGTTCTTGTGGATATAGCCTTAGAGGTTGAATGCTTCTCTTTGTGCCTTCCCAATCTAACAAGCATCACACCTATTGATCATGTGCCTCTTTGATATGATTGGTAGCCCTTGAACACTTTGATTCCTACATGTATCCTTCAAGGTTCTTTCATTCACATGAGGTAGCATCTTATGCCAAACTTCAAGCTCACTTAGGGTTTGAGACCCAAAGTTGAATAGAGCTATGTTTTGATTTCTCCTACTTCAAGTAAAGAGCCTATCATGCTTCTCGTCTCTATATATATTCTTGAAGCATTGGCATGGATCTTGCACAAAAGTTCCATGTTGGGTGAACCCAACTTGCAAGGCTTTCTCAACTATTTGGCCTACACTTATTAGGTTTTTCGTAATACTGGGAACATATATAGAGTACCTTGCTTTGAATGTTTTTCCTAGCATTGCAAGCCTTGAAATTACCAATCTTCTCCACATTATGCTTTGTGTCATCCCCTATTTGGAATTCATGCCTGTGCTTTGGATTTTCCAAGTCATATAAGAGAGCTATGTTGCCTACAACATTATTTGAACATCTTGAATCTAGGTAGAATAAATGATCATCTTCTTTACCTTCCTTATGGATTAGATTCATCAAAAGCAATGAATCTTCATGTCTTTGGTCTTGGAAATAGTTGTTCTAGTCCTTTCTGTATTCATGTCCACCTCTACCTCTCTTGTTGCCATATGCACCGCTTCCACTTGCTTTCTAGGTCTTTCCATTGAATCAGCAATTTTGAGTGGTGTATTTGATCTTATCACATATTGCACAAGGTTGAACATTTTGGCCTTTAGTTTTGTCATGCTTCGATCCTTTCTTCTTCCCTTTCCACTTACGCTTGACTACAAAGTTGGCATGGGAAGCCTCCTCTTCCTTCTTCTTTCCCTTTTAGTTTCTTGTCCTTCTTATCTATGTATAGAGCACTAGTTGAATTAACTTGCACCCGTTCTTTTGTAGGAGGAATTTTACTCTCTCCACTTACTTTTTTATCATATATCATAAATTCAAATCCTCTATTATCTGTTAAGTCAATAACTTCCTTTATGCAAGAATCAAGATCTGGACATCTTCTACAATACACTATGGTTCTCAGTTGAGCATTGATTAATCCTTCAATGAATAAAGATACTCTTTTTGGCATAGAAGGTTTTTCATCAAGCGTGTTTAAATATTGCTTAAATCTCATTGCAACTATTCTCACACTCTCTTCAAGTTTTTCTTTGAAAGTACCTCAATGGTAGGAACCATGAGAAAGTTGCTCGTGTTAGAATTAATCCAAAAGCCTCAAATTTTATAGCGTATTTAGTCACTTCTTCTGCTCTCAAATTTTTTTTGTGATCTACTACATGATCATGAGAATCACTAGGTCCATCATATTGGTTTTTAATACATTTTTCCACTTGTGATGGTCTAAGCCTCCTTCCTTGATTATACCAATAATTTCTTCTCCTTGTAAGAAACTCTTCTTCCTCTCTTAGGAAAGGATTAGGTGAAACTTCTTTCCTTTGGTGCCTCTACTGGGGTATGATGTCTACTATTTCTCTAATTCTCATGGTTTTCTAAGTTTTTACCTCAAGTTTCTTTATCCACACTTTGACCTCGGTCATTAGTTTTATCAAGATTGTTAGTGAATACATACACAGAACCCTATCAATCATCATGTATTCCATCTTTAAGTTGAGCCACATGCATCAAAATTAAAGGAATTTCTACATTTATCGGTCTAATGAGTTCCTTATGAAACCTATCTTGGTATAAATAGGCTCCAAAATCTATTTGTATAGAGATATTTGAGGATATGCCTATATTCCCCTTGGTCAAAAGTTATAGGTTCCACATTATAATCCTCCATGTTTGTTTCAACAATTGGTGCATTTTCTTCATCCAACTTATTAGTTTGATGTTCTTGACATTTCCTTTCTCTACCTTGTGTATATGTGCATTTTGTGACTAAACCAGACCTCAATCTCATCAATTTTTGAAGGTGTCAAGTTGAACCCTTTTTTTCCTTTTTTTTATGAAAAAGGTTTTATTGTTCTTTCCAAGTTTTGATGAATTTTCCACTCAATTGTATCTCTTAAAATGTGACATATGTTTGTCCAAACCCACACTTACGATCTTTTTGAGATTTTCTTCGAGTTATGAAAACCACATATCTATGCTCAAAATTGTAATTTTCAATGGTAATCAGGATTCTCTGTGTTTTGGTTCATTCCATTTTTTTTTTCAATTTTAAGTTTTCCATTTTTTTACTTTTTTAGAACATTATGAAAAAGTATTGATTTTTTCTCACAATTGTGTTTGGTTTTCTTTATTAGTCTTTAAAAATGTGATTCTATGTTGGAAATTGCATTTTTCTTGAAAATCATGATTCTCAAAAATTCTAAATTCTATGGCAAAAAAAAATTCTTGGTAAAGAGTCACGAATTTCTCTTGAAACACAATTCTGAGCAGAGAATTATGCTTTTAGAAGAAATCGCTATTTTGTGAAGGTAATCACATTTCTCTTTGAGGAGAAAATCCTAAGTTACTTATTTCTTTAAAATGGTGTTTTTAACAATAGTCATGTTTTTTTTCTCACAATTGTGTTTTTACTCACAATCATTTTTTTGGCTATTGTGAGGGATATAATCCTGAAATTCCAAATCCCTCACGATCACGACTTGTGTTGAAAATCGTGTTTTTGTTTCTCACAATGTGATTTGCTCACAATCTTTTTTTTGGGTGATTGTCTACATTCATTCATGGTCTTGAGAATCGTAGTTTTTATTTTTAGAATCATGATTTTGTGCTTGTTTATGAAAAATCTTTTACATAGTTTTTCCTTATTTTTCACTACCATATATGTGCCTTATACATCCTTATGTCATGCAATCCAGAACATAATTTAAAAAATATAAATTATTTTTATGAAAATTCCTATCAAGCATAATCATAATTTTCAAATTCTAAACTTGTCACAAATGTTTGCCTATGATTACCTTTTCTTTTTTATAAAATATTAGTGAAAAAGTGGAAAAATGACTCCAAGTGCTTAGAATTTGTTATCAAGATCTTGCTCATGCACACACGGAGGTTACGGGTGTAGAAAACACACAAAAAATAGACACACCAGGAGACGAGACAGAACGTAGTATTGGATGCAATCCCCCCCATGCACTCTGTCTCGATAGTCCACAGAGTGCATGTATTTATAGGAACTTTTTATTATGTCAAAATAGTGGTTACATGAGAGAGGCTTCAAAAAGCATGTGTGAAAGTAAAAGTTGGTAACTTTTGTAGGAAGCCTTTGCTTTCAATATCATAAATCGCGGTCTACAATGACCCTTATGATAACCACTACTTTTCTAACTGTTTCTAACAATATAACCTTCTACGCGGGTTTATTTACAAACTAAATTATAAGTCGGATTATTGATGTCTACCCTAAAGTTAGATTATTGATATCTGCCCTAAAGTCAGATTATTGATGTCTGCCCTAAATTTGTAATATTGATGTCCGCCCTTTCACGCCCTCACGAACTGTCAACTGCTATATCAAAAACACCAAAAGACATTAATACATTAATAAATTAACACTCCAACAATGCCTTGTTCAACACATTCCATAATTTATAACATGCCCCTCAATTGAAAAAGCAACTGACCTCAGTTGAAAAAAATAAAAATAAACATGGATGGCCAGTCACATGTTCCATCGTTGAATGAAAATAAGCATGTTCCATGTAAAAACACATGCATGGAAATTTTCATGGAGAAAATACATTAATGTGTTTATGTATGATATGCAAAAATTAAGTGGTCATAATAAGGTGTTAATTGTGTTTTATGTATAATTGACATTCTTCAATAGAGTGATTTTTATACTTAACTAAATATTGATGATATTGACTACCTTTGCGTGTAGTAGTGACACCATGATCAATTATTTTCTCAGGAACCTAAGTAAACTAATATGAAAAGAGTTATGTATATTCCAATGAGATGGTATATCTAATCTAAGTGAATTATCATTAATTTTTTGTATAATGTGAAATGGTCCATAATAACGTGGTGCAAGTTTAATTTTAGGATGCTACAAAATATTTTTGAGATGTCTTTTAATGATGCACGACCACACAAGATCATTTTCCTTGAACTGCTTAGCTAATGGTTTTGTATTGATATTACATGTGTATGGCTCTTGACTTTTCCTAATGTGCTCATGAACATTGTGAAGTATAGAAATGTGAACTTGAGCAATAGAATCAACCATCAGAATGTCGATTTGGGTGAGTGACATGGGAGTGGGAAGCTTTTTGCCATAAACAATTTCAAAAGGTGCACGACTAGTAGTGGTGTGTGTGGTATTATTGTACGCAAATTGAAGCAATGGCAACCTTTCATCCTAGTTAGTGGGACTATCTAATGAATAACAATGCAATAAATCAAGAATAGTACTATTTTTAGACTCATTTTGTCCATTACTTTTAGGATGAAATGTAGAGCTAAAATCTATTTTAGAACGACAAAGTTTTTCTACATGGAATGAAATATGCATATTTACTAAACATATCAACTATTGTCCAAATCATATCATTATGTGATGAAGTGATGGGAAGACCTGTGATAGAATCCATAGAAATTTGTTCCCATGGTTCGTTCGGAATGGGAAGTGGCATTAATAATCCAAACGGTTTACCATGATGATGTTTTACATGTTAACATACAATGCATTGAGAAACATAATGTGCAATATCTTTTTCCATGTGTGGCCAAAAGAAGTAATCTTTGCAGGCAGAAATGGTGCTTTGTATGCCTCTATGACTCATGTAAGATGGTTCATGCATTTCTTTGATGACAAAATCTTTAAAAGCTTGGGTTATGCATAATCTATATGGAAAATAAAGAAAACCATTATGAAATGTATAATTTTCATTAGATAAATATGCACCATTGTTGAAGTCATGCCATACACATGAAAAATATAAATCAGATGCATAAGTGGAAACCATTTCTTGAAAATAATGAATTTGGATGGCAAAAATCTTATGCAAAACAATAGAATGTGAAGGAAATCAGCTAAGAGCATCAGCTACAACATTAGCTTTACCAGGCTGATATTGGATCATGGGAATGATGCCCATTTAAGATGTCGATCAGAGACTAAGGGTTGATTTAATAAATGCTTAATAGCATGTTGATCGGTTTTGATTAAGACCTCAGAGACCATAATATAGTGTTTCCAAATTTGCAAAGCATGCACAACCGCTATCAATTCTTTATCATATGTACTATAATTATTTTCTGAAGGCTTAAGCTTCCTACTCTCAAATGCAATGGGATTATCATTTTGTATTTAAAACAACACCTGTTCCCGAACCACTAGCATTACTAACAACATGAAAGGGTTGCGAAAAAACAGGTAATTGTAAAATAGGTGCATGTTTGAGTTTTTCAAAGGATTATTGTTGGGTAAGTCCCCATGCAAATTTTATTTTCTTTTTCAATAACGAGGTAAGAGGCAATGATAAATAAGAAAAATTTCGAACAAACTTCCTATAGAAACTAGCCAACCCAAGAAAAGAATGAACATCATTAACTGATTGTGGTGTAGGCCATTCTACTATAAATTTAATATTTTTTGGATCCACATGCACACCTTCACTGAAATAATATGTCCTAGATATTCTAGCTTACGTTGAAAGAAGTAACTCTTTTCAAGATTAGCATAAAGTGTGTTCTCTCGTAGTAAATAAAAAATTGTTTTAAGATGCTTCTCATGCTCACTATCATTCTTACTGTAAACAAGTATATCGTCAAAAAATACAAGAACAAAAGCTTGGTAATCAAGAAAAATGTTGTTCATCATTCGTACAAATGTAGCAGGGGCATTAGTAAGTCCAAAGGGCATTACCATAAATTCATAATGGCTGGTTTGAGTTCTAAATGCGGTCTTAAAAATACCAGTTTGCATCATACGAATCTGATGGTATCCCGATTTTAGATCAATGATACTAAAGACATGAGATCCTCATAATTTATCTAAAAGATCATCTATTTGAGGAATAGGGTATCTATTCTTTATTGTGATCTTGTTAAGGGCTCTATAATCAATGCACATTCTTTAAGGTTTATTCTTCTTCTCTACTAAGAGAACTGGTGCTCCAAATGGGGAAGAACTAGGCCTTATAAGTCCTTTCTGTAGTAGGTCTTTTACTTGGTTTTCTATTTACTTTTGGTGTAGTGGGTCATGTCTATAAGGTGCTTTGTGAGGAGGAGAACTACTAGGGACTAAGTCTATGCTATGGTCAAAGGATCCTCGAGATGGTGGTAGTTCAGAGGGATATTCAGACATAAAACAACAATCTTTATAAGTATTCATGAAAGGTTTATGTGCATCAAGAAGTGTATGAGTATACTCATTGATGAAATTCACAAAAACAATGCATGAATTGAATCCTTTCCTAAATGCACATTTTACTTGAGTATGACTAATCAATGGAAATGGATGGAAATCATGCCGTGCAAACAAAGTAATGATTTGACCTTTAAATTCAAAGTTAAAGGTATGTGTATGGTAGTCAATGTGTGGGTTATAATGATAAAAAAAGGGCATACCTAGTATAACATCGTAAGATTGCAAAGGTGCAATTAAAAATGTTCGTGAATCAACATATGGGCCTATGCTAATCGTAACATCTTGCACTTCTTGTGTTTACATTATAACGATTACCTTGAAATGCAGCTTTTACTTTATACAAGGAAGGAATTTTTAATTTAAGTTCTTGTACTAATAAATGTGAAATGAAGTCATGTGAACTACCATCTTCATGTAAAATTTTAACGAGTTTGTTATTTATAGTACCCTACATGCAAAGTAGAGAATGAAGAGAGATATCGTTACCCAAGCTATCCTCTGGTACATCTTCAAGCATTCGAACCAATAGTAAATTTTGCCAAAACCGCTTCGTGTAGGTAGTAACTGTATTACCCTCCTTCCATGTAAGGGTTGTCCATGCACATCGAACATGTAAATGGTATTGAGGAGGAAGAAAAGAATCCTTCACTTTATCTTGGAAAGCCTTCCACATTCTTGGACGCTCTATACTCTGTCGTAGGACATTCCACCAAAGTTGAGCTTTTCCTACTAAATAGTTAGTGGCAACTTTGACTTTTTCACTTTGAGCATATGTTTCATCAGTATAAAAATCATCAAATTGTGGCAACCGTGAATGGACTAAAGGGCCATCCTTATGGCCATTAAATCATAAAAATGAGTAATTTTTAACACCAATCTTGGGATGTGTGCAATCCGATTAGGTAGAGACAATAGCTTTGACCACCCTCATAAGGTTACCTTCATCAGTTTGCATCTTTTGGAGTCATTAGGGAAAAAAATGAGCCCTGCATGGGCTTTTTGGATTAAGGAGTGATTAGTGAGGGACCAATGAGATGAGGGTGGTGGACACATTATATAGCCTATAAATCACTAAGTTGAAGGGGGATGAGGGGACAGGATTCCCCTATGTTCAGGTTTTGCCTCTAGAGAGAGAAAGGAATCTCGTAACTTACCTGGGCCCAAAATTTCAAAATTTTCAAAAAGTTATAAAACTCATCATAACACCATTTAATGGTCCCCCCAACCACGTTTTAGGATCAAAAGTGTTATTTTTGGGTTCTAAATCAAAGTCCCTGCATGAACTGAACTGAAAAAAGTGACTTTTTTAAAAATAACTCAAAATGCAACTTTCTCCCTCCGAAACCTCACATTTTCATACCCAGGTCCCAAAAATTCATCTCTTTCCACTACTTTCTCTCCCTAGCATACCATTGCAGCTTTTGCGTCTCCATTTCTTTCTCTGTGCATCATCTTCTTTGAATTCCTACTGTCACTTCCATAGCTTGAATTCCAATGGAGAAACCTAAATCTCATAGACGTCCAAAAGATGAGGTGTGGCAGCAGTCAAGGAACCGAAGGAGCCACAAGACAAAGAGGGTCGGAACGAAGAGATAGCACAAGCAGACACAGTAGCCAAAGAAGATCTGGCAAGTAGGCCATCTAAATTTTCTAGACATCAAGGAGTGGAGCACACAAGAAGAAAGAGCAAGTAGGGAGCTCCAAGAAATGTATATCAAAATGTTAGAAGAAATCCCTACAACAATAGTGATTTTCATCACTAAAAACCCTTGTAAATACCATTTCACATTTTTGTAGCTCCATTTTGTGCAAGCCAAGGAGTCCTTGAGCTCGAGGAGCTTTAGAAGTATCTACCTGTCAGTTTTCACATTTTTTAGACTTCGTTTGAACCTCCAAATAGGGTAGAGAACCTAATTTTTAACTAGGCCGGACACTAGGTCTGGACAAGGCCAAAACCTAGTCAAAAACTATAAATAGAGCTAGAGAGCTCATTTTTGAGGTTAGCTTGTAATTGAAATGAACTTGTAAGAGCTTTTTGAAAGTAATCTAAGAACTCCATTGCTTCTCACTCTTTGTCTTGCCGTATGTGCGCGTGTGTGTGTATGTGTGTGCATGCTTGTGTGCTTCTCACTCACGCACTTGTGCCTCCACTTGCTCGAGGTCTTCATACCATCCTCACGTCTTCCCGGATTGACATTAAAGGAGGTGCTACTCATCACTGAGCTACACCAAATTTTGGCGCTGTTGCCGGGGATCGAGCTTTGAGGACGAGCGTGTGATGGTAAGAAGTAGAGTTGAAGCGTTGGAGTTATAGGTATTTTCTTCACTTTTATCTATTTCCTTTTGTTTCCTTCATCACCATCATCATCATCACCATCTCCCACCTCCATCTCCATCATCGCAAAAATTTCAGTTTTTTTACTATATTTCCTTTCTCCTTCCATTCCCCTCATTCCACTTGTGAGAGAGAGCGAGAGAGCAATATTGTGTGTGCTGTTTTTGCATGTTTCTTGAGCTATCTTGCAGGTACATGCTGCATCATCTTCTCCAGCACTTCGCGCAGGTACGGAAATCTTGGCAACTGTCTCTGTGTCACCGGTCTCTGTCAATCGCGACTGACAGAAAAAATGCTCCATTTGCCAAACAAAGTACAAAACCATGATCTACAGGCCTAGAGCTTCCCAAAACTGTGTTTAGATTTTTGAAATTCATCAGATTTCTGTCAATCGCGATCGCTCAGTCAATCGCGATCGACAAACCACGACGGACAGACCTGTCAATCGCGATCGACCAGTCAATCGCGACTGACAGCCCACGACGGCTCTGTCAATCGTGACCGACAGAGTCAACGACCGATTGACCACGACGGACAGATCATACATGTGACACGTGTCAATCGCGATTGAGTCATCAATCGCGATCGACCCATCAATCGCGACTGACAGCCCACGACGGCTCTGTCAATCGCGACCGACACAGTCAACGATTGTTTGACCACGACGGACAGACCCTCGCGACCGACCTGTCAATCGCGATCGACCGATCAATCGCGACTGACAGAGTCAACGACCCTTTGACCACGACTGATTGACTTTTCGAGCCACCTGTCAATCGCGATCGACACATCAATCGCGACTGACAGCCACGACGGACCTGTCAATCGCGATCGACACATCAATCGCGACTGATAGCCACGACGGACCTGTCAATCGCGATCGACACATCAATCGCGACTGACCTGTCAATCGCGACTGACAGAACTTGCGAACGCGATAGAAGGGCAAATTTGGCCAATTTTTAAGGGCAAAAAAATAGTGGTCTAATTTTTTGGGGAACTTTTAAGGGTTTAGCATTACATTGTGAGGCCGCAACCCAAGTAATTCAAGAATTCCTGTCTGCCTGAGTAAACTGTTTTGAACCCTGTTTTAGCACCTAAACCCTGATCGGACATAACTTTCTCATACGAAATCCGTTTGTTGTGATTCTTGTTTTGTTGGAAAGCTCGTGGGGAGTACAACCAAAACTTCCACTGGTTATGTGAAAATTAATATCAGGATAATTAGATAGGGTATTTTGAAGTTGACCATCCCCCGAGGTAGGAAAGTTGAAGGGTCCTTGGGATTGTTTTCCATAAAGGCAAAGGGGATTTGGCCTGTGAATTACATGCATGAAAGTGACCTGTCTGTCATTTGAATTTAAGTCTTGAGCTAATTTTGGGACTTTTACAGGTCCATTGAGAGCAATTGAGAGCATACAAAGCAAGGGTTTCTTTGCAAGCTTGAGACTCGGGTTCTTGAGCATCATAAAGCAAGGGATCAACAAGAAAGGTCGGAATATTCTCAACTCCCTTTGTCAATTCCTAGCTTAGGCTAAGAACGACTAGTGATAGGAGTAGGCCAGGACGGCGATAGGCATCAATCAAGTTGAAGACTACCTATGCACTCAAAGTTCAAGATTAAACATAATCTCTTCGTGATGCGATAATCTTAAAGGAAAGAATCTAACGAGGAACGATCAACTTACCGTGCGGAAACACACTCAAGTATACTTGAAGACGTGATATCAGACAAGATTATAAATGTTGTAATCCACTAAAAAAGAATCAAGTAATTGATACAAAAGAACTCAGCAACGAGGTTGTACTTGGGCAAATTTGGGCTATTCATTTAGGCTTATGAACCTTAGATCAGGGTGACATCTAGGGAGAGATAGACAAAGCCTTAGGTCTTCAGAGGCTAGTGTCAACCACACTGCTAGGTCTTGGGCCCAGCAGTTGAGCCACCACTCATACTACCCTAGCTCTGAGACTAGTGAATCAGAGATGTCTCAAGGTATGGAGAGACCTACGGGAAGTTCAGGAGTGCCATACTTGCACAGGGTAGAAGGCCCTTACAAAACACAGTTGGAATACCTTAGGACCAACCGATTAGGTGCTAGCATCTATGAGGACGGTCTAGGAAGATCCGTGGTCCATATTAAAAACCCTGACCAATCTATTGGACTAGAGCGCCCAGCTGTCAAGTTCGAAAACGGAGCGTACTTAGACAAGGAAGGGACAATATATGTGTTCACCAGTCACCCAGATAGGACAGATGAAGTCGGGAATGTAGTCCCAGAATCGTACATAGATGACCTAGAACAAGGGAACGTAGGAGGGGAGCCCAGGACCCCTCGAGGGAAATCTGTTCTTACTAGAATCCTCACACCGGAGTGGGTTCCCCAAGACAACAAGAGCATAGATCTGCTTCTAAACCGAGAGACTGACGAAGCCTTTTGGAGGTATAAATCTGATCGGCCAATTGATATAGGAACAATCATGATCTATGATTTTAAGGATCCTGATAGCCCAGGCAGAGTGACCTACTTGGATCACGCTTCAGAGAGGATCTTTGTGGTTACAGAACATGATAGACATGCTTACACTTGGAAGGGTGAATTCGTTTTCCCCCAACCAAGATCGAATGTATCCTATGGTCACCCTGGAGCTGGAACATCCCAAGCTCATGGAATTCAAAGAGACAGAAGTAGAGATAGACTAGAAGTAAGCTTTGCCAACCCAGGGGGCAGAGAAAGAACAAGAATGGAAACAAATAGAGTAGAACCTGAGATACTTAGAGCTCACAGGAATCAAAGAAATGCGGATGAGTTCCCTCTACCACGACCTAGAGAGCACACAAGGACTTTGAGACCGACTCAGCTAGTTAAGTCCATGAAGAACTACTTCGATGGCACTGGAGATCCATACGATCATGTGGCTGAGTTTAGGCAAGTCTTGAGAGCTGAACAAGTGGAGGATCTATTCACGCAGTACAATGCCTTTGGTCTAACCCTTAGGAACACTGCCCTGACATGGTTTCAGCCACTAAACGAGAGGCAGTTCAGGAGCATAGACCAACTCCTAGAGGCTTTCATTATTGAATTCTTTAAGAGTGGCATAAGACATAATACCTCCTCGCTGATTCACAGCTTCAAGCAAACCCCTCAAGAGACCGTGAGACTTGCAGGAAGAAGATTTAGGCAATATCTTGAAAGATGCCCTGATTCGGAGCTACCCACACCAGCTAAGCAAGTGGCTCTATTCTTGGACGGATTGCTAAGTACCAAATTGAGATCTTATGTGTACTTGAAGGACCCTAGGACTATAGAAGAGTGTGTACGCATGTGCATTGACATCGAGGATAACCTAGGGGAGGAGTTAGAGCTTTCCAAGATATACAAAGATTCATATAGTGCCTCTAGCCTCTCTTCCACGCAATCCACATCAATTGAGGAACTTGCAGAGAAAGTAGCTCAGAAATTAGGTGTCACTAGCAAACAGATCCCAAGGTATGCCCCTATGAAAAGATGCTATACTTGTGGTGGCGACCACATGGCGAATGTATGTCCCATTATGACTCAACCCCAGGTAAATCCTAGTAGCCAATACTGCACCATAGAACGGAAATACACAAATCACTCAGCACAAGACTGCCCATACAATAAGCAAGCGGTTAGGCAACCCTACCCTCAGCCATACCCTCAACAAGGCAGATACCAGAGTCAATACCCACCACAACAGTATACTAGGCCTCAACAAAATTATCAATCACAATATCAAGCCCAACAAAGGCCTCAGCCCGTGTTAGCACAACAACCCCCTGCCCCAGCTAATGTAATTCCGGTAAAGTATGCAGCGGCAGAAGAAAATTTGAATAGAGCTATAGTCCTTGTAACACCATTGATTTCTGAAAGTGACCCGAGTGACCATAGCTTTGATTCTACACATGTTGATAGCCCCCAGGCCTACTACATGCAGTCTCCTGAACATGGTGAGTCTTACTATAGTGAAGAGCCAAATGAACCTAGTTGGGAGTCAGATTACACAAACGTCATGTATGCAAACCCCAACCCTAGGCCTCAACCTAGGCAAGTAAGACCCCCATTCCCTAAAGGACCATGCTACAGATGTCAGGGAGATCACCTCATTCGTAATTGTCCCATGCCTGCACCTACCCAAACCCAATCAGTGACGATCCAGGGCTATTGCCAGGAGTGTGGAAAGGAGCATCTCTTACGAGATTGCCCAAAGAATCCCACCAATATGCCAAAAATAACTCCCATTAATGTTATTGGGTTAGTTGTAGACTCCACAGGAAGTGTGATGTCCACTACACCAGTGCAAGTGATCACTAGAGCTCAAGCATTGCAGCAAAATCAAGGGGTAGGCCAGGAAAAGACCCCAGATGTTAGTGAAACAAAGAGCATGACAAAGAAAAGGACTAGAGCTTGGAAGGATAGTCGTGAAAGAATGAAAAGACAATGGGCAAAAAAGATGAGTGAACTCGAGGAAAGCCTCAGAGAAACAAAGGCCAGGATAACTGAACTCACATCTCAAACTCCCTCTCACACTACCCCACCTCCACCATTCCCAACTCCATCCGACCCTCCACCTTCCAACCCGCCTCAACTAATTCCACCACCCCCTAGAGTAGGATCAGTCCTAGCAGATCCCACTCCCGAAGACCTTAATATGATGCTTAAAGCATATCAGGCTAGAATCCAAGAAGGGCCAAACGTAACTGATCATGAAAAGTGTTACCCTAGAGCAGAACTAGAGCTTGAACGAACCAAAATTTGTGCTAAGATGGTGGAGTTGGCTCAGACCATGTTTGAAGCCAGTCGCCTATTTAACATCTCTAGTTCAGCGAAGACACAGTTACACTTTGATGGACTGTTAGAAAGAATAGAGAAGCTGATTGCACAATCAGAAAAGGAACCCGCCTCTCAACACAAGGACAAGGCAAGTGAAAGAGTAAGCATTCCTGCTCACGAAGCCTATGTGCCTGAAGCCTATGTGCCTAACTCTACGGAGCCAGACACATCATCTTCTATGAATCGGTTCACACCAGAATTCCTACGTGAGATTCAAGAAGACAAATGGGCTAAAGAAAGTGAAGTCCCTCCTCCCATTGAACTTGTGGATGATGCACATGACCAATTCCCACAAGACATCCCATCCATTGATGAGGAGCAGGAGAGCACCCACTCTCACGAAAGACTAGACTTTGAGTCTAATTCTTTACAAGAATTACCCCACTTCACAGGCCCATGGGAAGCTAAGTCTACTTGTCTGAGAGCACCCACGGTCATGGTACGGAATGAGGACTCACTCATACGCAGGAACACAGAGGTAGTGAAAAACACTAAAGTACAATGCAACCTCACCTTAGAAGAGCTACTCAAAGTAAGGCCAGAGCTATGGAAACATGTAGCCAAACAAGTACCAGAGATATCAAAACCTCGTTCCCAGGTAGGATCACATAGGACAGTGCCAGTTATACCCTTGGATAAGATAGGAGATATGTGTGAAGGTGAAGAAGGGAACACCTATCTTCCCATTACCTACCAGGAGTACACCACCAAGGCAATTTTGGACTCAGGTGCAGGAGTTGCAATTGCCACCACTTCCCTATGGAAGCGTTGGGGCAAGCTAGCACTCAGGCCAACGAGAATGAAATTGCAAATGGCCGATGGTCATATTGAGAGACCCTTAGGATTGCTAGAAGGAATAACTCTCACCACCTGTGGTGTCGAGTTTGAGCATACATTTGCTATATGTGACTTCAGCAAAAATCATGCCTATGAGATGATCTTGGGAAGACCCTTTATGCGACAGTTGCAAGTGGTACAGGACTGGGGAACCAACTCCTTGTACCTACAACACTTAGGTGTTACGACCAAAGTGAATCTCAAAGATTACTCTCATAGAGATGTCCCTCCCATCCAATGGAATCCCATCCATAGAGCCAAAGATGATACAGAATCGGTGCATTCCATAGGGTCAGGATCCTCATGGATGCATGAAGACACCCACTTATGGATGTGCAAAGTAGTAGTAGAAGAAGAGAAGAGAGAAAAAGCCAGAGAGGTAGGTGCAAAAGAAACACATAGATCAATTCAAGACCCAGCCTATGCACCTGTAGTCTTTCCGGACGAAGAATTTGAACCCCACGGCTGGGCAGAAATCCTAGCAACAATGGATGTAGCCATCAATGAAGAACAATGGACACCTCACTGTGATGAGGATGGCTATGACATTTCAGTTTTCTCCATAGAGCCAATCATGGGAGAGGCAGTGTTAGAAGAGTGCGAACCTAGCCCTGATGCATTTGAGGATGCAAGTGACTCCGATCTAGAGTCAATCATTATGGACCCACCTTTTGCATCAGATGAAGAATACTTCTATGAAGTAGAATTTCAACCCCAGAGGCACGGAGAGCTTACAAAAGACGTAAGGCTAGCCACACATGTAACTCCTAAGGAAGAAGGAAAGAAAAGGAAGAAGAAAGAAGTCACACAAGAAGAGGAGGAATCTTTGTTTGAGGTCCCAGAAAATTTTAAGAAGTATGAGATAGATGACAGGAGGGTCATGATCAGAATGCCTAAACGAGAGGCACAATCAGGAGAGGCCTATGATAACAAAGAAACCACAAAGAAAATTGTGGTAGCCATGGAAGAGGGAGAAGAGAGATGCACTTACATAGGACATGACCTGACGGAAGAAGAAGAGCAAGAATTGATAGCCTTGCTAAGAGAATACAGAGACGTGTTCGCTTGGAGTTACAAGGACTTGAAAGGTGTGGACCCTGACATATGCTCACACACCATCCCCATGACCTCAGATGCCAAACCCTCTAAGCAAAAGCCATATACATACAATGATAATTACGCGGCCAAGATCAAAGAGGAGATAGATAGACTGGTTGAAGCTGGATTTATCTATGAAATTGAGCACACTGAATGGGTATCCCCCATTGTTGTGGTGCCCAAAAAGAATGGTAAATTACGTGTATGCATTAACTTGAAGAAGGTTAATGCAGCCACAATTCGAGATAACTATCCGCTTCCTATCACAGAGCATCTCTTAGAAAGAGTAGCAGGCAAGGAAGTGTACAGCTTCCTTGATGGATTTTCGGGCTACAATCAAGTAGCCATAGCTCCAGAAGATCAGCATAAGACAGCTTTTGCCACAGAGTGGGGTATATTTGCCTTTCGTGTAATGCCATTTGGGCTTACCAATGCACCAGCTACCTTCCAAAGGCTGATGTGCCATGTATTTAAGGAGTTCCTGAGGAAGAATTTAGAAGTCTATGTTAATGATCTTTGTGCTCATTCCAACGTTAGACAAACCCATATTCCTGAACTCAGACAAATCTTTGACAAATGTAGAGAATATCAAGTCTGCCTGAACCCAGAAAAGTGCGTTTTTATGGTCAGGCAAGGCAAGATTCTAGGACACATAGTGTCAAAGAATGGCATATCCACTGATGAAGAGAAAGTGAGAGCCATAGCAGAGCTACCTAGGCCAAGGAATGTCAAGGAAGTACAAGCTTTCATGGGACATTGTGGTTACTACCGCCGGTTCATTCACATGTATGCTGTCATTGCAAAGCCCATGTACGGACTTCTGACTAACTTTGAGTGGACTGAGGAATGTGAGAATTCCTTCCAGGAGCTTAAACGAAGATTATGTTCAGCACCAATCTTGACCACACCAGATTGGAACAAGCCATTCCATGTTCACGTGGATGCATCCAATTATGCTATTGGATGTGTACTCGCACAACCTACGGGTGAAGGTAATATGGATCTTCCAATTGCCTATGCTAGTAGACAATTGAATGCAGTTGAACAAAATTATACCACTACTGAGAGAGAAGGCTTAGGCATGGTATATGCAGTTAAGAAATTTAGACACTATTTTCTTGCAAACAAGTTTAAATTTTTTACTGACCACCAAGCATTGTTATATCTCGTGAACAAGCCATGCAATACAGGAAGATTAGTAAGATGGTTTCTCTTACTAATGGAATATGATTTCGAGGTTGTGGTGAGAAAAGGGAGGATTCATTTGAGAGCAGATCATCTCTCTAGGCTCACATCTGGAGAAGCCCCACAAGGAGTGTCAGATGACCTTCCTGATGCTTACTTGTTTAATTTGGAAGTGGTGCCGCAGTGGGCTAAGCCATTGGTACCAATGTTGACATACGGACCTAATCACCGAGTAATAAACACACAGGATAGAGAGGTAGTAAAAGCCCAAAAGTATCACATCATGGTAGGAAGTATGTACAAGCACACAGATCAAGGGATCTTGACTTGTTGTGTGGAAGAGGATGAGTACGCTAAATGGTTGCAATTAGCACATGTAGGTGCATTAGAGCAACACTACTCAAAACAACGAACCCTACTGTGTTGACCTAAGTATCAACTTAGGGACTTGCGGAGAAAGAGACTATACCTCAATCCCCTCACAAGTGCATATAGTGGGGATACACACCTTTAATTATCAATCCAAAGAGTATGCAAACCTAGCCGAGTGTATGAGGACATGCAATCATGTAATGGTCAATGCAAATGAACTACTCAAAGAATGTAAATGAGACAAAGACTTATCCAAACAAGCTCCAACTGTTGGTCAAGGCGAAACGATACTTGGTGCAGCAGCCGTCAGTATTTTGGACTTTTCTCCCAGCTCCGAACTCCAAATATAGCGAATAGCACATGAGTTTCGAAGCTCTCAAGAAGACGCATCCAATGGCAGTGGTTTCACTCAATTCCGACGCTCCTACTTCAAGTTATGAGCGAAATACTGAGTCGCGGGAATACTTTCCTACACTTCAGCACTTCCTACACTTCGCACACACCTTTCCTACAGCAAAGAAACACTTTCATGGATAGACAACACTCACAAGCACTCTTTCCAAGCAATACACATGCATACAAGCTCACGAAGAAGAAGATAAGGAGGGAAGAAGACACAAATTCGAATTTCTGTGCTCTCTATTCTCACAATGGCAAAAAGTCCTTTACAAAGAGTCACATTTGACTTATATACTAGTGCCCTAAAAATGGTCCTTTCACACAAGAGACCGGCACTTTATTCACTAAAAGACTAAATTTCTACTATTTTACATGGGTAAGCTTCTAATCTTCTGTGGGGATGCATCTAGAGGACTCCTCTAGTGCCTTTACAACGGAAAATATATTACAAGAATGATTATGATACAAAAAATGTGATGTCCAAATCGGAAAAATTTTGGGGCCTGTCTTTTTCTCTGCTTTGTGCACTCTTTAGCTCTGCAACACTCTCCCCCTCTTCGTCTCTGTCGTCCCTTGACAGACTTTGCTTCCCGGACGCGTCCAGTGGTCAGTGTTGCCTGATTCTTGATCTTGCATTACGTTTTAGAGGCGCTCTGCTTTTCTTCGCACGCTCCCCTTGGTCAGTATTGTCTGCAGTTAAACAGACATGCAGATTCGATGGCCTTCTTGATTCAAGCTCTACTACTCGAGAGCCTGTTGCACTTGTCTTGCCTGTTGACTTGGGTTGCCACGCACGCCACCAGTGACTAGGAATGTGCTGTTCTTAGTCACCCTCTTAAACTTTTCAGCCTCTACCCCTTTATAACTTTTGGTCCTCTGATTTGTCCTGGTTGCACACATCTGACCCTGTTGTATTGCTTTGAGGCTGTTTACTTCTTTCCACCGTGCATGACTTGGCTATTTTCTCTTTTCGCCTGATGCGTGCCCCTGCGGGGCTTCCTGCAGAGATGTATCTTCAGATCTTGCTTTTTAGTGAAGCTGCTTCTTTCGTTGTCTTCTTCTTTTCTTCTTCTTACTCGATTCTCCCTCAACACTGCCCCCCTCCTGGTCTCTGTCGTCCCCGACAGGTTTTGATAAGCGACGGGTATATGTTTGATAAACTCTTTGCTCTGTATCATTTAGCTGATTGGCTTCACGTATCATGAGTTGTTTCCATTGTTCTGCCTTCACACCGTCATTGGGTGGCTGTCTGTGATCTGCGAAGAAGCTGAGTTCATATGCCACTAATCTGGCATTTAAATTAGATGACATCTTCAAAAAGATTTCGGAATCTATTTCAAAAAATCCTGTAAAGAAAGCTTCTTCGAAAGTCTGCATATGTACACTTGGCAAGAACATAATTCGAGAATAATAAGCCATTATTGTTGGGCGGCTAGGCATAACTGACATATCAAAAATGAGGATCTCCGTGCCCTGATTAATGCGTATGAAGTTCAAAAATGTGTAAGCCGCGTGTTTGAAAACCTTCAAAACGGTGAGGATCATGCTAAGTATTTTGTTGGTCATTTTTACAGCTAAATCAGGTACTGTCGCGTAATTTTGTAGCCAAAATTCTATGGTTTTTATCATATAATCCTCCGTTGGCAAGTAATTAAGTGGCGGGCTCGGAAGCATAGGATAATTGAGCCACTGCTTATTGATAGTGCCGCTTCTTTGCAAATCCAAAAATTCCCTAGTATCCCTTCTGCGTGGTAGTGGACAAAATGAAGGGTTTATCTGGAATGCATATGGCGCTGCTTGCCAATGCACTCGTAGTGTGGGATGTTTCTCCAAAAATTTTCTCCGCCACACTGGTTGCACAGCTTCAAACTCTTCTTGAGTGTATGCGAATGTATCATGTTTGAAGTTAAGCTGCTCATCTGGACTCTTGTGTGTAATCTTCATTATATAACGTCTGGTCTTTTCTTTCAAGAGTCCATAGGGAATATTGAAGGGCTTCATGATTTTGTCCAGGTCTTTACCTTTTATCTTGGCCTCCTTCATGACTTTTACTACTTCATTTTCAAAATTTTCTGTTAATCGGCACACCACTAGTGCCCATTCCTTCTGACTTATTTCTGCAGTATATGGCATAGGATGGTCATCATGTATATGCGCCACCTGCTCACGTATTGGAGAATCATAGATCGGGTGAGATAGATGGCTTACCTCTACCTCGTCAGTAGGATTTTCCTTTTCTGGCACTACTGATGTCCCGATCGGTTCTTTGTCTTTCTTCTGATTCTTCAGCTGTTCTATGCATTCATCTTTTTCTTTTATCGTTTGCATGGCTTCTCCGAGTGCTTCTTTAGTTGCCAATAGTTCTTTACCTATGTCAGCTACATGATCCATGTTTTCATTGTAGCTTTGAACCAGTTTGGCATTCACCTTTTGTAATTGACGCTTCAGTTCACTGGTTTCATTGGCATATCTGTTCTTCCATTCTTTTATCTGGGCTTGTTCTTGCTTTAGCAGCTCTTCATTTTTTGCGATCTGATCCCATAATTCTTGATCTTTGGTTTCTGTGGATTCCTGTTGTATGAGTGGTTGATCATATAATAAAGACTTCATCAAATCTTTATTTCTGTTGCGTAGGCTGTCGTTCTCTTCCAGATATAGCTTGAGTTGTTGCTCTAATAGCATGCTTCGCATCTTCATTTTCTCTTTCTCAGCCTTGCTTGCTTCGTGTAATCTTTGCAACTCGGTTAGTTGTGTATGCAGCTGTTGATTCTGAGCAATGGATTCTTCATGTTGTGTCTTGATTGCCAACACCTCAGTACTTTTGTTTGCTAATTCTTTTTGTGCTGCAATCAATTGTGCCGATAGCTGTTCACTCATGAGTTGAAACTGATTCTTTTCTCTTCTTGCTTGATCATACTCGGCATCTATATCCATCATCTATTGTTGAGTGTCCATGGTTGTTTGAATCATCTTCTTTACTACAGGTTTCAACTGCGTAACATCCACGTTAAGCCATGTTTTTGGTATTGCCGGCTCTTCTCCAGTAGTGACGTCTTTTCCCTGTGCAATGTGTAATGTAGTGTCATGGGGTTGCCTAATCTGAAGCTGGATCCTTGGCTCAGCCCCCATGTTTGCTTTATCTTCTTGAGGTGTATCATCGGGCACCTCGATCACAGTCTGCTCTTGGGTTCGGAGCTCCTTCGTTTCCTTTCTCATTGGAGTTTGTTCTTCCTCTTTAATAGGTGGTTTTACCTGTGCAACACGGGTTGTGTCTTCTTTGATGCTTATTTTTGTAGTGTCATTCAATTGAATGACGTGCTCCGGTTCCATAGATTCTTCGACTTTCTTTTCCTTTTCTTCCTGATTTTGTGTCGTGACTTCTACTTGATCCATTTCATTCCATTCATCTTCTGGTGTTTCTGTTCGAATGTCAGTATCTAATGTATCTTTTTCAGGACTGGAATCCGTATTTGTACTAGAATCATCAATACCCAGCTCTTTGTATCTTCCAGCTTGTTTTGGTGTTTGCTCTGGGTTCGGTTGTGTCTTCTCTTGACTAGCTTGTCTATAATGATGTCCTTGAACGTTCAAATTGATCTGCCCTTGCATATACTGATGTGTCTCTTCGAGGGAAGCGGACAGATCTCTCTTTGTAATAGGCACTTGTGCCGTCGTGATCTTCGGTAAGAGATGAGTTCTCTTAGACTGTGGTGTAACTTGGGCTTCCTCTTCCCATAAACGCTTCGTACCCCTCATGGGTTTCTGTGTGCTGGTTCCAACCTCCTCAACCATAGCTACCGCTTTCTTCTTCTTAGGGATCGTTGCTGATTTTACGTATCTTGCTAGTCCTTCCGAGGTTGGCATCTCTCTCAAACAGTTCTTCATTTCTAAAGCTTCATAAATCAGTAATGTAAGAGCTGAACTGCCATTCAAAAACTTCTTTTGCCCCCACTTCTTCTGAGCTTCAAACAATCTTTCTTGGACATACCCTGTTAGATTGATTTTGTTTCCAATTTGCCTCATGGCATGTGATAATAATTGGACTACTATCTTCTGTGGAGCTGTATACCTGTGCATGCTTGGGAAACAAAAGTGCTGATGCACCAATCGTACAGCATCTTCTATGTCAATTCTGTTTATCTCCAAGAATGATCTCTTCTTGGGATCATGGCATTCTTCTTTCACACTAGTAATGCCTGCTTGATTCCATCCAAAAGCTCTGTTAATCAACTCATGTGTGAATTGGATGGTCTTCCATGTCCCTACTTTATCCAATACTCGCGCTTCTGGAACTGATATTTTTGTTGCGGCAGGCTGCATGGTGTTCATTACCTGTGCACATCTCCGAAAGTCTGGCACATATATAGGCAGTTTAAGAAATGCCTCTATTCCCGCTTGTGTCCATACATCCTCCATATGAGGTAGTCCTTGTATTATTGTTTTGAAATCCTGGGACATGATTAGAAAGTAATAATCTGTGTCCATAATTTTGATTGTAGCCATGAAGATTAGCTCTGCCACTGGTTGATCATCTCTGAACCAGTGACCTCTTGCTTTTGTTACTGATTCTAATGGAAGAAGTTGCACCTCTTCTTGCTGTGTAGATTCGGAATCAGTGGATGCCATCTGCACTCAATATAGAGTATGAATTAGTATCCATATGTTCTCAGAAATCCTCCTCTATATGTTGGTTATAAGTTCGATGTTGCTCCGAGTGAATGGTGTCGTCCCTTTCCCGTGTGTGTGAGAAAGGTAATACCTAGATTTTTCTCACTTTTATGTATTTTTATATTTTCTGCTGAAAAGAAAAACAGAAAAGTTAGTTCGTAGCCGAAGCGGTTATTAAATTTTTTGGAGTATTTTCTTAATATATGTACAAGTGCTCTCCTATTTCCCCATTAGGAAAATGTGCTTGACTATCCTGAAATAGAAGAAGGATGTGCCGAATGCTTGGCCTTGTAATGTGGCCCTATCATGCATACTTTGGATCTCGAAGGCTCCATATGTGTGCAATTGGAAGTAGTTGCCGTATGCATGTCGTTCATTTTGTCTTTCGGTATCCAAATTTGCTTCATTGTGCTGGGCCTTGTTGTATGTTGCCCTCTTCCACTGAAAGTGGCTCTTGTCTTCTTGTTGTGGGTCTGCTTCATCTGATTTGTAAATCTCGGAGTGGCTCCGGTTGTCATTACAGACTCCTTTCTCCAGTAGTCCTCTCTTTGTGGCTGTTTTGCCTGTGCGTTACATTGGTTCTTCTTGTTTTGGGGATCATCCTTTCGGTTTATTTTCCTTGGAATGCAAGACTTCGAAACCCATATTTGCGATCGATCTCGTTGAGCAGCTACGACTTTCTTTGGAATCCAAATTGTAGCAACGTGTCGATGACTTCGTTGTTCAGACTGACTTGATTTCTCCTTTGATTGTTCGGTTTGATGTCGGTTGTGCTTCTGTCGTCGAATATACTCCTCCACTTGATCTCTCTTTATCCACGCTTGATTAGAGTATGGAATAGGGTATATTTTAATGGGTACAAATTTTGAATTACTCCGAGGCTTAGTCTCTCTAATGCATGGTGTTTCAGTGAGGTTGATTTCAGTTTGACTGATACTCTCAAGACTTGCTAGACTAGAACAAGGTGTGCAAGCAGAATTCAATGTGTCCGCACATATAGTACTCGATGAAGGTGTCTCTATAGTGCTAGTGATCATACATTCAGGACTTTGTTCATTAGAATGAACTGTTTGCTCTATGCTCACAGATTTTAATGGTCGCTCGTCTAGCAGACTGAATACTTCACGATGTCCTATCCTGGCTGAGATATATCCTAACGCCAATTGAATGGTCACCTCGTATTCGTAAATCCAGTCTTGACCTAACACTACCTCTTCAAGTAAATCTTGGTCATGACACACTAACAGCTTTTGTTCCATGGTGTTGTTGCCAAGATGCAACGGTAAGGTGATCTCACCTATGCATTGAGTGATTGTTCCTCCTATTCCTATCAACTGGTCCATCGATGGGCGTATTGTCTCTTTGAGTTTTTGGGTCAAAGAAAGCTTAATGCAGCTTACGGCTGCTCCTGTGTCAGTAAGAGCATTTACCAAGTGATACTCCGTTTTTCCGGCTCCCAAATTTAAATATGGTTGTGTTCTTTGCGATCCTAGGTTTTGAGTGGCTCTAAAGTTAGCCATCGGGATAAGTTCTTCTCTTTGACGATATCTTTCATCTCGCTCTCTCATCCACTCTTTTCGTTTCTTTATCCTTTCCAATGCTTCTTGTCTCGCTTCTTCCCGTATTCTTTCCTCTTCTAAGCGTCTGTTTTTACCTTTGATTAATCGTGACATAGTTTCGTCAGTTAATGGTTCTAGGTATTTCTTTACTCTACACCCACTGATGTAGTTTGGCAACACATCTCCATCTAAGGTTGCTAAGCTAATGGCTCCACTTGTAGATATGCGATTAATTATTAATGGACCATATCCTCTCTTTTGCAATTTCTTAGCATGTTGTTTCAAAGTGTATACCAAAACTAAATCTCCTTCCTTCAATTTTTTGTCCTTGATATGCGCATCAAAATAGGCTTTTTGTCGTCTTTTAGCAGCATAAATACCTGCTACTGCTTGTAACCTAGTTTCATGAAGCTTTTCTATTTGGTCCAATTGGGCTGATAATTCATGTCCTGTCCACTCGTAAGTAGTTGCTACTCTAAGAGTGGGAATCAAGAAATCAATTGGCAAAATAGCATTTTGTCCGTACACTAAGTTAAAAGGAGTGGTGCCTATTGCGGTTTTATAGGCTACTCGAAATGCCCATAAAGCATGGTGTAACTGTTTATCCCAATCTGATCTACCGTTGTTAACGATTTTGGTGAGAACTGTACACAAGATTTTATTTGAACTTTTTGCTTGTCCATTTGCTTGTGGGTGATAAGGGGCAGATTTCTTATGAATTACCAAGAATTCATTCAATAAGGCGTCTATCACTTCATTAACAAAGTGCGTACCTCTATCACTCACAATCTCTATAGGTAGTCCAAATCTAGTGAAGACGTTCTCGAAGAGAAACTTGGCTGTAGTTCTTGCGTCATTTTTCGTTGTTGCCTTTGCTTCAACCCATTTGGTCAGGTAATCTGTGGCTACAATTATGTATTCGGCATGTGACCCTTTTGCTGGTGGGCTAATAGGTCCTATAAAGTCTATCCCCCATTTCGTGAAAGCTCTAGCACTCATCATGGGTCTAAGTGGCATCTCATCTCTTCTAATAGGATATTTCGTTCGTTGACAAGTATCACACCGTTGCACATATGTTATGGCGTCTTGATGTAGAGTTGGCCACCACATTCCAGCAAAGAGGATCGTTTTTGTTGTTTTGTCTGCAGAGAAGTGTCCTCCTGCAGCTCCTGTATGGGCCATCTCTAAGACAGAGAGATATTCATTTTCATGAATGCACATTCTTAATTGGTTATCTTTCCCGCGTTTAAAGAGTTGTTTTCCTATGATGGCATAATCTTTACTCTGTTCTTCAAGAGCACGCTTCCTTGCTAAGGTAGCTCCATCAGGGTATTCTTGAGTCTTCAAGAACTTTACTAGAGGCATGCTCCACCTTGGTGCTATTGTAGAATAGCATAATGTAGAGTTCTCGTCTGGGATTTGTTCTTGACAGGTTGACACATAGTTATGTGCATCTCGTTGCATGGTTGGCCAATATATGCCAAATCTCTTGAGTGTTTGCCACGTTCCATTTGCGTTCAAATGAGTGTTCCATTGGTTTATGTGTGCTTTCTGAAGCCACATTTCTTGTTCCTCTTCTTCCACGCATCTCATCAGTAATCCGCTTGAATCCTGGTGGTACAAACTTCCCGCAAGGATGTGAAGGTTTTTAGTCTTCCAAAGGTCTTGCATTTGGTTTGGTGTGATCCCATCTTTAGGTCCATGTGTAAGTATAGGGATCAATTTTTCTGCCCATTGAGGACATACTTCCAGGTTAAAAAGATAAGTATCTGGCAGATCATCTGGTACTCCTATGGGTGGTTCTCCATGGGTCATCCGAGATAAGTGGTCTGCCCTTATGTGGGTGTTTCCTTTCTTGACTATTACCTCAAAATCAAATTCCATTAGCAATAAAAACCATCGTACTAGTCGTCCTGTATTGCAAGGCTTGTTGACTAAGTACAATAGGGCTTGATGATCAATGAAGAATTTGAATTTGTTTGCCAGTAAGTAATGTCTGAATTTCTTGACTGCGTATACCATCCCTAGGCCTTCTCTCTCCGTAGTAGTATAATTGCGTTCCGCTTGATTTAACTGTCTACTAGCATAGGCTATAGGGTGGTCTAATTTTCCTGTGTCAGCTGGTTGAGCTAAGATGCAACCAATGGCAAACTTGGAAGCATCCACATCAATGTGAAACGGTTTATTCCAGTTGGGGACTCGAAGGATGGGTGCTGAACTCAATCGATTCTTTAACTCATTAAAAGCTTTTTCACATTCTTCGGTCCAATTAAATAGAGTCAATAATGCATAAAGAGGTCTAGCAATTATGGCGTACATATGTATGAATCTTCGATAGTATCCACAATGTCCCATAAATGCTTGGACTTCTTTAGCAGTCTTCGGTCTTGGTAAATCCAAAATTACTTTAATTTTGTCTTCATCTGTTGAAATTCCATTCTTAGAGACAATATGTCCTAAGATTTTCCCTTGTCGCACCATGAAGACACATTTTTTAGGATTGAGGCATACTCGATATTGTCGACATTTAGCAAAAATCTTTTCTAGTTCAAGGATGTGCTCCGATCGTATAGCTGAATATGTACAAAGATCGTCCACGTATACCTCCATACTTTTTCTCAGAAATTCTTTGAACACATGACACATCAATCTTTGGAAAGTAGCTAGGGCATTCGTTAAACCAAAAGGCATGACTCTAAAGGCGTATACTCCCCATCCAGTTGCAAATGTTGTCTTATGTTGGTCCTCAGGAGCAATGGCCACCTGATTATACCCTGAAAAGCCATCCAGAAAACTATAAACTTCCTTCCCTGCTACCCTTTCCAAGAGATGATCTGTAATTGGTAAGGGATAACTATCCCTTATGGTCGCTGCATTTACTTTCTTCAAATTGATGCACACTCTTAACTTTCCATTCTTTTTTGGTACAACCACCAAGGGTGACACCCATTCCGTGTGCTCAATTTCATAGATGAATCCAGCATCTAATAACTTATCTATTTCTTCTTTTATCTTGGTTGAATACACATCATTATAAGTATATGGTCTCTGTTTTGAGGGTTTGGCTTCGGATGTCATGGGGATTCTATGCGCACATATAGATGGATCTACTCCCTTTAAGTCCTTATAAGTCCAAGCAAAGACATCCCAGTATTCTCTTATGAGACGAATTAACTCCTGTTCTTCTTCTAATGAGACATCCTGTCCTATGAAGGTACATCGTTCCTCTCCTCCTTCCATAGTTACAACTATTTTCTTGATTTGTTCCTTATTATCATATGCTATTCCAGGTTGTGCTTCCCTTTTAGGCATTTGAATAGCAATTTTCCTCTCCTCTACTTCATATTTTTTAAAATGAGCTGGTACCTCAAATTGGTCTTGGGGTTTGTTTTCTTCGTCTTCTGATTCTCTTTCGACTTCAAATTCCCCTTTCTGTGTAAGTTCCTGGTGTCTCTCATTGGCAGTGATATTTATGTTGGTAGTACTATTTCCTAGATCCCTGGGTTCAGGTTCCATTTCAATGCTCTCGTAGTCCTCCTTCCAGTCTTTCTCGATCACTTCTCCTTCTTCTGCCTCTTGGAGGACTACCATATACAGGCTAACATCATAACCCTCCTCATCAATACATTCGTTCATGGTCACTACTTCTTCGTTTACACAGACGTCAAGGGTAGCTAAGATTTCCATTCAGCCGTGAGGTTCGAATTCTTCATCCGGAAATACTTGTGGCATATAGGCTGGATCTTGTACAGATCTCACTATTCCTTCTTTCTGCTGTCATCCTTTTCTTCTCTCTTCTTCCTTCTTTGCAGCTTGACATATCCACAGATGAGTGTCTTCGTTCATCCAGGATTGATCACCAGAACCTGCACTATGAACCGATTGATCGTCTTCCTCTTTGTGTATTTGATTCCATTGTAGAGGTGGCACATCTTGATAAGTGTACGTATGTAGGTTTATTCTAGTGGTGGTTCCTGAGTGTTGTAGGTATACCGCGTCTTTTCCCCAATCTTGTACGACCTTTAGCTGTCTCATGAAAGGCCTTCCCAAGATCATTTCATAATTGCTTGGCCTTTCAAAGTGACATATTGCTAAAGTATGTTCAAATTCCACTCCACACATAGTGAAGACTACTCGTTCCAACAATCCTAAGGGTCTTTCCGTATGTCCATCTGCCATTTGTATTTTCATGCGTGTTGGTCTTAATGCTGGTTGTCCCCATTTCTCCCAAATTTCTTTGGTAGCAATGCCAACACCAGCTCCTGAGTCTAGTATGGCTTTGGTAGTGTAACCCCTATAGGTGATTGGAAGACAGGTATTTCCTTCATCTCCTTCGCTAAAGTCTCCTACCTTATCCACTGGAATTCTCACTGTTTTTACTTCGTCAGCTATCTCTTTCTTTTCCTCCTTGACTTCCCATTGATTGATCAATTTCTCTTTTAAGTGTGGTTTTACCTTTAAGAGTTCTTCAAATGTTAGGGTACATGGGATTTTTACCTCTCTAAGACGTTGTATGATCTCGGATGTTTGAACTGATGGGTTCGTTTCCCGTCTCCTTATTGATGGAATGCGATACAATTCTGAATTGTGCTCGTACTCCCCTGTGTAGTTGGGCAGTTCCTTTACATCTTCCTCTTCTTTGTCACTTGCATCCATTGGAAAAATTTCTTCGGAATTTAGTTCAGGTATTGGACCCTCTATTTCATTTTCTGCTTCTAATTCTTCAAAGGGCGGTTCCATTCCTTCTACCTTTTTCCATTTGTCCTCTTGAACTCGTGCCCATAGATCCTTAGTCCAGTCTCCTTCTACTTCGGGGACTATGGATCCTTCCTTTCTCTCAACACCATGTTCTTCATTTTGTGGTCTATATACTTCAGGCTTTTCATGAGTGTTTACACACTCTTGGAATTCTCCTTCGGAAATTCGGGTATTTGGTAAAGGTGATGCGGGTTTTTCTAAGGTTTTTTGTGCAACTTCTATCGATTTCTTGCAGATTTCTAACCTTTCTTTCTCTAAGTCGCCTCTCGGATATTCTCTCTCATGTTGCTCTATGGTAGGTCCTGCTTTTATTCGTGCCTTATATGCTTGAATCCACATGGCTAATTCTTCAGGCATAGGATCTGCTAAGACTGATCCTACCTCCTCTTTCTGACGCTTCTCATTTTTGTTTCCTTCTTCCTTCTTCGGTTCTTCTTTTGGTTGTTGTTCGTTTCCCTCTTTTTCCTTCCTCTGTAACAGCTTCTTTTCTTTTAGTCTCTCTCTTCGGTGCTTCCATTTTTGTGACCTTTTACTGGCAATACTTTTCTCTAGTTCTTCGGAGTCTTCTACTCTGTGAGGGATGGGTGCGTCCCTCTCTTTGTCACTTTGATTGTTCTCGTCTGTTTTATCAGGGGTCTATCTGGCTTTAGCTCTCGTTATTGCTTTTAAAGGTACTGTGTACTCTTTATCACTCCCTGATGATTCAATCACTTCTATCACATTAATCTGCACGTTAGATGTGACTTTGTTGGGGTTCTTAGGACAATCCCTGAAAAGATGTTCCTTACCACAATCGCTACAGTAGCCTTCCCTGACTCGTTGTGGTGGTGGTGGGTTTGGCAATGTGCATTCTCTGATATAATGGTCACCTCCACATCTGTAACATGGTCCTCTGGGTACAGGCGGTCTATTCATTGGTCGAGGTGGTATGGTTGCTCTAGGAGCTGTGTACATTAAGGATACATAATCCTGCTCATAACTGTATGAACTATCTGGTATTTCCATGCCATAAGCATATGGTTCATGCAGTTGTCCATATTCCATTATTGAGCTTTCATAACTAGGGTATGTTCCTTGACTAGGGTCATAAAATGAGTCATATGGTTCACTACTAGTCAAAGGTGTAGCTGGCACTATAGCCCTCTCTAGGTTTTCTTCTGGTTGTGCAATCTTGACTGGAACAACGTTCTGAGGGTGGGGCGGTTGTTGTCCTAGTACTGGTTGTGGTTGCGTATATCCCTGATATGCGTATGGTCGTGGTACTGGTGCCTGCGGCTGATAAGAGGGATATCTAAAAGCTTCACCTCCTTGATCTCTTTGGGGATATCCATACGGTCTCACATAAGGCTGGGTGGGTCTGGTTTGCCTATTGTAAGGGCAATTCTCCGTGCTATGGTTTGTATATCTCTGCTCTATACTGCAATATTGTAGAGGTCCGGGGACAGAGGGTCTATGATGAGCATAGGCAGGTGGTGGGACTACTCCCCTAGTACACAAATGAGAAGGATGATCTCCTCCGCACTGCATACATCTTCTAAGCATAGGCAGTCTCATAGGATTAGTGGGATAATTCCTCTGTCCTTGAACGTTCAGTTTTTTTGCTACCAAATCTGCTATTTCCTCCACATTGTTTTTAGGGTTTGATGTGCTACTGGTTGACTCTTCGCTTTTCAAACTACCTTGAGGTATTTTCAAGTCTTCTGCAAGGTTGCTTCTAGGTCTATACATTCCTTCATACACTCTTGCAAAGTTTGAACCCTCTTTACATACACTAATGACCTCAAAGTTCCGTTCAACAATCCTTCCAAGAATAATGATACCATTTTATTCTGCGTCGGTCTCTCTTCCACCGGGCATCTGTCTACATATTGCTTGAATCTTCTTGCAGCCAATCTCACTGACTCGGTAGGGACTTGTTTGAAGATGTGGATTAATGACGAAGAATTGTTTTTAATTCCTGATTTGGTAAATTCTTCAATCATTTCTTGATATACCTGCTCCATGTTCTGAAAGGTATTAGGGTCCAACGGCTGAAACCATGCCAAAGCTGTGTCTGACAAGGTAAGGCCAAAAGACTCATATTGAATCAAAAAGTCTTCTACCTGCTCGGCTCTAACTACTTGTTTAAATTCTGCTATATGATTGTAAGGTTCACTAGAGCCATCATAGTGATTCCTCATGCATTTAGCAACTTGGATCGGCCTTAGTCGTCTTCCTGCTTCAGGTTGTCTAGGCATCACTGGGAAAATTGGTCTTCCTATTGGTATGCCTGGTCCTCTTACTACCGGCGGTCTGACTGGAGCATGAACTCCATGTCTTGGGTCAATAGCTGGTTGAGGCCGGTAATTAGGGTTGTTTGCAGGCATTGCAAACTGCACATGTGGTCTGACTGGGATCTGGGTTTGTTGTGTTTGTTGTGTTTGTCCCGACTGTTGATATGAATCATTCTGGGATGTTCCAAGTGGGTTTCGTGAAGTAGTGGCTTGGTCCCTAGGGGGAAACACTCGGATATTCTGATATTTCAACTCAGCTCTCTCTAATTCTGTCAATGGCCAATATCTTCTCTGATTTTTATCCAAATATGTGATGATGGTGGGGAACTCAGGATCTTGTAACTCATAGATGGTAACTGGATTAGGAGCAGCTTCCCATATAGAGGAATGGGCCCTAAGCAGATGCTCCATCCCATTGATCAGATACACATCTATTAGAGTGTCATCCTGGGGAATCAGCTCTCCTCTCCAAATTTTATTAATTGTAGATCTCCCTCTAGGAGTAGTTACTTGCTCTTCGTTTCCACCTCCATTTAAGCTTGAAGCATTATTTTCTTCACCATGTTCATTAATGTTTTCCGGGTGTTCTGTGACAACATATTGGATATCTCGTTTGTCCATGTAAAAACCTCCTACGTATTTGACTGCTGGTCTAGGCACTATGTAAGCCTCTGAAGCCTTCTTCAGTCTGGCCACTGATCTGTTTAGACCATCCAAATAAATGGGGATCTCATTGTGGTTGGTGTTCACATACTCCAAGGAGGTTCTGTATTCTCCCTCAATGATTGACATCATGCCAATCATGGGTACTGTGTCTTGCATATCCTCTGAAGCCATGGGAATTTCTCCTTCTGACTCACTGGAGGTTTCAGAATAATGTGAACGGCTACTTGGCTCGGCTACACTCCCTACAGAAGAAATTACACTTCTTCGGCTTCCTAGGGTTCTTCCGGATCTCAGGTTCATCCACTTCTAAACTCTGATCAGACTTTGATACCCTTGGGCCTTTGGCACTCTTCTCTATAGGTCAAAAATGTCTAGAAGACTTGGGTTGGAAAGAAATAACTGAAGAAGAATTTTCTACAATCACGATACTTGTTTCCAAAAATCCACGATACACGATCGGTGTTCAGACGATACACGATCTCTGACAAATATCGCGATACCTGCCAAACGATACCGATCGCTAAGTGAAACGATACAGATACCTGAAGGCAAACGATACACGATATTTGGTCACAGGCAATACACGATGCTTGGCATGGACGATACTCGATATGTGGATAGTATCGCGATCTTTGATCTAAGCGATCTCTGGGCCAAACGATACTTGGCTGGACACGATATACGATACTTGAGATCCACGATACACGATCTCTGAACTGAAACGATTGACGATACACGATATTTGGTAAATATCGCGATCTCTGAAGATCAGACGATACACGATATTTGAACCAAACGATACTTCAGACAAACGACACACGATCGGCAGCAAGTATCGCGATCTCTGAGAAGCGATACACGATACTTGAGCACAACGATACTTGATCTCTCGCAGACGATCGCTGGCAAAACGATACACGATACTTGTTAGGTATCGCGATCTTTGACCAAACGATACTTCTCAAGTATCGCGATCGGCGCGAAACGATACACGATCCACGATACTCAATAGACGATCGCTGGCAAACGATCTCTGACCAAGTATCGCGATCGGTATGAAACGATACACGATCGATGGGAAATATCGCGATACTCGACCACAGGAGCAAAACGATACTTGATAAGTATCGCGATACTCGACCGCGGGAGTAAGACGATACTTGACCCTTAGACAATTTTTAAGAAAGATTTTTTAAGTTTTGGTTTGAACCCCTTGATCTCCTAGCTCCTCTCTCCTCTCCTCACTCTCTGTATCAACAAAACACACCTTTCTACCCCCTGAAGCTCTCAGACGATACCTGGCGCAGATCGTTTTTCTTTCCTAACTTGATTTGCTGAGAAATTTTGATTAAAATGGTGAGCTAGCTCACCTTGGTAGTTCCTGTGAGCTCTTTGTCACTTCCCCTAGCTCTGTGCAATCACAGCTTGCCCTTTTTCTCTCTCACGATCTCTGGCACAGCACACGATACTCGACAGTCTCTCTCACGATACTTGCTCAAAAACAAGTGATTTTCAAAATGACTCTTTTTGGCTTTTATACTTGGGATTTTCTTGCTTACAAAAAGGAAACTTTTCTGAACAAAACTAAACTCTACCCTAATTACTTGGTCCACTCTCTAATCACTCCTATTCTACTCCTTCTACTCACTTCCCTAAACTAACAACTCACTACACACACTCCAAGAATGAGAAGTAGCAAGTGCGGTTGAAAATGACTTACCAAAGAAGAGAAGATTTCCACTCCTCCACTTACTTCAATGCAAAAAGCTACTTACCATCACATGAATGCCTCGGTTTGATTCGTCACTCCCCGGCAACGGCGCCAAAAAGTGTGTTGACCTAAGTATCAACTTAGGGACTTGCGGAGAAAGAGACTATACCTCAATCCCCTCACAAGTGCATATAGTGGGGATACACACCTTTAATTATCAATCCAAAGAGTATAAAAACCTAGCCGAGTGTATGAGGACATGCAATCATGTAATGGTCAATGCAAATGAACTACTCAAAGAATGTAAATGAGACAAAGACTTATCCAAACAAGCTCCAACTGTTGGTCAAGGCGAAACGATACTTGGTGCAGCAGCCGTCAGTATTTTGGACTTTTCTCCCAGCTCCGAACTCCAAATATAGCGAATAGCATATGAGTTTCGAAGCTCTCGAGAAGACGCATCCAATGGCAGTGGTTTAACTCAATTACGACGCTCCTACTTCAAGTTATGAGGGAAATACTGAGTCGCGGGAATACTTTCCTACACTTCAGCACTTCCTACACTTCGCACACACCTTTCCTACAGCAAAGAAACACTTTCATGGATAGACAACACTCACAAGCACTCTTTCCAAGCAATACACATGCATACAAGCTCACGAAGAAGAAGATAAGGAGGGAAGAAGACACAAATTCGAATTTCTGTGCTCTCTATTCTCACAATGGCAAAAAGTCCTTTACAAAGAGTCACATTTGACTTATATACTAGTGCCCTAAAAATGGTCCTTTCACACAAGAGACCGGCACTTTATTCACTAAAAGACTAAATTTCTACTATTTTACATGGGTAAGCTTCTAATCTTCTGTGGGGATGCATCTAGAGGACTCCTCTAGTGCCTTTACAAAGGAAAATATATTACAAGAATGATTATGATACAAAAAATGTGATGTCCAAATCGGAAAAATTTTGGGGCCTGTCTTTTTCTCTGCTTTGTGCGCTCTTTGACTCTGCAACACCTACAGACACTAAGGAGACTCGGAGTGCATTGGCCAACTATGGAAGCTGATGTCCAAAAGTTGAGCAAGGAATGCCCAATCTGCTGCACTAAACCACCTGTGGAACATGCCACTCTTTATCAAGTGTCCATAGTGCCAGATTGGAGTGAACCACTAGTATCCTTTCTGAGGATGAAAACATTCCCTCCAGACATGACTCTGGCTAGGAAAAGGAGTTTAGAACAAGAAGCCCAGGATTACTCACTCATTGGTGATAATCTATACAAACGTGGTAAAGACGGTTACCTGAGACTATGTGTCCATGAGAGTGAATATCTCAAGCTTTTGGAAACTGCTCACCAAGGTGTAGCAGGAGGACACTTTGGACTAGATCGGGTGATCAAGGCAATACTATTTGTGGGCTTCTGGTGGCCGACCCTTCACATGGATGCACATACCTATGTGAAGAGGTGTGACGTCTGTCAGCGAGCTCAGCCTCCTATACGCAAAGATGAGATGCCACTGAAGCCTATGATGGGTGGACGTGCATTCTCTAAGTGGGGAATAGACTTCGTAGGTCCTATTAATCCACCAACTAAGGGTTCCCATGCAGAATATATCATTGTTGCGACAGACTATCTAACAAAGTGGGTAGAGGTAAAAGCCACAACGAAAAACGATGCTCAAACAACAGCTAAGTTTTTATTTGAGAATGTGTTCACTAGATACGGGCTACCTATAGAGCTAGTTAGTGATAGAGGCACTCACTTCTTGAATGAAGTTATTGAAAATCTGCTCCAAGAATTCTTGGTAGTGCATAAGAAGTCTGCCCCCTATCACCCTCAAGCAAATGGCCAGGCTGAGAGCACCAACAAGATCTTATGCAATGTACTGACGAAATTAGTGAACAATAAACGCTCTGATTGGGAAAAACAACTACACCATGCTGTTTGGGCATACCGAGTTGCCTACAAAACGGTACTCCAATCCACCCCCTTTCAGATGGTATTTGGCCAAAATGCAGTGCTACCGTTGGACTTCCTAATACCTACACTGAAAGTAGCACAAGAGCATGAATGGACGGGTCATGAACTCTCCTCTAGACTTTTCGACCTTGAACGATTAGGAGAAACAAGACTGAGGGCGGCTGCAGGGATATATGCAGCTAAGAAATGACAGAAGGCATACTTTGATGCCCACGTGAAGGATAAAGGCTTGAAGGCTGGAGACTTACTTTTAGTCTACACATTGAAGCAACATGCGAGAAAACTGGAGAAGAGAGACTATGGACCCATGATTATTAACAGAATCTCAACAAGTGGAGTAGTGCAACTAGCCACATTAGAAGGTGACATTCTCCCAAGCTACATAAGCGGGTGCAGGGTCAAGTTATATCAGGAACCTCTGACGGAAGAGATGCTAAGTCGACTCAATATTGCTAAGAAACGCAAAGAAGAAGAAAAGCGAATTCGAGAAGAAGCCCAAGCAGAAGCATTGGAACGCATCCGGAGAATGAAGTTGAGAAGACAGAATAGGGAGCAACCTAGGACGAATGCCTATGCAGATCAAGGATATCATGTGGCTATGTGTGAAGTTTCAGGTATCAGCGCTCAAAAGATAATTGATCGACGTCCTTTTATAACCGTAGAGATAGGACAAAGAAAGGGTGCAAGGACTGTAAGAGCCTTGATTGACTCAGGTGCAGCCACTAGTGCGGTTAAATTGTCTTACTGTCAAGAATTGAGATTAACTGTCAATCCTATAGAAGCATATCTCATAGGATTGGGAGGTGTGGAAACACCTTGCATGGGCAAGGTGGATCTTCCCATCTCCATTCAAGACGAAGTGATGATAGTCAAAGTATTAGTGTGTCAAGATGAGGACCTCACTGAGCCTCTTGTCTTGGGTCAGGACTGGATCTATGATCATGCAGTCAACCTAAACCTAAGAAGCGGACTTCTTCAGGTATGGGTAAATCATAGCCGAATTATAGTTGAATTGGAAAAGGAGGCACTCAAGGAACTAGGTAAAGCACAGACTCCTGGTCCTTCCAGGGGTGCACATGAAGTTGACAATGCTATTCTTGTCCCAAAATGTATGATGCAGAAAGAGGATTGTCTCAACAACGGAGTCAAGGATAAGACGGTACTCCCTTCTTTTCCAAAGGCCAGAAGGATGCAGCAACCAACGGCAGATCAAATACAGAAGAAGCAGAACACTACCTGTACTGGAGGCCAAAAAAAGAAGCCAAGCAGATTGTTTCAGCCGATGAAGCAAGTATGGAGGCGAAAAGGCGAATTCCCTGTTCAGACCAGGCCAACCCCACGCCCAAAACCTCTTATTAGTAGTCAACAACACGACACTAATAAGAAGTCCTTCATTAATTCTTCTGCAAAAGTGAAGTCTATTTGGGTACCTAAGAAGTCAATGAAGGCCAGCCCACAATCACGATAAATCTGGGTGCCTAAGGCTTGCTTGCGGGCTCAAATAGCTACACCACGGCCGCAACCGGTACAACATGTTTCACTCACTCGAACATCTGAGGCCCAGTCTTACACATCACGCACTAACACGTATTCTTCCATGAGCACAAGTGGAATCACTTGTAAATGGGTTCCTAAAAACATTTTTCAAGTAAATACCCTATCACACTCCCCAGAGCCTCCACAAAGTCAAAATCAAAACCTATCCACTGCCTTTGGCAACCTAAAACTTGTAATAAACCCCCGGACCCCAGTTGTAAATCAATGCCCACCTACTAACTACGTCACTCTCACACTACATCATTCCACTTAGTTCTTAGGTCCAACCAATTTCTAACTACACACACAAGCACCGAGCACTTATTAACCTACTAATCTCTCCCGGACCTCATGATAATGTTGTAATGAGGACAAAAACGGTTGTAACTTGTCCTTTACAATGTTAACACATGTTTCTATATTCTCAACAGAGCCAGCTAGCAAGCAATAACGATGGCAGAAGCTGGAGGCACCAGTTCCCAGGCAGGGTCCAACGCACAGATTGTGGACATTGAAACTATTCTTTTGGAACCGCCACTCACCGAAAGGCCTCAAGAACTTCAAGCGGTGCATGTCCTTCCTATCCACGACCCTCCTGAGGGGCACACTTCTCAAGTGGGGAAACATGCTCATTGGTTCAGTGATGTAGCAGGGCCATTGGGTGACGGCACCTACTTCTGGGAAGCAAAAATTGAATTAATGGCAAATGGGGACGCTACCACTTTTTCGCTCGGGAATTCGAGAACTATCAGAATGCAGAGGTAATGCGATCAGTTTGGACCAAGGCAGGCCTGGATAGATATTTCAGAGCACACTTGCCTAAACCTGATTTTCTACGCTGCTCCTATTTCATAAGTGCCATAACTCCTAGCAGGGTCAAGGGAGGCGATAGTACTTTTGTACTACCATCATTGTTGCCAGGACACGAACTCAAGAGATTCAAACTAACCCTCAACCTGGTATGGGAGGCATTGAACATGCAAGGTATGCACATTCCCACCGAGAAAGAAACAATGGTTCCGGGTAGGATGAAGCATAAGGATCTCAATAAATTGAAGGACATGGTGGCAATGACGCCTACCATTGCTCTCCACTTACGAACTGTTATGCAACATTTTGCTTTTCCCGCACAAGAACGATTCACTATGCCCCCTAAGAAAATATGGTTCAGCTTATACTTGGCAGAAACAGAGAACCTCACCCTCAACATACCGCACTGGGTCATCGATCAAATACACCTAGCCCATCAGCGCTGGAATAAGAAGCAGAAAAATGTACTTCATGGCTGTTGTGCCCTAACAAGAATAATTTACAGGTGCTTAGCATATGACGTGCCCATTCAAAGAGCACTAGTGTGGTCCAGGGCCCAAGAATTCCAAAGGCGACTATCAACAGCGGGTCCTCCATCGAAGAAGATGAGAGGGGGCGTCCAATTACCATGTGCTCAACCAAGGGGAGCCACTACCACACCTGAGGTGACTCCTCCGCAAACTAGGCGTGTTCGGCCATTCACCATTCGTCTTCCCAGACCAAGTACAGAAGAACCCAACTTGGTGTTTCCCCCCATTCCATCAGACTTGGAATTTCCACAGGGATTTACTCTCAATGACCTCACGGATGAAGAAGTTGCCAGACTGATCTACGAATCTAATCTTGAAACAGAAGCAGACTAGACCCAAGAACCACACCCCACCACAACAACACCAGCCCCGACACAACCAGTCGTCGTAGAAGTCGAAGGAGATGAACAAGAGGTAGGAGGAGAAGAAGAAGAAGCCGACGAAGAACAATATCAAGAATATGATGAACTCTTAGAGCTAGCAAGTGCCCCAGCATATTCGGCACAAATAAAAAGATTGTACCAAACCATGAAGCGAGTTCAGGACCAACACAAAATGTCACTTGAATCAGGCAAGGTGCTCATGAGCCAACTATTGGCTAAGGAAGGTGTGGACGATATGTTTATCGAATCCATGAACCTACACGCAGAGGCAGTCGGCTTGGATGAGGCCATACATGAGGCCATGACATACATTAATCGATTTGAGAAACGTGTGCCTGCCCGCCCTAGGCGATCTGGAAAACAAATACACATCAATGTATCAGAACCGGAAGGCAACACGCAAACACAAGAACATCAGGAGGAACCACTCTCCCCACCCACCTCACCTCTCGCTACACAATTCACCTCACCAACCGGCACGACCACGCCCTTTTCTACCACTACCACAGTTGTCATGGGAATTCCTCTCTCTCCCGGTATCCAATTTGGAGGAGTTTCCATGCCCACCTTCACGACACTCTTCACAAATATCACTTCCACCCCACCCACTGTCCCCATCTTTACAGTCACACACACATTTGACACAATGGAAACATCACCCACCACAGTACCACCCCACCCCCCACACAACCTCAATCTCCCATACCCCCTCCACCAACTTCACCACTTGATTCCACAGCATTCACAACTCCCTTCCCCATCCCCATCCCCCCTGCATCTTCATCTTTACCTGCATCCTTTAATGTAAATAGTATATTCCTATCATTACATCAGTGTGTATATCAACTTCAGCGTGAGTACAGGGATCTCGAAGGCCGCCATCAACAGTTGACAACGTATCATCAAAACCTACAAAGATGACTCACAACGCTAGAAGAAGAAAATGCGGAACTCAACCAGCGCTACACAACTCTCGAGCAAGCCCATCAAACACTCCTGGAGACACCCCAACCATCAGTAGAACCCGGTGTCAAACAACTTGAAGCCTTGCTGGAGGTGTACCAAACAGATAACCTGAGAGTCCGGCGTAATTTAACTCTACTTCGCAAGCATATGGCTACAGCACTTGAAGAAAATAAACGGTTGCAGAAACAAAATGAAGAAAACCTGGAAGCAGCCATGGAAGGGTTCCCCCATGAGATCGATCCAGAACAGTTCAAAGCGGTTCCCACAGAAACAATGAAAACCATCTTGGAAAGTTATGCGGATTTATTAGACGCACACGATGATTTGGAAAGGGAACGAGATGAGCTACGTAGCCAGCTCAGGGAAAAGGAGGCTCCAACCAAGGTAATAGAAACGGCCTCGACTTCAGAGGAAGTAAAGGCATTGACAGAGCAGGTGGCTGAACTCCAGAAAAAGTTACTAGAATATGATAGGCAACCCTCCCCAGTTGTAGAACCCGAACCGGAGGATTTAGTACCCATTGAGGTGGATGAAACATATGAGGAACCATACGTTCCTATGCCAATGCCAGGTGGTGCACAGACCTCAGAAGGACTGGACACATTAGAAGTTGAAGTACCTGAATGGCTCCAAACACTCGAGAAGACAGCAACAACCCATGAAGATAGAGTGGCCATTCAAATCCAATCTATGGCAAAGTTAGAAGACACCATCATTAAGTCTGAATACTTTCAAAGCATGTCTCATCATAGATGGATCGGCACCAACGATGATCAATATGTGCCATATTGTGTGCTCCTTGCGGATTACAATGCAGAGATTCAACGCAGTTGTGGCAAACCTCCAACTTTTGCCACACAATTTGGGCCAGAGGATATCCCAGAAAGTGCAAAGAAAGGCTCCATTTATCAACCAACCTAGAGAATCCGTCTTCTTGAAACCTACCCGGAAATGGTTCGTACCTGGACTAACATGCCCCTTTTTATTAAATACAATCCTTGTTATGTTCCAGTATTCCGCCGGCGCACTTGGCCAGAGTTTACCATTGCTGTCAAGAACGTCAAGGGTTGCGCGAAGTGGTTAAATTATGTTTATCTAGCACCGCCACTGTAAATTACATGATTTCTACCATCAGACACTGGAGCACTCGACTACGGAATACCCCCGATGTGATGGCACAAATGTGTATGAAAATCTTTGAACTAATGCTAATCACCTTCAGGACGTTCAAGAATATTAAAGACCCCCACTTCTCAAGTGTCGGATTTCTTACAGGAAATCAAGATCTGGTATACGACATGAGCACAACCCCATCCATAGAGGTAATATATGCTTGGCACGCCAGAATAAAGTACCTCCCAGCTTGTTTTAAACAGACATTCGAGGAGATGTTCATAAGGGGATTTTGGGAATATCACTCAGAAATATTTGTACCCAGGCCCTCACATCTCCTCCACTTATTCGCTGTGGAGAGAACCATCCATTCAGAACAACTGCGAGTGCCACATCCGGACATAGCAGGACCAGTGAATTGGGATGCATTATTAACAGATCTAGCACGGGGGCTCAGATTAGAAGAACATCACCTCGCCTCCGACGTTGTCCAATATTACGTTCAACGAGCATCGAGACAAGGGTCTGTCAGGGGCGACAGACGCGAGAGTGGGGGGGGTGTTGGCAGCAGTCAGGGAACCGAAGGAGCCACAAGACAAAGAGGGTCGGAATGAAGAGATAGCACAAGCAGACACAGTAGCCAAAGAAGATCTGGCAAGTAGGCCATCTAAATTTTTCAGAGATCAAGGAGTGGAGCACACAAGAAGAAAGAGCAAGTAGGGAGCTCCAGGAAATGTATATGGCTACAGAAGGAATTTGGTTAGGATAGGAGTTCTGCAAAGGTGCATGGGTGCACATGCAACCCTCTGGTGTTGGTCCTCACCATGTAAGAGATCGTGGAAACTTGGATCTTCTTTGGAAAGGGAAGTTATTAGGCTTCAAAAACCTCAAAAATGGTGAAATTGTTGCCATTGTACAACATGTTTTCACAATGTCAAGCATGAAATTGGAAAACTCAAACAAAATAAGATATCCTATCAACTGTAAGTATTACTCATTGACTTTTGTCCAAATTTCATAACATACCTAGCTAAGTTGTGTAGTTTTTTGTTGTATACATATTTCCTTCTACCTTGGTGGAAGAACAACCACTTCATAGTCTTACAGGTACTTTCCAAGCATTGCATGCAGATGTTGGGTCAATAGTCTTTCCACAAGCCCGTCCTGCTTAGCTATTACGTGAGAGAGTTTTCTTTTACACACATACATATGTTGTACCCTCTTCATCAAATGATTTTGGCAGGCTAGAGATGATTAAGGTAGATTTTCTTTTAAAGCTTGAGTGGCCGCAACCTGATGTATGGACATTAACATCTTTGAAGCATAAGATGGTGATGGACATACACAACTCTTTGAAATTTACAATAGTTTCAAGATCTATAGGATTACATTGGTGTGTTCCTGTTCATTGTTTTGTACATTTATTTCAAATATTCACAATTCAAGAGACTTCAGCAATGTTCATGTTAAAAGATATCACATATGAGCAGGTAGAGGGTTTATGTCACATGGAGTATCCTATATGAATAGTATTTAGAGGTATGACCCTCCTCTTATTCATATAGAGTATGATGCTCACATGAGTGCCAAGTGGCACTCATGAGAGGAACCTTGACCATGACCCATTTTGGGTGTAGAGAGAGAGAGGGTAATGATTGAACTCATCACGCGGCTGGGCGGCAATTCATTCTTCGATCTCCGTGCGCATATCACTGTCAGAGGGTCATCGATTGGCGTGTAGGACCAGTCCCAAAATTGGGGAGCTCATCGGAGCAGACGCTTGACATTGGTATCGGAGCCAGACGGCGAACGGGACAACGATCATCAAGAACCGACGGCCCACAGGCGGCCCGCGATCAGAGACGGCCCACAGGCGCAGAGACTCACGCAGGAGTAGCAGGCGTCCGCCAGCCCACGAGGGGGAGCTTTGCTCCTCCCTCCCCACTCCAAGGTGGAAATAAGCTTCTCATGCTCTTGGCTATATAGAGACTTCTTCCGCCTGTTGCGCGCACATGTGGGATATTTTGCTTCATCGAAGGTGAACTCTGAGTTTTTTCAAAAATGGTAGCAATGAGCTTTGGATAGGAGAAGATTTCGAATTTTTTCCCAAACTTCGGAGCTACAAATCTATGATCTAGATCAAGATTTTATAAGAATCATGAGGGATATATGTATTATGGGCTGTGGTTATGGGATGGGGGGTGTTGGTTTGGTAAAATAAGCTTTCATTCCTCAGTTTTGAGCTTTCCAAACCCATCTATTCATGAAGATGACGTTTTTCACTTCCCACCGGTGACATACCTCACTTCTCCGGACCATATCTTCTTCATACCATATCGGATTTTCAAAATCTTGGTCACATTTCGAAGCTACGCTTTCAAGCTTCGCTCAGAGACCATCGGTGTTGGATTTGGAAGAGATTTGCCCTATCAAAATCTCTCTGCAGCGCTTCAGCAGGAACTAGGCGGCCACTCCCGAGCCTAGTTTTTCTTCATCCGGACTCCAAATCCAATTTTTTCACTTGGGATTGTCTCAAATTTTTGAAGTGCAGGTGCTGGGCAACACTTTGTGGACTGGCGAGGATTGGAAAATTTCTGAAATTGTTCAGTTGCATTCAGTTTGCCCGTTTGAGGCTTTTCCTACGCACTTTTGGTGTTATTTTGGATGGTTTATGGTGTCTAGAACCTCCCCGGACCAAGCGGACATTTCCAATTTTTTTTTGGGACTGGCGAGGACTCAAAATCAGCGGCTTGAAGCATCAAGGACCACTTGGATTTAGCTTCCGCAACTCTACTTTGTATCAGGGAAGTGCTCTTGTGTTATATTTCTCTTCTTCTTGCATATTTAAACTCTACTTCCATTCATTTTCATACTCTCTAGTTAGCAAACGGGGGAAGGGTACTTAAACATGGAAAATAAAGGCAAACAAGTAGTTGAGACCACTTCTCCACCTAGAGAGCAACTAGAGGATTAGGATGCTAGGATGGAAGAAGTAGAGTTAGAACAAGAAATAGAAGAGAATATAGAAGAAAAAGAGCCTTCACAACAAGAGTATACTTATGAAGAGCTTATAGATGAATTTGTCACTCGTGACCAATTCATTGACTTGAAAGAGCAAACCCTTAAGTTAGAGAAAGATTTGGGTAGCATTACATCTCTTATACACCAACTTAAGTCTCAAATGATCTCTCTTGAGACTAGTGTCACCTCTTTCCTAGCTAGGAAGGAAAGAGAGACTCCTACCATTCCTCTAGAGATTACTAGGAAAGAGACTTCTCTTCCTAGTAAGTATAAAGGAGAGAGCTCTAGGGAAGCTCCCCTCCTGAAAGACTTAAAGCCACCAACCTTCACGGGGGATGACCGAGACAGGAATAAGGATGCAATTTACACTTTTTTACAAAAGTGGCAAGATTTGCATCAATTGAAGGGCACCCCACCTGAGTATCGTGTGCTAGAGGCGAGTCTTTCCCTCGGCCCACGTGCTTATAAGTGGTGGATGAGTCTTAAGGAGGCGAACTCTATCCCTAGTGACTGGACTCATTTTGAAACTCTTTTCCTAAAAGAGTTTCTTCCTGAAAATGAAGAGGAGAGGAATTGGGATGAGTGGGATAGGATTACTCAAAGAGGTAGGCCTCTTTCAGTCTATCTATCCCACTATAGAGAGATCACTTTGAAGCTTAAGGGTCTAGATGATTTTCAGAAGACCAGAGGGTTTGTTAGGGGCTTGGATAAAGCCATAAAGAGGGAAGTCAGGAGGAATGCGCCTAAGACGTTTGAGGAGGCGATCAAATATGCACAGATATATGAGGACCATAACCGTCCTCAGTATACTCCTATGGAGACGGATCAGCCCCTTAAACCTCTTAGCACCACTAAATTTAAGAAAAAGTTGCCTTTTGGGAAAAACAAGGTTTTTATTAAAAAACAAAGATCACAAGGGCCTAAGCTATCCACAGACCAGTTTGAGAAGGCCAAAAGAGAGAACCTGTGTTTTAGGTGCCTATCCCCTAGCCACTCACAGTGGAACTGTCCACTCAAGAAGGGGGAAGAAAAGAAGAAAGGACCAGAGTCTAGTACGGCTCCTGAAAGGGGCAAAAAGGCGGTCCACCTAGTGCAGACCCTTCCCATTCATGGCAGCTCTAGCTGCAAGGGAGTGGAGGTGATGCACGAGGATATAGATCACACGTGTTGTTTGACTCAGTCATTGTGGTCACCGCAGTTTGGACCACATGACTTGGTCAAGCTACATGGTAGTGTATACGGGACCAGGGTGCGAGTCATGATAGATGATTCTGCTACTCATAACTTCATAAACTATGCTTTGGTCAAGAAATTGAAGATTCCCCAACAGCCTAGTGCACATAAATACATTGTATCTATGATGCAAGGGCAAGATAAAAGAATATGGGATACTATGGTATCCAATTTGGAAGTCAAGATGCAGGATTATACAGATCATATGGACTTCCAAATTATGAATATGGAGAGGACAGATCTATTCTTAGGAAGAGAGTGGCTATGGGGGTTGGGAGATACACTTAAACGCAGCTATCAAAATAACACACTCGAGTTTGAAAAGAATGGAAGTACAGTTTTTATTCAGGGAGAGAGAGATGTACCTAGTGCACCTCTCATCTCATCATTAGAGTTGTATAGTCTCTGTTATTCACAGCATGTACAGGATATGTTTTTATTGTATAGTCATGATATGGAGCATTGTATAGACAGCTCATCTGATGTATATTTTCATGCTTTGAATGTAAATATGAACAGGACTTTCTACTATTCTTTTTTGCAAGAGTGTGTAGTTAAAAGTTTTAAGGATCTTATGTTTGAATTTAGAGATGTTTTTCCCACTGACTTACCTAGAGGGCTACCACCTGAGAGAGGGGACATTGACCATGCCATAGAAGTGGTTACTAACACTAACCCTATTTGTAGACCACCTTATAGGCTTAGTGTTTCTCAGCATGAGGAGGTTGAGAAGCAATTGCAGGACTATTTAGATAAAGGCTTCATCAAACCTAGTAACTCACCATGGGCATCGCCAATGCTCCTAGTTAAAAAGAAAGATGGCTCTATGAGACTATGTATAGATTATAGAGCACTTAATAAGGTAACTATCAAAAATAGATTTCCAATGCCTAGGTTGGAAGATCTATTTGATCAGTTACATCAAGCTAGGTATTTTACCAAGCTTGACCTCAGATCAGGATATCATCAGATCAGGATTAGGGCAGAGGATGTCCCTAAAACTGCATTTAGGACTAGATATGGGCACTATGAGTTTTTGGTGATGCCTTTTGGTCTCACCAATGCTCCTGCCACTTTCATGAAACTCATGAATAGTGTTTTACGGCCTTATCTAGGACACTTTGTAGTAGACTTTTTAGATGACATTCTGATCTATAGTGCATCAGAACAGGAGCACTTGGAACACTTGAGAAAAGTATTTCAAGTGCTAAGGGAAAATTTGCTCTTTGCTAAGGAGTCAAAGTGTGAATTTTTCAAGACAGAGGTTAGCTACCTTGGGCATATAGTCTCCCAAGATGGAATCCAGATGGATCCTGAAAAAGTAAGGGCTATTATGGAATGGCCACATCCACGGAACCTGGAGGAGCTGCAGATCTTCCTAGGTTTATCAGGTTTCTATCGAAGATTCATTAAGAACTATGCCAAAATTGCTGTCCCGATGACGGAACAGCTTAAAGGGAAAGGGAAAACCTTTCATTGGGGAGACGAACAGAAGCAAAGTATGGAAAAGTTGAAGGTAGCAATTGCTACAGCTCCACTTTTACATATAGCAGATCCCAATAAACCATTTGTGGTTGAAACTGACGCGAGTGATTTTGCTATAGGAGCGGTTTTAGTACAGGATGGTCGACCATTAGCTTTTGAGAGCAAGAAACTAGAACCGGCTCAAAAGAATTACTCCGTCTATGAGAAGGAGTTGTATGCAATAGTCCATGCTTTGAAGAAGTGGCGTCATTATTTATATGGTGCCAAAGTTACGATAGTGTTTGATCAAGAGAGCATTAAGTGGCTCTCTAATCAAACAGACCTTAAAGGTCGGAAGGCCCGATGGGCAGAGACCCTTCAAGAGTTTGACTATGAGCTTAGGTATAGGAAGGGAAAGTTTAATGTAGTGGCTGATTCACTTAGCCGCATGCCTATGCTCAATGGACTGAGTTTTACTCAGATCACTAGTGAGTTACTTGAGTCTCTCAGAGGGAAATGTAGGCTTGATCCTGCATATTCCGAGATTTGGGAAGCCATAGAAAATGGGGATCGTGATATACGGGTTTCCAATGAGGATGGAGTATCGACGGGTACTCAAGAAGGATTCAAGTGGAAAAATTACAGTGTCCAAGATGGATATCTGTTATATAAAGGTAAGGTGTGTGTCCCTAGAGATACTGAGATGAGACGGCATATTTTATATGAGTGTCATGACACACCTAGTGCGGGACACCCAGGAGTTAACAAGACTTATGATCTTGTTAAGAGGCAGTTTTATTGGCCTGGACTTCATAAGGACGTCCTAGAGTATGTGCTTAAGTGCAATAAATGCCAGGTCAACAAAGCTGAGAGATTAAGGATTGGAGGGCTACTCCACCCATTGGATATTCCCAATGGGAAGTGGGAGAGTATCTCCATGGACTTTATAGTCGGGTTACCTAAGACACAGAGAGGGCACGACTCGGTCTGGGTAATTGTGGATAGGTTAACCAAAATGGCTAGGTTTATTCCGACACATACTACAGTGAAGACACCTGAGTTGGCTAGACTCTTTGTAGAGAACCTATACCGGTTATATGGTCTTCCTTTAGACATAGTTTCTGATCGGGATAGGAAGTTTACTAGCCACTTTTGGAGAGCGGTCTTCAAAAGGTTGGATACAAAGCTTAGCATGAGTACGGCCGAGCATCCACAGTCGGATGGGCAAACAGAAAGGGTTAACCAAATCCTAGAGGATATGCTTCGAGCATATGTAAATGAAAGGCAAACTAATTGGGAGGAATACTTACCTATAGTAGAGTTTGCATATAATAGTGCCAAGCACTCTTCCACTGGGCATAGTCCATTTATGCTTATGTATGGGTTTCAGCCAAGGGCTCCTTATGCAGTTGGCTTGCAGAATGAAAAAGTTCAAGCTGCAAAGGACTTCTTGGAAGAAATGAATGATATGCTTAGACTTGCTAAAGACAGCATTAGGAAAGCTCAGGATAGGGCTAGAGCCTATGCTGACCCTCAAAGAAGAGATATCAACTTTGAGGTAGGAGAGCAAGTCTATCTTAGAGTTCCATCTAGGTCTGAAACCATGAAGACGGGACCTTGTCCAAAATTATCTCCTAGGTATTGTGGACCTTTCCAAATACTTAAGAGAATAGGAAAGATGGCTTACCAGCTCCAACTTCCAGAGAATAGTCAAATCCATCCAGTTTTTCATGTTAGCCGGCTTAAGAAAAGGCTGGGTGAATCTGAGAACCTCATTCCAGATAGTGAGGTAGTAGAGCCTATTTCTGTTCAATCTATTCCACATGAGCGAGAGAGCATACTACGCACTCGAGAGAAACGGACGAGGAGTCACTTGTATAAAGAGTGTCTAGTAAAGTGGAAAGATAGTTCAGAAGATAGTGCCACATGGGAGCGGGTTAGCACCCTTCAGAGACGGTTTCCCAGTTTTAGTTTACCTTCCCAAGAGTTTTCTTAAGGGGAAGGATATGGGGAAACAACACGGAGACAGGACCATGTATTTCTATACATGGGGATATAGTGGGAGTGGTGGTTCTATTATTTCTCTCTTTCTTTTAGACCTTCCAATACCATTTTGAGGACAAAATGGAAGTAAGGGGAAGGAAATGTCACATGGAGTATCCTATATGAATAGTATTTAGAGGTATGACCCTCCTCTTATTCATATAGAGTATGATGCTCACATGAGTGCCAAGTGGCACTCATGAGAGGAACCTTGACCATGACCCATTTTGGGTGTAGAGAGAGAGAGGGTAATGATTGAACTCATCACGCGGCTGTGCGGCAATTCATTCTTCGATCTCCGTGCGCATATCACTGTCAGAGGGTCATCGATTGGCGTGTAGGACCAGTCCCAAAATTGGGGAGCTCATCGGAGCAGACGCTTGACAGTTTACTAGGTGAAAATTGGGGACTTGTAGAAGGATGCACCAAAGGGGATAGATACCTTTGTAAAATTGGTGCAACAGGCATAGGATTTTGATACTTGAAACACCGTACTTCATTGTACATTAGATTCTATTATGATCGTTGGATGTGTAAACTTGGTGAATGGGTACCATTAAAAAGTTATAAGGGTTTTTTAATTTCATTTGAAATTAAGATAAATCTACCCAACAAAGAAATGGAAGTTATTTCAGTAAAACATCATTGGACTCTTGCCAACGTGAGAGAACATCTAGTAATCATGGGATTTGAGGATCTGGATCAATCAAAGTTCAGAATACAAGGGCATAAGGTAAGTAGCATATGCTTTTTTTTTTATACAAATTCTTATACTCAAATATGTTCATTTAAAGTTTTCTATTTGTCTGCAGATTGGTAAGAGGTTGGAGGATAAAATTAAAGTCCTTCCTGCATGGAGTGTGGATGGAACTCAACTTTCGTTGTCATAGCTCAAGAACTATGTGAGTGCTAGAGTGTACACACAACCTATGTTCCATTTATAATCCTTCGTCTGCAACAATGTATTTAACATGCAAGACATGTAGCATGTAAAATTTTTTGATCTCAATACGGTGTACAACTTGCCAAATCTTTGATTTTTCCAATGGCAATTTATTATAATTTTAAAGTTTTGAGAATTTATTTTTTCTATTGTGTAGATGTGGTGTATCTTATTCTGGTTAATGATTATGTTCAATCTTTTTTATGAGCCAAAGTTTTTTTTTTGAGAGTTCTGTGCATGATTGTTTTATTTGAAGGTATCAGTTTTAGTTTTAAAATGGGTCCCACTCACTTTAAAATTTTGAAACTACTATAAAAGCAACATTTATTCTCTCATTTCTCACTTTTGCAACCAAGAAGAGCTAGAATCACTCGTAGAGCATGCACACAAGCTAGCATCATGCGCAATGGCTGTCGCATCCTCTAGTACCCTGAAACCCAAACGTCCATGTGAACTCTTCAATGAGTTCTTGGAATCAACTGAGTTCAGAGGTCAAAACCACTTGTATGACCTATTGTCTAGAGTCCCTGATCTAGACAAAACAATTCAATTGAACTCTGATGTGCTCGAGGAAATCATAGAGTTCCTTGAGTACTACATCTTGCATTACTCTATAGAAATACCACCTTATGAGGGTAAATGGGTCCCCATGTGACCTTCTACTCTGCATACACAGAGGCGATGAAGCCTTCATGAAGCGCCTTAAGCGCTTCATGGCAATTGCTGAAACTGCAGGGCACTTATTAGATGACTCTGTGCCATTAGTAAAAAAAGCTTAACAAAAAGAAGAGGATGGGTACAAAGTACCTTTCCTACATTGCAACAACATATTTTATCACTAATGAGGAGCCCGAACCTACACCTTTTGAGCTCCCCAACCTTGTCACTGGGGGTTTTGTTAAGGAGAAGAATGAGCCTCAACCAGAGGCCATAAATTTTGCCAAAGAAAGCATTACAATCCACCAAGAATTTTTTGGTGGTGTTGAGGACAAACTACGTGAGCAATCAAGCATGGAGGAGGCCCCCCCTTCAAATCTCAACCCCTCTGAGCCCACATTACCAGAGGTGGAACTTGAATATCTCTCCAACATCATTGTGGATGGAGAGGAATTTATTTTACTTCATGACATTGAGAAGGCATTCGGTCTACGTCTAGATGAATGCTTGAGTATTTTCTCCACAATGTAAGATGTTCCGCTTGACAACACATCTAACATACTAGAAAAGAAGGCAATCCCACTTGGGGATTCTGTGGCAGACACCATAGCAATGGTGTGTGTTGATATTTTAAAAGATGACAACAATTATACTAAGGAGGAGGATACCAATGCAGCACGGGAGAGGATAATGAAGCAAAAAATTCCTACATCCCTCGTAGCAGAGCAGAGTGGCATGGCCCAATGACCAACCAAAGAGATTATGTGAGAATGTATGTGCTCCCACCAATAAGTGTGTCAGATAGTAAGTCAACCACTATATAGTTGAAAATCTAAAATCTAGAAAACTTTTGCTAGTGTATCCTCTACAAAATGAACTTATGAACAATGTAGAAAACTCATAAAACTGTTAGTTCTAACATTTAAACCTTCATAATGAATCTTTGACTCCATTGGATATAACTGCTTAATAGAAAAAAGCCAACTAGGATTATCGAGCACCTATGAACAACTACCATAGCAAAGCGAGGTAAGTCTTCTAGCTGCATCACTGAAGAGACACTAACATTTGGGTGTCTCCTAGTTAAGAAAACATACCCATGCCCCTCTTTATCAATTTCAAGGGCTTTATGCAAAAACGTAAGTGCTATATCAATGGTCACATGGGCGTATGTAAGCGATATACCCACACTAACCAACAATGCTTACAAGTTTCTCTCAACTTCATTCTTTAGGCCCAAAAAACCTAGATAAACTTGTGGTTGTTGGTCCCACGATAACTAAAAGCCTTCCAGAAACTTACAAGAAGACTCAAAAGCTCAAAATTTAGTGATAAATCTAGATGTACCCTACCAAAGAGATAGAATCTCAAGTATGTTTAGCACTAAGATTGATCTTTAGATCAATCTTTCCACCTGTGTAGTCAAAACAATCCAAAAATTGCAAAATTAGCTTATAATTATCTCTAATTTTGCACCCAAAGAAACTCTCAAAAAATCAATGCAGAGAGCCTAAGAAGACATGCAAAAAAGGATCCAATCAATGGATTTATAGCTAGAAAATTACCTTAGATACCAATTTTGATCTTCAATGGAGCATTGTAGAGGCCCAAACAATCATTGCAAGTTGCTTCTCTCTCCTCTTTTTCTCTCTCTCTCTTAGTCTATGCATTTGAAATTTTCTCAGCCCATGTAGATTTTCCCTTGATGCTTCCTCTCTTTTTATGTTCAAATGATCTCCAAAGCTCTCTACTCTCTCAATAATGAAGTATGAAAACAGAAAATGGTAGATTCTAGGAAAATGTAAAGAAGAAGAAGATCTACATGTTCAATGGAAACCTTGGAAATAAAGTGAAGAAATCTAAAACCTTTTTTCTCTACCTACCTAATCTACCTAAAGTAAGGTTGAAATGAAAATAAGACACTCAAATCACATACACAAGGGCACCAAAGCAACATAACTTATGTGTAATCTTACCATCATACCAAGCATCTAACACATACATCCCTAACAATTGCCAAACTGTTTGGCATAGACCAACATGCACATCTGGCATACTAGGATCAAGTGGGAATATCCTCACACAAATATGTCAATCCATGGAGTGAGTGATCATTGGTATGAAGAGTGTATGAAAGACAAATAATAAGCACACACATCCACAACAAGAGATGGCAAGCATACACACACATATGCTTGCATTCACACACTCATGAGTAGAGAAGAGGCACAATTGCTCCAAGAAGCTCCTTATATTCTACAAAAATGAGAAGAATGCACAAGCTAACCCCAACAAATGAGAGCCCTTTCACTTTTATACATTTTTGAAGGACTATATTCACACCAAAGTGTTTGTCTTAGTTAAAAAATAGCTCCTAGGGCTCATTTGAATTCCAAAATGGTATCTAAAAATTATTAGAAAATTTATGAAGGTTGTTGTAATGAGGCTCGATTACTACTTGCCTTTGCATGGTGGGTGGATATGTACAAAAATAGGTCTTTACGATAAAAAATAGGCCATTTTGTATGTATTTTGGATCTAAATTGGGGAAAATCATAATGTGGAGTGTGTTTTAAGTTTGCAAAAATTAGTGGATCTCTTCCTTCTTAACTTCCTTACTCTTACTTCCCTTTGACTTGATCTTGACCCTTTGAATTTGACTTTGATTTCTTTGTTTAAAACTTGGACATTTCTTTGAAGCTTCATCCAACATGGTGTCATTACCTTTATGGTGCCAAAGTCAAGCAGTGTTTGATCAAGAGAGCACTAAGTGGCTCTGTTATGAGACATAGCTTAAAGGTCATAATGTGTAATGGAAAAGACCCTTCAAAAATTTGATTATGATTTTAGGTAGGAAGGGAAAGTTTCATGTGGTGACTGACTCACTTAGTTGCATGCATATGCTCAAGGGATTGAAATTTATTCAGATCACTAGTGAGTTGCATGAGTCATTAAAAGGAAGATGTAGGCTTGAACCTACATGTTCCCATATATGGGAAACTATTGAGAAAGGAGATCCATATTTATGGGTTTCCACTGAGGAGGGAGTGATGATGGATGCTCAAAGAGGTCTCAAGGGGAAGAATTATAGTATCCATGATGCATATATCTTATAAAATGGTGACATTTGTGTTCTTAGAGATATATAAATGAGACAATAGAAAGTGTATGAGTGTCATGACACACCTTGAGGACCGTAAGACTTATGATATAGTTAATAGATAGTTTTATTGGCTTGGATTACATAAGGATGTCTTTGTGACTATCTTATTAGATGTAGTAGGAGCTTGAGAGTAGGAGGTCTTCTCAACCCATTGGAAATTCCTAATGGGAAATGTGAAACTATCCCCATGGGGTTATTATAGGACCTAGGACTCAAAGGGGCATGACTCAGACTATGTAATAGTGGATACGCTAACCAAAATTGCTAGGTTTATATTAACATGGAGTAAACTCAAGATACAAAATTTGGCTACACTCTTTGTAGAGAACCTGTATCCATTTATATAGACTTCCATTAG
>CM035426.1:164900127-164925127 GCA_020310875.1 Ceratopteris richardii | reverse complement strand
GAGAGCGCATGGGTGGACAATGCCATCATCTTTGTACTTGCTGTTAGTAGAAAATTGTTGAGATTCTCCTATATCTGTTATCTTCTCTGCTACTGCTCCTTTGTTATATTGCGTAACTATTGTCTTACATGGTATCAGAGCTGTAAGGTTCGAATAGCTTGAGAAGTATCACTATTTTGGCCTACTATCAGACTAGAATATCAGTAGATTATTTGAGTGATTACATGATGGCTTCATCTTCGAACACTAGTCTTGGTGCTTCAGCTAATGTTAATGCTGCACCTATTCGAATTCGTCCACCTTCATTCACTGAAGGGAAGCTGGATGGAACCAACTATACACTCTAGAAGTTCAAAATTTCTGCAATTTTGGACTCCTATGAATTACTTGACACTGTCATGGGACCGATGGGATTGGATCCAGAGCCTATACCAGTTGAAGATCTAGCAAATTCAAGATTGCTGATTCAGCCAGATCTAGATCTTCTACGAGCTTGGAAGAGGCGGAATGTTGATGCATTATGTGCGATTATCACTAGTGTAAGTGATTATGTGCTTACTTTAGTTCAACATACTACTAAGCACATGAGGCTTGGGGCATATTGGCTCGACAATATGAGACCAAGAACCACACTAGGATACAGAATTTAGAAAATCAGTTGGAAAATGAAAAGCATTCTGATTCTGAAAAGGCTGAAGATTTTATCAAACGGATAAAGCATCTTCAAGATCAATTGGCTGCAGTTGGTGTTGTTATAACACCAGAAGATCTGGCTCGAAGATATGTACGTGTTCTTCCAGCAAAGTATGATGGATTAGTAACATCCCTTAACACTCAGGTAAGGCCAACTCCTCTTACATTTGAAGATTTTTGTGCGATTCTTTTAGAAGAAGAGATGCGGCTGAAGAATCGGCAAAGTAAAACTGATGCTGCATTCTCAGCAAATGCAAAAGGTAAAGGCTCTTCTGAGGGATCAAAGAAGAAGCCAAAGAAGAAAAAGTTCATAGGAAGTTGCTTCTATTGTGAAAAGAAAGGCCATGCCATCAAGGATTGCAGAAAGAAGCAAGCTGATGAACGGAATGGGACTGTAAAATCATCATGGAAGAACAAAGAGTCTGCAAACAACACAGAGCTGGAACTTTGGGTAGCTATTGAAGAGGTATGTTCATCTGCTCAAGCTCGTGTTGATGAACCATGGATTTTAGATAGTGGAGCTTCTCGCCATATGACCAGTAAAAAGGATTGGTATAGTTCCCTAGCGCCTCTGCGGGAATCCATCAATGTAGTGGTGGGAAATGACTCCAAGTGTCTAGCCGAAGGAACTGGAACCATCTCTTTTATCACTTCTCCAAGTGTTGAGAAAAAGTTATCCGATGTTCTCTATGTACCTACACTCAAAAGAAATTTTTTGTCAGTTTCTGCAATAACAAATCGTGGACTCGAAGTTCACTTCAATAAGGGTGGTGCGGAAATCATGGATTCATCAGGTAATGTTGTAGGTAAAGGCATACGACGGGATAACTTGTATGAGTTAAGTGCTTTAACTGCTACAAAAGACAAAGATGTAAGCGGGTTATGGCACCAACGATTTGGGCATCTCGGATTTGCAGTTTTGAAGGAGATGCAAAGATCAGGGATGGTTGCTCATTTGCCTGCATTTTTAGAGTTGCAGGAATCTTGTGAAGCTCTTATGATGGGCAAGCAACAACGACATGCGTTTCCAAGAGAGACCAGCAATCGATCTCAAGCTCCTCTAGAGTTGGTACATGCTGATCTCTGCGGTAAAATATCTACACCTGCTTTAGGAGGATCTTTCTACATCTTGTTGTTAGTCGACGATTATAGTAGAAAGATGTGGGTTTATTTCATTCGAGAGAAGGCTGATGCTTTTGAAAAATTTAAAGTGTGGCATAAGTATGTAGAAAATGAATCAGGAAGGAAACTAAAGAAATTCAGAACAGATAGAGGAGGTGAATTCTTGTCAATAGAATTGAATAATTACTGTAAGGAGCATGGTGTGAAAAGGCAACTTACCACAGCTCATACACCTCAACAAAATGGCGTTGTTGAGCGCAGGAACAGGACAGTAGTTGAAATGGCTCGTTGTATGTTAAAGGCTCAAGAGATGCCTGATTCATTCTGGGCAGAAGCAGTCAATACAGCAGTCCACATTCTCAATCGAAGCTACACAAAAGCACTGAAGGGGATGACTCCTCAAGAAGCATATTCTGGTAAAAAGCCTTCAGTTTTGCATTTCAGAATTTTTGGTTGTTTCTGTTATGCACATATTCCTGATTCAACAAGATCAAAGTTGGATTCAAAAAGCAAAAAGTGTGTCTTCCTAGGATATAGTGAAGAGTCTAAAGCATACAGGTTGTGGGATCCTGAGGCAAGGAAGATTTTTTTCATCCGAGATGTGGTGTTTGATGAACGACCACACTTAGTAGAAGATAAAGGTAAATCTACTATCTCATCAAACGAAGACATATCTCACCTTGTGCCTATCAAAAGACAGCTTAAAGTTGAGGAGGAGGAAACATCTGATGGAGAAATTTCCTCAATAAAAAGCCAACCAGTTGTAGCTGCACAACATAAGCCACTACCGAAGTGGGCACAACAGCTCTTTGATAATCACAATCCACATGTAGATGTACCAGAATCACCACCATTGAAGAAGCCCTTGATGATCCAGGTTGGAGAGCGGCAATGCAGTCGGAGTATGATAGTATACTCAAAAATGATACATGGGATCTAGTCGACTTGCCACCAAAGCAGAAGCTAATAGGTACTAAATGGATTTGGAAAGCTAAGTATAAAGTAGATGGAACATTAGAAAAGTATAAGGCAAGATTAGTTGCACAGGGTTTTTCACAGATCGAAGGATTTGATGTTCAAGAAACTTTTGCCCCAACAGCACGCATGACAACTATTCGGACGGTACTTGCAGTCGCTGCACAAAAGGCCTGGCCTATTTTCCAGATGGATGTCAAATCTACATTTTTGAATGGTCACCTCAAGGAGGAGGTATATGTATCTCAACCACCAAGTTTTGAGGTGCCCAATTCAGAAACTAAAGTTTGCAGGTTGAAGAAAGCTTTGTATGGACTTAAGCAAGCTCCATGGGCTTGGTACCAACGAATAGATCATTTTTTCAAAAATATGGGTTTTGAAAGAAGTACTTCTGATGCTAACTTGTATGTAATGAAAAGGGATAGCAAGCTAGTTGTTGTCATTGTATATGTAGATGATTTGATCATTACAGGAGATCATCAAGAACTGATCAATCAAACTCGGATCAGCTTGGGAACTGAGTTTGAAATGACAGACTTAGGTCTACTCCATTTTTGTCTGGGAATTGAAGTATGGCAAAGGAAGGATGGCATTTTCATCTCACAACAAAAATATGCCAAAGAGATTCTCAAGGCATTTGGAATGATGGACTGCAAGCCAACTAGCACACCTATGGAGGTAAATCATAAGCTATCTATGGATGATAACATGCCTGATATAGATGCTAAGAAGTATAGGAAGCTCGTTGGAAGTCTTATTTTTCTGTGCAACACTAGACCAGACATTTGCTATGCTGTTGGAGTATTAAGCAGGTTTTCCAACAAACCTAAGCAGAGTCACTGGAATGCTGGAATGCAAATTCTAAGGTACATTGTAGGAACCTTGGATTTTGGTATTTTTTATACCACAGGTGATACACTCCAAGGATATTGTGATTCAGATTGGGCTAGAGATTGTGATTCTAGAAAATCAGTTTTTGGATATTGTTTCTCACTTGGTTCAGGAATATTTTCTTGGGTAAGTAGAAAGCAACCAACTCTCGCACTCTCCTCCACTGAAGCAGAGTACAAAGCAGCTTGTTTTGCTTCTTGTGAGGCAGTCTGGTTAAGGAGAATTCTTGCAGATCTAGGCTTTCCATCAAATATGGCGACTGTACTCAAGTGTGATAATCAAAGTTGTATGGCTATTGCAAAGAACTTAGTATTTCAGGCTCGCACCAAGCACATAGAAGTACAGTACCATTACATTCGTGAGCTAATTGAAGATGAAATTATGGAGTTAGAATATTGCCCAACAGAGGCAAATTGTGATGACATATTCACTAAAGCACTTGGAAGAGAGCAGCTCAACAGACATCTTCAACAGATGGGCATAGGACCGAAACCTACTTGATTTTTCATCCGTAAACATTGAGGGGGGTGTTAGTATATGATCAATGTCTACCCCTCATGATTGTATGCACATTTTGTAAGGCCCCCGTTATGAGGAGAAGCCAAGCGTGCATTACCCAATTGATGGGAATCCCAACTTGCATGTTGGATGAAGGTCATATTGGATCATGTAAGGTATTATAAGGAAAGGGAGTTACTAGGGTCCCCAATTAGGGGGTCCGGGGCAGCGGGAAGCAGCCCCGGCTAGCGGGTCCAAGGGGGCCAGCGGGCCCCCTAGTGGGGGTCCGGGGGCAGCACCCCCGGCGCGACGGTAAAGGGAATATTCCCTGTCCGTGTCAGAAATCATTTAGGTCGGTTCAACCGGTCTAAGCCGTGTATGGCAATTACGTGGGCAGTGGCCGCCCACGCTCTACCGCCCATGTATTGTCGTCCACAGAAGGCCACCCATGATCCTATATATACATGACTTCTGCACTACTTGAGACATCAAGTTGAGCCAGCATACCTCTACCTTGTATCTCCCTATCTAGAGTTGTCTAGATCGCCATTTAAGCTCTACCTTGAGAGTGCATGGGTGGACAATGCCATCATCTTTGTACTTGCTGTTAGTAGAAAATTGTTGAGATTCTCCTATATCTGTTATCTTCTCTGCTACTGCTCCTGTGTTATATTGCGTAACTATTGTCTTACACCATATCTTTAGGGGTATATGCATGTCTATATGCTAAGGGCAATACAATCATGATAATGCATCTGTCTACTAGCTCCATGCAGTGGTAATAGAGGGATGAAGGATGTGATACATAGGTGAATCCGGTGCTAGAGATTCCCATATGAAAGCTATAGGATTTGCTCTCATCTGGGAAACTTGCTCCATAGTGGCCTCGCGATGTAGGACTTGAATCTCCTCCATCTGGTGATGATATAGCCTAACTCCTCTAAGCCATGTGACTCATGGTCGTTGTCTAGCTCGACTCACCTCAGCCTACTGTAGTGTCACTCTTCACTGGAAATCAAGTGGGGGGGACTCTAGACCTCTGGAAAGAATCAATGAGTTGTAGCTCTCTCCTCTCTATCTATGCCAGTGTGTGCGTCAGTGGTAAGAGTGCATCTCTATGTCTCTGAATCTCTATCAAGAAATGTCCTAACTATCTCTGATCTCCAGAGTCCATAATCTCTCGTACGGTGGGTTGTCCTCTGAATAAAGTCTCATATATGTTTCTAATATGAATGTATGCCCTGCATCGACATACGAAATGCTCCTCACTCTCCACTTCCTCTGTATATAGTTTGGAGATCCACTCTACTCTCGAGACCTGACTGTGTCTACCACTCTCGGTCTCCAATCTATGTGATGTGATCCTCAATTGCCCAGTCGCTACTCATGAACTGTATGACATATAGATATCCATAGAGTGTGGTCTCTATATGAATCCATCAAACAGAAATGTACAAGCTCAAATGTGTGTGAACCAAGGCTTAACTCAAGTGCCATATCATTTCACTTTTTGGTAAAGTCTACAACCACTTTTCCATGACTTTTTTAGCTCAAGATTCCATCTACCTTGATTGAGAAAAGTGGGGAATTTTGGAGGCATGATTTGAATTCAAATTCTACACCAACTTTTAGAGCAATATATAAGCAATAGCTTGCAAGAAGGTCGTGGCCTCCTCAAGCTTCATTTGTGCACCTTTAGGCTCTCATTGGGAGTGTATACTGCAAGTCTAAGCTAGCCCCCTGCTTGCTGAAGTGTTCACTTTGGCTGAGATTTTGTATCGCCTATATCTCTTTGTGTAGTTGCACGTTTCATGCGCAAGATAGATCATCTTAAAGCTCTTGTTGTAAACCTTCTTTTGAATGTAATCTTAGTATCAATTTTTCCTTAACCTTGTGTATATTGAGCTTGAAAGCTCTCTGGTCTATCTCTGCATATTTCCCAACATATGTGTGTGAAGAGGTACACATAAGTGATAGCTATCTATTTGAACAGACTTTGGTCTCTCTTGTACAAGGAGATTGACATAGGTCAGATTCTCCAAATTGAGTAATCTATGGCTTATTGGAAAGCTTAGAAAGTCTTTTTTTACCGTGCAAAATTTCAAAAGTTCAGTCCTCATGTCCAGAGAGCAATGCAATTTTTGGTGGACTATGGTAGTGAATTGTTTGTTCTTAGGAACGGCCTATCATTCTTCTGCTACAACTAGGAGTGGATATACTCCATCAATGGTACCAGAGCTCATCATTGAGCATTGAGGACATCAAGAGCAGGGCTTGAAGCTACTTGAGAGCAAAGGAATGAAGCAAAGACCAGCAAGATTTGAAGAAGGATTTGAAGCAAGGGGGAGCTTCTATCATCATCGAAAGTTCACGACAAGTGGAGACTCTTGTGGGAAGGTAACATATCATTATTTCTCACATCTATCACAATCCAAGGAGGTATTAGGATCTACATATAGTCTCATACATAATGGGAGACTATAATACTTAGATTGAGAAGCTTGAAAGGAGCAATTACCAACCTTGGAAGTTTAGAATCTCTAACTTCCTCATGGGAAAGTCTTTGGGGGTTGGTTAGTGGTACTGAGTTGAAGCCATACATAGATCCACATACACCTACTGAGAATCAAAGGAGAGCCATCAGAGAATGGGAAGAAAGGGATAGGAGAGTGATCTTCATTCTTTCTCAACACATAATCAACTCCATGATAGGTCATATTCAAGACCTAGATACATCTAAAAAGGTTTGGGAGTGTTTAGAAAGGTTGTACTCTACCTCTACAAAGGCTTGAAAAATTCAGATCAAGAATGAGCTCAAAAACCTTAGGAAGTCATCAAATCATAGCATTAATGACTTCAAACTCAAAGTAAAAGAGATCTTGGATGCACTTGGTTCAATAGGATGTGTTGTAGATGATGATGACCTAGTTGCCCACACACTTAATGGGCTTAGAGAAGATGAAAATGGAAGGCATTCACAACCTCTGTGTATGTAAGGGATTCAGAGCAACTTACTTCTCTTATGGTGACTAAGGAGCTCAACCATGGAGGCAACAAGTCAAAGGGCAGCTAAGACCAACTCTTCTATGCAGGCAAAGTAGGAAGAGGCAAAGGCAATATAGGTGCTTCAAGAGGAAGAGGTAGAAGCAACTACCAACAAGAAAGCCAAAGCTATCAAGGGAGTCAATCAAGCCAAGATGAAGGTCAATCATCAAGAGGAAGAGGAAGAGGAAGAGGTAGAGGAGGAAGATATGGAGGTCGAGGCCACTCCAACTCAAATGGATGTTTCAATTGTGGGAAGCAAAGACACTATGCCAAAGATTTTTGGCAAAATCAAGGTGGGAATCATTACAAAGGGCAAGCTAATTATGCTAACTCCTCAACAAATTCAGAAAATGAGCATTTGTTAGCTATGAAGCATAAAAGTGAAGGTCAACCACATTATGAGGTGTGGTATATAAATAGTGGTTGTAGTAACCACATGTGAGGTAAAGAGGAGTACTTCAGCAATCTTCAAGCACCCAAGCAAAGAGGCTTTGTGGAGACAAGAGACAACACAGAGCATGAGATACAACAAATGGGAGATGTGAAGCTTGAAGGCAACCACAAAGCAAAAGGACTATGTGAGGTATTGCATGTTTCTACTATTACAAAGAAATTAATACTTCTTGGACAGATGGTTGAAAAGGGATACCAAGTCAAGTTCAATCACAAAGGATGCTTTATTGAAGATGAGCTGATAGCCAAAGGAACACATTAGAATCTTTGGTTGTGTATGCTACACACATGAGCCACAAGATTTGAGAGGTAAGATGGATGCAAGGTCTGAAAGGTGTATATTTACTGATTATGCTATGGAGCAAAAAGGTTACAGGTGCTACAATCCTAATACAAAGGAGTTAAAGGTATCTAGAGATGTAGTGTTTGATGAACTCAAACCATGGTATGCTTCCAAAGCTCCATTGCAAGATGAAGATATTGAAGAGGCAGAGAGAAGATATGAAGCTAGGTTTCAAGATAGCTTGGAAATCAGTGGTCCAAGCATACAAAGGAGTTCAAGCATGGATTCATCCCGTCAATCAATGAATAAAGGAAAGGCAAGATTTGTAGAGCTTGATGAAGATGGACATGAAGTTGAAGACCTTGAAGAACCTATGTTAGAAGGGGGAGCTACATCAAAAGAAGAAATCAAGGCACCAAGGCAAAGAAGGTTCATTCCACCAAAAGGAGAAGAAAGGACGTCAACAAGGGTAAAACATCAAAATTCAAGGCTTGTTTATGATAGTTATATTGCTAGGCATTATGCTTTCATGACTAAGGTTATTAAAGATCATGAACCTTCTACCTACGAAGAGGCCAAAGACACAAAGGAGTGGCAAGATTGCTATGGAAGAAGAATACAAAGCCCTTGAAGACAACAACACATGGAGTCTTGTTCCAAGACAAGAAGGGATGAAGGTAAATGGCAACAAAAGGGTCTATAAAGTGAAGAGAAATTTTGATGGTTCAATTGCTAGGTACAAAGCAAGGCTTGTGGCAAAAGCATTTGCTCAATCCTATGGGATTGACTATGAAGAAACTTTCAGCCCGGTTGCAAAGATGACCATAATTAGGGCAATCATTGGGGTTTCCACATCTAGGAGGTGGCCAATATATCAATTGGATGTCAAGAATGCTTTTCTTAATGGTGATTTGCAGGAGACAGTCTACATGACTCAACTATTAGGGTTGAGAACCCTAAATATTTAGATTTTGTTTGTAAACTTAGAAAAGCATTGTATGGTTTAAAGCAAGCTCCTAGGACATGGAATCAAAGGCTTGTGGAGTATTTGTGCAGGTGTGGATACAAGCCAAGTGATGGAGATCCTTCCTTATACCTCAAGAAGGAAGGAGGACTAGTTGTCTATGTATGCATATATGTGGATGACTTGATTATAATAGGTAGTGATGATGTAGGTATCACATGGGTCAAGGCCCAGCTTGGAAATGAATTCAAGATTTCAGATCTTGGGGTTCTTAAATACTTTCTGGATTGAAGTTATTTATGTGGAAAATGGCATTTACCTTGCTCAAAGGAGATACTTTCAAGATGTACTTTATAAGTATGGTATGAATGGATGTAAGCCGCTCACACAACCTGTGGATCCAAACACTAAATTATGTGCAAGTGAAGGACCACCTCTTGAAGATATTTCAGCATATAGAAGCATAATTGGAAGCCTTAATTATGCTACCATCACAAGACCTGACTTATCTTATGTTGTAAGAGTTCTTTCTGAATTTCTAAATTCACCATCTTATGTTCATATGAATGCAGCCAAGAGATTGCTTACGTACATCAAGCACACTATCAATCAAGGGTTATACTACCCTTATGGAGATGGATTACAACCTCAAGGCTTTAGTGATGTTGATTCGGCTGGTTCAAAGGAGGATAGAAGGAGCACATCTGGCTATGTCTTCATGTTAGGTCAAAGAGTCATTTCATGGATGTCCAAGAAGCAACCTACTGTTGCATTATCATCTACTGAGGCTAAGTACAGAGATTTAGCACTTGCTACATGTGAGATCATGTGGCTCAAGAAGCTCTTCAAGGACTTGGATGTGGAGGTCAAAGAGTTCACTCTATTTGGAGATAACATGAAAGGAAGTGGACATAAAGTACATCAACAAAAAGGAGCAACTTGGAGATATCATGATCAAATTCATGGATGCAAGCAAGTTGGAGAAGTTCAAGATCAACCTCAACATAAAGGAGATCAATGGAGAATAACACTTGAGCTTGAGGGGGAGTGTTAGAAATGCATAAGCTCAAATGTGTGTGAACCAAGGCTTAACTCAAGTGCCACATCATTTCACTTTTTGGTAAAGCCTACAACCACTTCTCAATGACTTTTTTAGCTCAAGATTCCATCTACCTTGATTGAGAAAAGTGGGGAATTTTGGAGGCATGATTTGAATTCAAATTCTACACCAACTTTTAGAGCATTATATAAGCAAGAGCTTGGAAGAAGGTCTTGGCCTTCTCAATATTCATTTGTGCACCTTTAGGCTCTCATTGGGAGTGTATACTCTAGGTCTAAGCTAGCCCCTAGCTAAGCTAGCCCCCTACTTGCTAAAGTTTTCACTTTGGCTGAGATTTTGTATTGCCTATATCTCTTTGTGTAGTTGTATGTTTCATGCGCAAGATAGCTCGTCTTAAAGCTCTTGTTGTAAGCTTTCTTTTGAATGTAATATTACTATCAATCGTTGCTTATCCTTGTTTATATTGAGCTTGAAAGCTCTCTGGTCTATCTTTGCATATTCCCCAACATATGTGTGTTAGACATTGATCCACAGGGATCAATGCATGTGATCCATAGGGATCATTGATCCACATGGATCAGTGTATTTGATCCATAGGGATCAGTCCATGTGTGTGAGGGCAATGGCTAGCTAGCCAAGGTCCCAAGTTCGGGGGATACCCTAAGGTACTTTGGTAGTAATGGTAACTGCTTTGGTAGTAATGGGAATAAGTGTTGCATGATGGCCATATGTTCACACTAGACTATTCCAGATCATTACTATTTTTAGATTATACCATTGCTATTTTTAGAGTGCAAGAGGATATATATGGATGGGAGGAGAGTCACACACACACACATCATTCAAGTCTCTTTCTAACACTTGGTATCAGAGCCTACGAGTTTTCATCGTTTTTGTTCGCATGCATCTGCATTTTTCTTCTCGAATCGTTTCATTTTTTCGTCTTGATGGAGGTGTTGTTGAAGATCTTGGAGCATCGTCATCGCCTTCTTTGTAGTGATTGGAACCATAGAGCATGCAGGAGGTTCGTGTTTCCCTTGCTTGACATAGCGTGCCCGGACGACTGCCTGACATCGTATTTCGGCTACGATTGGTGTACAAAATGTTCCCTCTCCTGACTTTGCAAGATCCCACTGAAATTTTTGGATATTGTCCGCGCTCTGCACGATGCCCAACATTTGTTTCATAGGCTACTTTGATAGGCGTTGTTTTCCAACTGTCGGATTCGTCACACTGAGAACTTTGTGCGATGGTTTACTTTCTTTCACAAACAGCCCATATATATAGATATACTACAGTTGAACGCAATATGTGGGATAATAGACCCTTGCACGCACCTCCGTGCAGAGCAATAGTAGGTGGCATCTCCTTATGGCAGCGTTGCATATGGGATAATCCTCAGTTATTCATGCACTGGGGCTATAAGCTCTGCAACTAACAACGAAACAGAGCTTCTTTGACTTACAATATATTGAGATTAACATAAGAGTTTATTGGCAAAGATTATTTACTTTCAAGTGCTTCAAGTTTTGAGTTTGCTCTTTCATCATCAACAATCTTCTTTCAAGCCCTTCTTTTGACGCATCGACTCTTGGAGGAGTATCCGCATGCTATTCCAACAAATGGTGGATTATCTTTAGTACCTACATACACCTGCAAATTATTTTTTGAACCTCCAGATAAGTCTCTTGTCAATTTATATGCATTTTTTCTCTCTTTTTGCATCAAATTGCATATAAAACACGCAATTTTGCATAGCACCTAGACTATACGCATAGTTTAGATGCGAGTTTGTATTGTGCGGTGCATGTACTCTTCTTGCAGGGACAGGTAAGTATTTTCTTGCAGGTTAGCGTGGAGAAAAAAATAAATTTGTTAGGGTGTGTATCCCCTTTCGGTCTACTTGTAGTTATATTATGCCTATCGGCATTGCGAAATTTGTCAGGGTGTGTAATGCCCTTTCGGTCTATTTGTAGATAGATTATGCCTGCCGGCACCATTATCACAGAAATTGCTTGTCGTAATTTTTTTTCTGATTTTCAAAATTGCATCATTAGGCTGCCGAATTTTTTAGAAAATTAATATGCATATTTGCATTGAGCAAAGGCTTATGAGTAGTTTTTTTTTCCGTTGTCGCTTACTTGCTTTGAGGATACATAGAATATCCAAACTATATAATGATCAAGATGAATGATTAGTATCATTTTGATCAAAGAAAAGTAGAAGCTTTGTGGATATCTAGTAGATATCACTATATGAAAAAAATTAATACAAGGATAAGTGTAAGGACGGTCTTAAGACAAGGGCAAGTGTTGCCAAGGTCATTAGAATGAGGAACTTAGTAGTTCACAAGTTAGAATTATAGGATGTCTAGTTGGAACCTAGAATAGAGGATAGTTAATCCTCAAAGATTTCATGATCAAGAAAGAATGCAATTTGCATTATGATCCAAAGAAATAAAGTCGAGCTTTAAAAGGAAAATATTTAAAGTAATACATTTAGAAAGAGATAAAAATTTTCAAGTAAAAGAATTACTCTTTTGCAGAAAGGACAAAGTGAGACAAGGGTTAGTTTTACCATGGTCTCATGAGTTAGAAACTTAGAGATAAGAGGTCTGAAGGTAGTTTAACACCTTGGAAGAGCACTCTAAGAATGGCTACAAGTTTAGGATGCTTATAAATTAAGTATCTAGTTCATCAGTATTTACTATAATTACATAGTTATGAGTTCTAGTACATATTTATATGTGTATAGAACAAAGAAGTTTATTTCACAAGAAGTTTAGACTTCAGATTTGTGGAGTTAAAAGGGCGAATCAAGTTTGATTAGAATGCCTTAGTTAGAAATAGTAAAAGAAAATTTGTATAAGAAATTCCTAGATTTGGAGGTTGAGACATAGACTTTAGAGTTCTTAGCTTTATAGAAGGAATCATATCTTGATTCTATAATAGTTTAGTACGGGCAGATGGGATAGTTCCATCTATCTATCTAAAAGTGAAGAATAGAGATCTTGGTTGGACTCATCTTCATTAAGCAAGCAAGGCAAGTCTGTAGGCCAAGAACTCTAGAATGGCAAAGATACACAGGGAGGCAAGGTTTGTAGCGAACAAGCAAGGAAAATCTATGGGTCAGATACTCAAGAGTGGCCAAGATATACAGAAAGGAAAGGTTTGCAAAGAGTAAATAAGGCACGGCTATAGTATAAGTCCCTAGCAAGGATTGAGACAAGATTATATAGCAAGGCATGGTTTATATTTATTAGACAAGGCAATGTTGTCTCTAGTAGGGAGTGATTATACAACAATGCAAGGTCTACAAGCAAGTAAATTAGTTCTAAATGGAAGACAAGTTGAGAAGCAAGTTTGATGTTTCTATTTAAAGTTACATCATAAATAGTGACCAAGTAAAGTGATGAAGTTTTAGCATGAGGGGGAGGCAAGTACTGATCCGTGGACAATTAGATCTCCAAGAGACGTGATTAGTAAAGGCTACCAAGTTGCTTAAAATAGATTGTAAGTTTATTTATTTTTTTCTATGTTGTATGCATTCATCATGTGAGGAATTCATACAATCATGGACACTTTAATTGGAATGCTCTAGCACTTTCAATGAAAGTGAGAGCAGAATTCCAAGAGTTATCCTTGAAAGAATTATAGAAAAGGGTTGATTAGACCTAGCTATTCACCCTTTGTAGCACTAGTTCTCCTACTGAAGAAGAAAGACGGATCTTATAGGATGTGCATCGACTATCGAGCACTCAATAAGATTCATATTAGATATAAATATCCTATACCTAGGATTAATGATCTTTTAGACACTCCAGGTGGAGCTGTTTACTTAGTAAAATAGATTTCATAAGTGGCTACCATCAGATTAGAGTAAGAGATCATGATCAGACTCAGTTAATCTAGAGAAGACTCAGTTGGTTCTTTCGAGGATAGAGTACCTATTGATGGGATTGAGATGGATCCCAAGAAGATTTTAGTATGTTATTCTGGCCTAATTCTCAGGATGAGGGGTAGTTACAGTCATTTCTAGGACGTTCTGATTTTGATCAAAAATTCATCTCTTTTTATTCGTCGATAGCAGTGCCTATGAAAAACTTGCTTCAAGGCAAGGTTTCTTTGCATGGAACCAAGATTAGCAAGATATTTTTGATACTCTAAAACAAGTTGTTTCAGAGGCTCCTATCCTCAAAGTGGTCGATCCACAAAAACCCTTTGAGTTAGAGACAGATGCTAGTGGCATAAGCCATAGGGACAATTTTGAGCCAAGATGGCAGGCCAGTGCATGAATAGGAGTTGTATGCAGTGGTGTATGCACTTAAAGTCTAGAGACACTATCTTTATAATATAGACTTTAAATTATACACAGATCACCATACACTTAAGTTTTTTTTTTCTAGCCCGCCAAATCTTTGAGGCAGTCATGTTTGTTGGGCTGAGCTCATACAGGAGTTTCATATAGAAATCTTGTATAGACGAGCAAAGAGAATATAGTTGTTGATGCATTACCATGCATAATGTATCAAATGAGCTTTAGAGTTCTAGAAAGCTCATTGCTTCAAGAGATACAGGAAGCATAGGTGCAAGATCCACATTTGAGCCATCAGTGATGACTCTATTATAGGAGATGGGACAATTTCAGCTATTTCTTCCCCTAGTAGAGCGAACAAGTCCATTCCGTATTCGAGTTTCTCACAGGAGAATGGAATAGTTAGATGGAAAGGAAAGGTTTTTACCAGATTCCCAGGATTTGAGAAGAAAAGTCATGCATGATAACCATGATGTGCCTTGTGTAGGATATCCAGGCGTTGATAAGTCAATACAGCTTGTCAAAAGAACATTTTGGTGGTCTGGATAGCCAGATATGTCCACACTCTTGTTTAACAAGATTTATGTGTCAAGTCAACAAAGCAGAAAGGATAAAGACTCCAAGTCTTTTGTATCCTTTACAGATTCTAGATCACAACTAGGACAGTGTATCCATGGACTTCATAGTCGGGTTACCGTGGACCCAAAGGAAGTGGGATATTATCCTAGTTGAGGTGGACAGATTGATGATCCATAGGGATCATGACTTTGGTCCATAGGGATCAATTCATACCCACGTAGGAGATGATAGAAACTCCACACAGGGATCAGAGTGTCAGACATTGATCCACAAGGATCAGTGCATGTGATCCACAAGGATCAATCCATTATGATCCACAGGGATCAGTCCATTATGATCCACAGGGATCAATTCATTTGATCCATAGGTAGCGGATTTGTTTATCCAACATGTCTTCAAATTGTATGGGTTATCGACATCCATAGTTTCAGATAGGGATATCAGATTCATAGCACCAAGAGGGTCAATCAGTTTTTTAGAGGACATATTGAGGGCATATGTGTCTGAGAGGCAGACAGATTGGGATAGTATTTTCCCCTAGTTGAGTTTCCTTTTGAGATGAATTATGGCATGAATCCCAATGCTCTCAGTACCATAGGTATGTCACAGAAATGTCCTAGTGCTTCGGAGTTCTCAGTGAACTTCCAAGAAAATGTAGAAATAGCTAAAGCCAAGATGCAGCAAGCAGTGATGGGGCTAAAGAGTATCCTGATAGGAAGAGATCTCCTAGATCCTTTGAGGAGGGAGATAGATACTTTCTTTAGGTACCAGCTAGATCTACTTCACTCTTCACGGGGAAGTGTGGTAAGCTATCACCAAGGTTTTGTGGACCTTGAAAGATAGTTAAAAGCTAAGTGAATTTGCATATCGATTAGATCTTCCTCCAGTTGTAGATTTCATCCAGTGTTTCATGTTTCTAGGGAGGTAAATCTAATAGAAGGTATTGTTTCTTTGCAAGAAAGTAAAAGCACGGATCATTCTCCAGATAGGATACTAGATCGGAGATAGACGCGATTGAGGAATCGTGTCATCCAAGAGTATTTAGTAGCCTAAAGAGGATTACCACTTACTAACTCTACTTGGGAATCAGAAGCTCTGGTTAGCAAGTACTTTCCCTCATTGATCATTGACGATAATGCTCTTTAGAAGGGGGAGAGAGTGTCAGACATTGATCCACAAGGATCAATGAATGTGATCCACAGGGATCAGTGTATTTAATCTATAGGGATCAGTCCATGTGTGTGAAGGACAAGGGCTAGCTAGCAAAGGTCCCAAGCTCGAGAGATGCCCTAAGGTACTTTGGTAGTAATGGGAACTATTTTGGTAGTAATGGGAATAAGTGTTGCATGATGGCCACATGTTCACACTAGACTATTCCAAATCATTACTATTTTTAGAGTATACCATTGCTATTTTTAGAGTACAAGAGGGTATATATGGATGGGAGGAGAGTCACACACACATCATTCAAGTCTCTTTCTAACAATGTGTGTGAAGAGGTACACATAAGTGATAGCTATGTGTTTGGGCATATTTTGGTCAGTCTTGTACAAGGAGGTTGACATTGGTCACATTCTCCAAATTGAGTGATTTATGGCTTCTTGGGAAGCTTAGAGAGTTTTTTTTTACTGTCCAAAATTTCATAAGTTCAATCCTCAGGTCCAGAGAGCAATTCAATTTTTGGTGGACGGTGGTAGTGAACTGTTTGGTCCCAGCAAGGGCCTATCATTCTTCTACTGCAACTAGGAGTGGATATACTCCATCAACATCCTCCCCTCTAAACTGGGTGATCTCCATATTCTCCTCATCTAGAGCCTCCATAGGTCATGTTTGAGCATTAGATTCCTCTCCCTCTGTGAGAGAGAGAGAGAGATGGACGTTTATTTATTTTTATATGTGCATGCGTGTTTAAATGTAATTACATGTATGCTTTCATATATAATTATATATATATATATATATATATATATATATATATATATATATATATATATATATATATATATATATATATATATATATATATATATATATATGTGTGTGTGTGTGTGTGTGTGTGTGTGTGTATGTATGTGGGCATGCGCACACACACACACACACACACACACACACACACACACACACATATATATATATATATATATATATATATATATATATATATATATATATATATATATATATATATATATATATATATATATATATATATATATATATATATATATATATATATATATATATATATATATATATATATATATATATATATATATATATATGTGTGTGTGTGTGTGTGTGTGTGTGTGTGTGTGTGTGTGTGTGTGTGTGGGTGTGTGTGTGTGTGTTCTTTCCTCTTTTTGTTTGCATATATGTTTATGTGTGCATATGTATGTAGTTGGTGGTCAAAGCCAAGCTAGAAGAGCAAAAAGTGGACGACAAAGCAGTCAGAAAAGAATATGAATCATCTAAAGGAAGTCCCATAGTTCAATTATGATAGAAACATATAACTTTCTATAAAATAGTAATTTTTATAACCCATTGTATAAAAATACTTTGTAAATAGATGCTTCATTTTGTGCACGTTGAGGACTCCTCGGGCTTGTATGTTGGTGGTCAAGACAAAGCTATAAGAGCAATAAGTCAAGGACACAGCAATCACATAAGAAGAGGAAGCACATGAAGGAATTCTCAAAGTCCAACTCTGATATAAACACATAACTTTCTATAAAATAGTGATTTTATCACTAACATAACCCAATATATCATGAGAAACGGTCTATCATGACAAGGCCCCCTTGTTGCAACAGACCATCCTATCTTGGTAAATAGAAAAATCGGGTTAAAAATAGAATAAATAGGTTATTTTTTGGTTAAAAATTAATGCTTTCGTAGTGATTTTTTAGGGTCTAGCTTACATTGAAGGCCTTCAAGTGTCTCCAAGGCCTCATTTTGCAATGATCAAGGGTTGAAGCAAGCTTTAGATGCCATCCTAAGTGTGCGAGCAATTAGCAGAGCATATGACTTAATGGTAAAAAATACTAAATCCCCTTTGTCAATTTTAACCTAAGTGAAGCACATAGACCTAGGGTTAGAAATTCTTAGGGTTTCAATAAGAACTTCAAATTTCAAAATATAATAAAAGGACATCAAGCTCAAGAGTGAACAACATAATTGAGACAATTGAATACCTGAAGAAAAGAAATGACAAATTCGAGACACACAAATTATTCTTGATGACTCTACATAAAGACAAGAGCCAAACAAATACGAGTTGGCAAAGAACAAGTGATTGAGAATCAAATAACCAATCAAGAGAAAGAATCATTCTAAGGGATAAGTGTAAAAAAATTAAGAAATTTGAGATCAAGTGTAAACAAATTAAGGAATTTGAGATCAGGTAAGTATCTTGGAAAAGTTGATCAACAAAGCTTAACATCTTCCAAAGATATTATCAATCACACTCCCAAATCTTGGTTGGAACAATTAGGTAACCATCACTCGAACCTGAGTTCAAAAACTAGCAAGTGAGGTAGATCCTATAGTATGGATAGATGCACAGTTAGTATGGGGGTATCCTACATAGAAGTTCCAAAAGGACCATATAAGCCACATAACAAATATATAAGTACCAACCAATTATATGTTTGCAACTATGAGGATGGATTGAGGAGATCGGTTGTCCAAATCATAAATCTTGAGCATCCTTATGAATAGATCACCCAATAGTCAAGTTTGAGAATGGATCATACATAGATAAGCAAGGAACGATGTATTCATAGTTATGAGTTTCCCTGGGGTGATTCTTCTTGAATCATATGTGCAAGATCTTGAGGAAGATGATCTAGAAGAGGGACTAAGTATGCTAAGAGGAAGATCTATGCTAACAAGGATCATAGCTACAACCAAGATACCTCAAGAAAATGCTACAATATAACTATTTTTGGAAAGTTAGTTCAATCAAACCTCACACAAGAAAAGCAACTTACCTAGGTCATGAATCAAAGAGGATGTATATAACCTCATATTATAGTAAATAAACCCATCTTTGGAAAGGTCAAAAGGTATTTCCTTTACACGAACCTTCCACACATCACAAACAAACCTGTGTAGGTTTGGCTACAACTTTAGGTGCTTAGAAAGAGAAATCAAGGGAATCCCCATAGATAAGTTTTGTGCATAATCTAAGATGAGGTAGATCAAAACATAGAACTAGTACTTTAAAAAGAGAGTGACCCAAAGGACATAGAATGCATACAAAAGATGATGACTTTCCCTTATCAAGGCAAAGAGAAAACTCTAGAACATTGAGATAGTCGTAATCTATGAGGAAACCTTCAAAATAGGAAAAATCAGAAGGTATCATAATCAAATGTTGTTACAAATGTGGAGGTGATCACATGGACAATGCATGCCCCATGCAAGCATAGAACACGCCATCTCCAAACTCATATTATTGCACTAAAGAGAGGAATCACACCAACCATGTAGCACATGATTGTCTGTACACCAAAAGTCTTATAGATATCAACCTTTGTACAAGCCTTGATCATACTAACAAGACTCAACACCCCTACCACTAGCCTTATCATCATCAACCTATTTTAAGTCAACAACCACCACCCCATGCAAATGTGGACTCATTTAAGTATGTTGTAGCAGACGAGAATCAAGATAGGGCTTAGTACTAGTTTCTTTTGTGATTATGAAAAACAATCCCAACACTAATAGCTTTGACTCTTCACATGGCAATAATGTGCCCCCATACTATGCAAAGTCACCAAAACACCCAGAGGCCTACAAATACGGAGCCCCTCCACAAGAATATAATTAGCAACTTGATTATGCCAATCTATTGTATATGAATCCTAACCCTAGACCCCATATGAGAAAGTAAGTTCACAAGATCCTAGAGGACCATGTTTTAGATGTCAAAGAGATTATTTTATATGAGAATGTCCACACCCTCCACATGCAAGAAAACCTCAACATATTATGATTCAAGGCTTTTGTTATCATTCTTGCAAGGAACATGTCACTCATAGAACAATGATGAGTATTGACATCAATAAATACCCACCTTGTAAATGTCAATCCATGGAGATGTGACAGTAATATGGAGATCGTGAGCAAATGATGTGCATAGATGTGAAGGTGAGAATCACACAAGATGCACACACACACACACAAGGAAGAGTAGAAGAAATGAAACAAAGGAGATGTCTATTACTTCACAAGAATATAATGTCTCATACAAATTGTCTTCTTCAAAGTTTGAACCAAGAATCCAATAGCAACTCTACCCTCTCAAATGCTCTCTTTATCTCCTTTTATAGCCTTTAAGTGAGTTTTGGCTAGTTTCGAACCTCGTTCGTGATAGTTAAAAATTGGGCCCTAACGCTCATTTGAAAGCTCAAATCATATCCAAACAATATTAAATTTGAATTGTCAATTTTACCTAAGGTCCTCGAGCTTGAGGAATCCTCAATTTGCAAAAAATCAAGAATCTATTTACAAAAATGGGATTTTTTATACAATGAGGTAGTGATAAAATCACTAGTTTATAGAAAATTAAATAGTTTTACCATATTTGAATTGTGGGGCTTTTCACTTGTGCTCCCTCTTCTCTGGTGATTCTTCATGTCCTCTTCTTGATGTTTGTCCAACTTGGCCTTGATCTTCAACACACCTCCCTCTCGCATGTTCCTCCCTAATATATATTTGTTTTCAGGAGTGATCAATGTAGTTTTGTCAAATCTCTATGATCAAAGAATTCTCTACAATGGGCTGAACATAGCTTGAAATGCTCTTTTGTAAGAGTTTGAGAGGTACTTGGTGCGCTAATGCCACGTGGTAGCATATTTGTACTGACGGTGTAGTGCTCATATCATAGACTAGGTCAGGGTTGCCTTTTCAAAACTAGGAGCATTGATATGAAATGCCTTGAGTTTCTTGAAGACCTTGAAAACATTGAGCATCATAAGACCTCAATAAGGTCGGGGATATGCAAATTGTTCTTGTACTATTTTGAGAGTAATCTTATATTGCTATAGTTGATTAGGGATATCTGCTACTTGCTTTCAGAGCTCCTGTAGCTGAGGTTGGGTTTCTCGCAAGAGGTTTATTGTGATGTTATTAGTAGAGTTCTAGTGTTGTGGGATCCTACGGATGTTTTTAAATCTAAGAGTTCTTCTACAACCTTATCATGATCTTCGACAAATACTGTACAATCTTCAAGTATTGTTTTTATTGAATCCATGGCACAACCCAGAACTGCGATGGACTAATAGGAGCGGTTGTGGTCATTTCCATGGATAACTAAACATTCTCTATGTTTGAACATTGGAGCCTTGTACTCTCTTCTTTGTGAGCAGTCATGTGGTTGTATAGTAGTCCCATGTTGCAACTCATTTTTGCATTGAATTTCGTTTGTGTGCGAAGAAGATTCTCTAATTCTTCTACACTCTCGTGGTTTTGGTTTTCTAACTGTGTTTCCAAAGTGATGTGAGCTTCCTTAAGAGTTGTATACCTCACATTTAGAAAATCACTTTCCACCATTAACACATTAACTTTTGTTTGCAATGAAGATGGATGTGCATGAAGAGCCTCATTGACTTGGTCGAGCGAGGCATACTCTTCCCTACTTTGGTTCATACATGCAAATATTTGTTCCATTGCATGATCTATTACGTTTTTGGAGAAGACTCGATTGGTGCATACAAATGTAGTATATGGAACATGAAATGCATGGGGAATGGGGATTGGGTTGGGGAAATTGGAAATGCTTGTGAGTGGTGGTGAAGGGGGAATGGGGGATAGGGAGGTGAATTAATTGATAGAGGGGGTGGGGGAATTGTGACTAGTGGTGAAATGTCCATAGGTTCTATGATGGGTATATGCATGGTAGTAGCAGTAAATAGTGGAACAAGTTCATGATATGTGTTGCCAAAAGGTGGGGTTATAAGGGGGGGAGGGGGGTTTGGATTACATAAACTTCCATAAGGCATGAAAGATGGGACGAATTGAGCTGTGAAAAAGGATCCTACATATGAGCAGAAAGTTGGAAATCCAAGATGAGTTCTAGTCTCAGTGGTAACTATAAGAGACGGGATGATTCAAGGTGTCTTGGTAAGGATTGATGAATATGCAACAGTGCTTACAGACGTCATTGTTCTTGATAGGGTTTCAAAGCCAGATTAGAATTCTTGTGATTGGGCTTCGGTGGACATAGGTGGTGATTGTGCAGTGGCAAAGGAAGAACTATCAGTGGGAGGGATGGGTGGTGTTGTGTCTCCTCTGAGTACAAAACAACACAGAAGATTTGGAGTGGATAGATAGAGTTACTGTTGGAATTTGGGACCCCAAGATCTTCCAATACTAAAAACCTTTGAGCATACACACTTAATTAAACAAGATGATAAGTGAGAGATAGAAAGAAATTTTGAGACCAGAGTAAGTAACGTAAGCAAATTGCTTACTCACTAAATATAGATGGCCGAATTACAACATGAGAGTACTACTCAACCATATGATGGTGCACTCACTAAATGGAAGAATAAACAAGAAGATGATGATGTACAGACTTCAGATTATGTTGTTATAATCTGAGTGTGTGTGAAGCAAACGAGCAACGAAGTGAACCTAACCTCTCAAGAAGTGCAACAAATCTTAAAAAGTTAGCAAACCTTAATTCTGAAATTAGGGTTCAAAAACCCTAAAAACAAAAAATAGTATTAACTTACAAAGATCGCTGCCACAAACTTGTAGAAGACTCCTTGTTCCAAGAGAGTAGCCTTTCCTTCACCTCTCCTTAGCCTCCAAAGCTTTAGAGCTCCAAAATTGACACAAGGTGTGTATCAACCCTAGCTTCATTTGTCCAAAAGTGTGCCCAAGGTCCTCCTTATATAGGTTTGACTCTCCAAATAAAGCACATCGTAAAACTTTGGCGAAAAAACATATCGTTGCCCGAAAAAGCTGTTGTCGCAAGTGTGACCTCTCATGACAAAATGAAGCATATCACTAGATAGCTCTTGCGAAGCTCTATCTATCTTGCCTAAAACATTTTGCCCAAACTGTACAAAAAATGCTAAGTCCTAAATTTGGATTTGTTGGAAACGGACCATATGTACATTGATTTCCAACAGTTATATGTATAGATAGATAGATAAATAGATAAATAGATAGGTATATAGATACAAAGATATTTAGATAGATATATAGAAACATAACTTGGTAGATATGTATAGATAGATGGATTTAATGATAGAAATTTAGATGGATAGATAATACATAGATATATTTGTTATAGATAGATAGATAGATAAATAGATAGGCAGCTAGGTAGATAGATACATAGACATTTAAATCAATAAATAAATATACATATATATTACAGATAGATAGATAGATAGATAGATAGATAGATAGATAGATAGATAGATAGATAGATAGATAGATAGATAGATAGATAGATGGATAGATAGATAGATAGATATATAGATATATACATAGGTGTTTAGGTAGATAAATAAATAGATAGATTGATGGATATAAAATCAATCAAATTTATGCTTATATATAGATATATACACAGATGCTTAGACAAAAAGGTAGATGGATGGATATAAAATCAACTAAATTTGAGTTTATAGGTATATGTATACATAGATATTCAGATAGCTAGATAGATGGATGGCTATAAAATCGACAAAATTTATGCTTATTACATAGTCCACATAGGTAGATAAATAAATAGGTAGATAGATAAGAAAATACATAGATGCTTAGATAGATTGATAGATTTACGTTATATAAATTGAAATCATTTTCTATAAATTGAATTTATATTTTTATATATGAAATTAGATATTGATATCTCTACATTGATTTACGATGGATAAAGTAGCATCATCAATAAAAAAATATTTACATTCCATCTTTAGATGCAAAAGAAGAGAAATATGTATATTCATCTCAACAATTCTCTTACATGTAAATATTGTCTTAAATATTTCAACATGCAAGATGATAAATCAATTACAAGTTTTCAAGAACATTCTTTTTCTTCACAATATCTAGAGGAAGTATCATCAAATCATCCTTTAGGGAAATGATCATGAGGAGTCATATAAGATGATCCCACACGATGACTTTGACCAAGTGTTCCAAAAAAATTTATCTTCGCATCAAGGGAGGAAATCGTTAGGATGAACGTCCTTTATTGGCTTTTTATATTTATACATTATTCATTTCTTTCAATGCATCAATCATATCTAAAACTCTTTACATCATAAAGAGTTATCAATTTAGTTTTTTCATTATTGGCGAGTTCTTTTTACCTCAAACACTTTCCAGGTTGAAATCTCGTGCATCCATATTTATAGTGGTCTCCTGTTGCATTGGAAAATCATCATTTCCTTTTACATTATGAATTTTGTGAGTATCATTGTCAAAGACTTCTTTAAATCCCATAAGCTTAGGTGTTGCATGTCAAATGCATTCACACAAATCAAAAAATTCCCACAAATTTATGAAAGATAATATCATACTTTATTTTTTGGACTCCTTATATTATTTCTTCAATATGTGTATACGATTCCGAACTTGATCTCTAGTAAAATCTATTAACTCTTCCTTGGTCGAAGAATTCGTGATATCATTCTATTTCTTTGTCCTGAATTCACTCCTCTAATACAAATATAAACTTTTTTAAAATACTTGTTCAAAATCATTATATGGACATCATCCCATACAACTCTTCTTTATCGTTTTCCTAAAGGATGATCTAATGATGTCACCTCTACATATCATGAAGAACAAGAATGTCCTTAAAGACTTGTAACTTGTGCTTCATGTTGCATGTCTAAAGATTCAGGAAAAATTTGCATGTAAAAAAACTAATGAGATGAAGATATATATTCATTCTCTTCTATATCTAAACATGGAAGGTAAACATTTCTTGTTCATGAAAATATTTTACTTATCATAAATCAATATCAATAGATCAATATCTAATTTTGCATATATAAGTATAGAATTGAGTTTATAGAAACATGATTTCCATTACACAAATTGGATTAAAAACACACACAAATCTATCTATCTCAACATCTATTCATCAGCC
>CM035426.1:164887627-164895127 GCA_020310875.1 Ceratopteris richardii | reverse complement strand
CAAGACCTGCAACCATAGACTAAACGGGAAATAACTCAGAAACGGAATCCAAAAGACCTTGATCTGATGTCAAATGCCGAAATCTTTTTCTTTTAGTAGATTTCCAGGGATCTCTTTAAGGGTCTATTAGCAGCCTTGTTTTGTGATTTCATTTACAAAGTGCAAATTCCAGCATTTCCTAAGATGAGACTATGTTGACATGTAGTAGCTAGCGACATAATCTGCAGCCTTGCAGCATAGACCACTGGAAACAAGCTCTGTAAGCCCAAAAGAAGAAACATGCTTCATGGCGGATGCTAATAATTATAACTACGAGCCAAAATGAATATAAGCAGGAAACATAAGGGTGTAACACATTGCAGGACCATCAAGCCTGCACGTGCAGATAATGAAGGCCACAGAAATGGAAAGCAGGGACAGATTGACGATTCACGAACTCAAAATGATAAATGCTTACAAATTACAAGCCACTTACAAGCAGGTCAGACTTCAAAGGGGGAATGTCACGAACAGACGCATTTATTTCTTCCTGAGCTACTACGAAGACGGAAGACGCCTGTACTTTGGAGACGGTTTTCACGGACAGGTTTTGAATCCGTATCGTGAACCCCAATCTCTGTCCGTCTCTCCAGAATAGCCTGCAGCTATGCCGAGGTATGCTGGCAGGGATAGCAATGCTGTGGGAAAGATAACTTCCTGCTGTTGCCATAGCGCAGCAAGAGCACTAGATTCACGGCACTGATGCAGCACCGCATTCTGATGAAATACGTGACGTCGGGCACATTGGAAGGGCGAAGGGCGGTTGGATGTGCAAATATCGCCCACAAACCATGACCTTTTTGTGCCTCACAACAACTGTCAAGGATGACCATTGACGAGTGAGTGGCATCTCAGCTCAAAACGAAAGTCCAATGAGTGTGGACCTTGCGAGAAGAGCTCACCACGCCATCAATTTGAGGCGCTACCTCTGCATTTCCATCTTTCGTGCGTTGAAAAGGTTAAACTAGGCGAAGCTGAGGGAAGTGTTACTCTTTTGAACTTTGTGCCCCTTGCATGTGTGTTGTAAACTTTGTGCCCCTTGCATGTGTGTTGTAGGCTCCCCTTGACAATGATCTCTAGTCAATACACGGGGTTTTTCAAGGCTCCTCGGGAGCAATTCCCATTTCATCAATTCTCAACATATGATTTTGGAAGAGATCATGTGCACATGGAGAATGTGATGGTGCAAACACAAGGTCTTATTTTTCTGTCCAATTGACCTACAATGGCATCAACATAGAGGTAGTTGGAAGATAGGCAACCATTCTTCTTCTAATCCAAATCAAAAATGAAGGAAATAATGCTAACATAAAATACTCAATATCTCTTTGATGAGGTTCAAGGGCAAAATTGTGCATGCAACTTTCTTTTTTGCACAACAATGTTTTAAATTAAACTCGATAGAAAATTACAATAGAAGTAAATGGAGGTACAAAGTATGAGATGATTTTATCATCCCCTTCATGTTGGATCCACTTCCTTTTAAGTTTGTTTTTCTCAAGGACAAACGCCCTATGGTATTTAAAGGGGAGTACTATTACAATTCTTTATATTTCTACCTATGGAAACTAGGGGACATAAAGTCTAGAGGTGAGCCAAATAATCGATATAGATTCACTATAATTACTCTAGATAATTGTGTTATCTTCATTGTGGTACATGTTGGAATAAACCTAGTTGTTCAGGTTAACATATCCATAATTAGCCAAACTAAGTTGTGCCCCCTCTAAGTTTCGGATCTCTAATGGGTGGGGTAGTCCTCCCATCTTTAACCTTGCAATTTTATTGGCTTAGCATTTTGCACAATGTTGGATCAGCTTCATACTCTCGAAGAAGTCCTTTTTGGATGACATGAGCTCAAAACACAAAGAGATAATTATAATGCAAAGATACTTGTGAGCTCTCGTACAATTAGTAGGTACAATTGCATTGTTTTACCTCCAAACCATGTACATGTCCCTCTAATAATAGGCCTCCATCACTTTTCATGCAAAAGGAATAGCTCCCTTCCACTAAGTGGCACCTTTCTCAACTTCCCATCCAATTAGGTTGGAAGGCACTCACATCCCCGAGTTCACATAATATAACATTTCCTTCCCCTTGAGTCCATTTTTGTCCTTAAAAGTGGTATTTGAAGCTAATGAAAGAGAGAGATAAAACTTGATAGATATTCCCACTTAACCCCATGTACCTATGTATATAGTCACATCTATTTGATGTTTCATTTATCCTTCCCCTTAAGAAGCCACTTGAGAGGGCATCTCAAATGTGGGAAACCATTTCAGAATGGTACCTACACTACAAGGAATACGGGGCCATAGCAACGGTTAACGCAACACTTCGATCATCATTTACGTGCATCTAATTGACGAGCTCTCCAACATTCAGATCTGTGTTGCGCTTGCGAGCTCCAACAATCTCTTTCTAGATCTCTCTCTTTTCTAATCCCTCTCTTATTGTCTCTCTATCTCTCTCTCCTTATTTGTACCTCTTCTCTTTCAATTTCTCTCTCTCTCTTTCTCATTTTTGTTCTTTTTATCTCTTCCCCTTTCTCTCTCTCTATTATAGGTTATTCAAAAAGTTCGCCAAGCATAAAATATGGCTAATTATTGTAAGTACAATTTTCATTGTTTGTATATCATTTAAATTGTTTTATTTTCATTAATTAACATACTCACACTACTCATTCATATACACATATACATGACTATGCACGCGCACACATATGCACACACAGTACACACACACATATACATACACATACACATATACATACACATACACATACATACACATACACATGCATATGCACAAACATATCTACAAACACATAAAAGGACATGCATGCATGCATTACTGCATATATACATACTCATACACACATTAACACATACTTATACACATGCATATGCATATTCACATGCATATGCATATTCACATGCATATGCATATTCACATGCATATGCATATTCACATGCATATGCATATTCACATGCATGCACATACACGTGGATGCTAATGAAGATGCATGCACATGCACATGCATGCTCATATATATACACATGCATATACCTACATATAAACATACACACACAACATACATATGCATATATATATATATATATATATATATATATATATATATATATATATACACACACACACACATATATATATATGTGTGTGTGTGTGTACACACACATACACATAAACATGCACATATGTACACACATATATGCACATACACTTATATATACACATGTACATACATACATATACACACACATACACATGCACATACACGTATGCACATACACTTACACATGCACATACATACATATACACACACATACACATACACATGCACATACACACACATACGTGCATACACTTACACATACACATGCACATACATACATATACATGCTCATACACATACGCATACACACACATACACATGCACATACATACATATACATGCTCATACACATACGCATACACACACATACACATGCATATATACCTACACATACACATACACACATATGCATATGCATAAAACATATGTACATGCAGATATATACACACATAGACACACATATATACATGCATATAGATACACTTAGAAAAATATAGATATATACCTACATGTGCATACATACATTTTATACACACATTGCAACTACACGCACATACATATGTATATATACACACATAAACACATATATAATATGAATGAATTATATAATTAAAGTAATAAAATACATGTTAAATATAAACAGTAATAGAAATCATTCAAACAAGACTTTTCATAAAGTACCGTAGACACAATTCAAAACATAACTGAAATGAGATAATATATAGATATTAAAAAATAATGTATATCAATGTAAAATATATATCCAATGTAATATATCAATTATTTTGATCATCATCATCCATATCATCATGTAAGACCTAATCATCATGATCATCCTCATCATCGTGATCATCCTCATCATCATGATCATTCTCATCATCATGATCATCCTCAATCATCACGATCATCCACATGATCTGATGTATCTATAGTGGCATCATGGGTAGAGGTCTGAGCACTCTGTGATGATCCATATCATCTCGCCTATGTCTGTCTCTCCACCTCATCCATATCTGTCTCTCCATAATACTGTTGTATTACATATAACAAACATAAATAAATAAAACATATAAAACATCAATAAAAATAAAATAATTATATGAAATTTAATAATACTTACAAAAGCATTTGGATGATCTTGCATGTACTCACTCAGACATCGATATCCATAATATGTAGCAAAATCGATTTCCTTTTTCGTAGGATACCGACCATAATCCTTTTGTTGCATTGAAACAAATAAAAAAGATTAATAATTAGTGTTTTAACTAAAATAAAAAATATACACTACAACATATCGGTCGTATATCAAGGCTTTTACCAAGGAAATTGAATGGGCACATCTTTGCCCCGACGTCGGTGTAACTATCAGTATATGCGTTGGTACTAAAGCACCAATATAGGCATCGGTATAAGCGTCGATATGAGCATCGGTATTTGCACCGATATAAGCGTCGGTATTTTTGACGCTCATACTGGCGGCATATCGGTGCCTATACCGATGCCTGCTAGGTGTATCGTCGTGCATATCCATGCCCGCTGGGTGTACCGTCGCTTATACCGATGACACTACTAAGAGTATCGTCACTTATACTGACGACCATATCTGCAAAAAAAATTTTGGGCAGAGTGTGTTGTCTTTTGCTAGAGCAACATTACCATGATGTTGTTTAGCAAAAGACAATACACGCTGCCCAAAAAAAACCGAGTACATGTGATGTGTACTCTAATGGCAACCAAAATATGATTTCATAAAACAAAATACTATCGTCCACAAAAGAGATAATCAGAATGAATAATGAACCATGTATAAAAAAAAGTTATATATTTCATAAATGAAGCATGTACAAGAGTGTGGAAAACCACTATCATATATGGGGGAAATACAAAATGTGGCAAAGCACTCCCATATAAGAATCAAATACAAAATTCTGGTGCACCACTACCATATACGAGCCAAATACAAAATTGTGGCACACCACTATCATACACATGCACAGAATGATCAAAACATCCATATCAGCAGTCCTACAATGAAGAACATTCATGAAGTGAGATAAATTCACATGGGATTTACAAACAATAAGTAAAAACCAAGTTTAAAAATTTATCACCTCATCCCAAACGCTCCCATGAAACGACCGCACCACGTCCCTCCAAGTCCTCCAATAGTGCAGTCAATCCATGACAATATCCATAAGACTCCTCCATTCGTGTTGGAGGATGACCCATTGCTAGCTCCTGCAACAAATATACAAAACACTAGAGGAACATCCATGACAAGCTTAACACAAACAAATTCAATAAACCAAATGGTACTTACAAACTCATGATGCATCATGTCATATCCATTACTGCCCAAATGTGACGGTCCAACCGTATCTAAACGTGTGGCTGCGGTATCTCGCTGTTGGCCATATCGATCAGGAGTCTGCTGCTCATTGCGAATCATATCCCACTCCTCAGCATCTAACCATACAGGCTTTGGTAAGCGTGCTCTGAAAGCATCATGAGCCTCGAATCATTGATGGGACATAACTTCAAGTGCGGTGTGCAAAATCCACTTTGAACTAACAAGAGGCTGCCCATGTGCTGGGCGAAACTCTTGATAAATTGTCTCTGTGATATAATTTTTTCGATCTTTATCTTGTTTACTCCATTTCAACATGATAGAGTGTCCAAATTGTATGGAGCAAACTTGTTGTATGCACGCATGCATGGCCTTTCCGGCCGCATCCATCACCGGAGCTCCATCATGGATATTATACACCTTGGAATCATCATGGTCATGAGCACCCCAAGGTGTACATGGTGTTCCATGTGGTGTAGCACATGGCACCTACATCTGAGGTACTCGCTCTAAGAGAAGAAATGGGCGACACAACGTTCGTCGCACCACCTCCACAACAACTGGCTGCTCTAGACCTTCCTGTAGATCCACTCCTAGAACCTCCCACTCCAGAGCCTGACCTTAACCTACGAGATGGGCCGACACCTGCATCGCGTTGAGGTGTCGAACACACACGTCTACTACTAGCGCCAGTAAGAGATGGCTGAAAAGATGGTCATGGTGGAGTCATAAAGCAAGGAGACATACCTCCGACGGGAGTAGCACCACCCGCAAGAGTGACGCCGGCAGGAGTGATACCGGCAGCAGTGACAGCAGGGAGAGTGAGGCCAGCAAGATTGAGACCAGAAGGAGTGAGCCCGACAGGAGTGAGCCCAGAAAGAGTGAGGCCAGGGGGAGTGCTACCACAAGCGATCCAGTACTATGATGCAGCAGCCATATACGCAAGAGGTACCTGAGATATGAAGTCTAGAAAGTGCTCCTCTATCATGGAATGCAAAGTGAATGGAGGATTGTCTCCCATCGTGCTCTATAACAAAAGAACTCAAATAATTAGCATATGATAATAAAGGTTATATAGAGAAATGGTAGTGTATAAAAGAACATAGTAAAAAAAATAAACAAAAATTAGTACGTACAAGTGTTTGATTCAAAACTCCTCTATTCTAGCATCCTCTTGGAGATTGGATGCACAAAGAATATATATCTCTATATTGGCCACTTCTAAATCACTTGGTATACTAGCTTCTTCTTGATCATCATCTATTGCTCTCACACATTCCGAAAGAGGATGCAATCATTTAGACAAGCATGAATCTTAGTGTAGTCCATTCCAATGGATTGTAAAAGTTTTTTGCCTCTCCACGTGTTGGAGGCATGTCATTGCCCTCTAGCAAAAATTGATATTTAAGAAGCCTGCAATAAGCAATTACAATGATATTAGTAAATAAAGTTATTTTGATATAGCAATGAAAGTTTATTTCAAATCCACTTATTTGAACAATTCAGAGACACCACTATCTGACCATCCATAAATGGATTGCAGATTGATCATCGCAAGTGATGCACGTAGTACAGATATCTTTGCTCCATTACATAGTGGTAAACGAGCTAACCTTTGCATGTTTTTGTATTCTTCATCTGATCGTGGAAATTATGTTGTGTCCATGAAAGTCTCGACATCTTCTCCACCATCATGATCTTCATCCATCTCATAAAATGCTTTGAACATTTCTTCCATGTGTTCATTCCGTGTAATGCTATTAGTACCTTGTACTTCCAACTCATTTTTGTTCTCTTTTGTTCGCGAGAGATTATTGTTGCAATGTTGTTTGGGTCCATCTGCTCACCTAGGGGGACCATGCGAATGGTAGCATAGGTTTTGTAGTCAACTTTTATCAAAGGATCCATACTCTTTAACATGTGCAGTACAAATCTATCGTTTTTTATAAATTTGATACTTACATTGAGTGCA
>CM035426.1:164772627-164882627 GCA_020310875.1 Ceratopteris richardii | reverse complement strand
TGTAATATATCAATTATCCTGATCATCATCATCCATATCATCATGTAAGTCCTAATCATGGTGATAATCATCATGATCATCCTCGTCATCATGATCATCCTCAATCAGCATGATCATCCACATGATCTGGTGTATCTGTAGTGTCATCATGGGTAGAGGTGTGAGCACTTTGTGAAGATCCAGATTGTCTCGCCTGTGTCTATCTCTCTCATATCTGCCTCTCCATAATACTCCTGTATTACATATAACAAATATAAACAAATAAAACATATAAACGATATCCACAATGTGTAGCAAAATTGATTTCCTTTTTCATAGGATATCGACCATAATCCGTTCACTGCTTTGAAACAAATAAAAAAGAATAATGATTAGGATAAATTTTAACTAAAATAAAAAAATATATTTTCAATAATACATGTACTTACAAATATAGATATAAAACCATGATGGCCCATTTGTCCTAAATGGGATGTATGACATGAATCAACTCTCTTCTTTGCAACAACCTGCATTTATTTAGTGAAACAAAAATACATATATTAAATGTAAAACATTTATGAAATATATGAGAATTATAAGTCATAGTAATATAAACTATTAATTTGTATACCTCCTGCTGAGGAAATGATTCTTGAAGATGTAGCTGTCTTCCAAAAAAACTGCCATGTCTCAGGTGGTATATTAGGTCTTCCCTTATTTTTTTCTACCATACAATATCTCCTGTTATTTTAATCTCAAACTAAAAAAACATGAGAATAATAAAAAAAACTTAAAATTTATAAACATGCGTACATAGACACACATACATACACTTACACATACACACACAATTGTAGAGAAAAGGGACACAGAAAAGGAGCCCCCAAAAATTTTCAATTATGGGCATCAATTTTCTTCTTCAAGTGTCTATGAAAACCTCATGAAGCCATGTAAATGCACTAGAGGAGTCCTCTGGATGCATAAATCCCAAACATTCTATCATAATCCTTGTAACATAGTACGAGATTAGAGTTTTCCAATAAAAGTTCTGGTCTCTTGTGTGAAAGGACCATTTTTAGGGCACATGTATGTAAGTCACATGGTGACACTTATAAAAGACTTTTTGCCATTGTGAGTAAAGGAGAACTCAGATTTTCGAATTTTCTTTTTCTTCCTCTTGTATCTCCTTGCTTGTGAGCTTGCATGTGTGATTGTAGCTTGAATTGAGTGCATGGAAGTGTTGTCTATCCATTTCATTGCTTTTCTGAAGTGTGTAATGTCTGTGAAGCTTGAGGAGGTGTGTGGTGAGACTAGGAGAGTTGCATAGCTCAGTTTTTTGCCCATAAATTGAAGCAAGTTTGTCAGAATTGGACAATATTATGATCATTGGATGCGTCTCATTGAGAGCTTCAAAATGAACCCACTATTGATCATGTTCTGAGTTCAGAGCTGAGAGAAAAGTCTGATTTTGTGCTTACTACTATTTCATGTATTGCGACATCATGTCCACCTATGTAAGTGATGAATGTGAGTGACGGCACTCATCTGCATGCAATGGTAACTATTTCACTTCATTGACCATTGTGTAAGTACACGTCTTCATACACTCAGTTAGGTTCAAAATACTTTTCGGATTGATAATTTAAATGTGTGATCATCTCCACTATATGTACTTTACGGTGATAGAGGAATAGTCTCTTTCATCACAAGTCCCTAAGTTATCACTTAGGTACACACGTTTTTTGGCATCGTTGCTAGGGAGGTACGAGTCCAACCGAGGTACTTGCATGATGGTAAGAGCTTGTAGGTGAAGGTACAAGTTGTGAAGAGGTGAGTACTCTGCTTTGGTGAGTCATTTCTCATTGCATTTATTACTTTGCACTTAGAAAGTGTGTGTAGTAAGTTGTTAGACCTAGGGAAGTGGAAGTGAGTGAGTAGGAGTAGAAAAAAGAGATGAAGGAGTAGGACAAGATTAGGTAGGTAGATCCCCCAAAATCCCAAAAAAAAAATCATTTTAGTACCTCTTAGCCTTGGCTTAGCCTAGGGGTATAAAAACCAAAAATTTCCTTCAGCGTTTCACTTGTGATCTGCAAGTATCGTGGAGCTCTGATGATTAGTATCACGGGAGTTGTATCGCTAGCTATTACAACCTTCTAGAGCAACAAATCAGTGGAGAAGCTTGGAGAGATCATCATTGAGGTTAGATTAAGTGGATTCTCAAGTTGAAATCAAATTAAATCTACTCAAAATGTGATTGGGGCTACGATCGGTATCGTAGGAGAAATATTGTGGGATGGAGTGAGAGTTTGATTTCCACAGGCATATAAGGGTGGAAACGAGTGCACAAGGAGCACATTCATAAAAAAATTTCCTTCATTTGAGTGAGATAAGCCCAAGTATCGTGACCGGTCGAGTTCAAGTATTGTGATACTTGAATTCTTGTGTGTCGCGATACCTGGCAGGTATCGTGGATCACCAATACCTATACTCCCCATGTATCGCAATACTTGGGTATTGTGTATCATTGGGTTGAGTATCGTGATACCTGAGTATCGTGTATCACGACACTCAAGTATCGTGTATCATGACACTCAAGTGTCGTGTATCGCGACACCCAAGTATCGAGTATCCCGACACTCAAGTATCGTGTATCGCGACACTCAAGTATCGTGTATCGCGACACTCAAGTATTGTGTATCACAACACTTAAGTATCATATATCGTTTTATGCCAAGTATCATGCATCACCCTAAGTCCTAGGTAGCTAGTATCGCCAGAGACTAGTATATCATGTATCGTGTATCCTGACCTTGTCCAAGTATCATGTATCGTCATCATCAAGTATCATGTACCATTTTGATCTGAGTATTGTGTATCGTTTGTGCTTTAGGTATCATGTATCATGACCTTACCTAGTATCATGTATCGTGAAATCTAGGTATCATGTATCGCCAGAGACTGGTGTATCATGTATCGTGTGTCGTGTATCGTCTCAAGTTCAATTATCATGTATTGTGGAGGGTCAAGTATCATGTATCGTGGAATCCTATGAACAACTTGAAAGTCTAGGAAAGAAAAATCAATTCCTGCCAAATAAACTCTTAGAATAAACACAAATCAGGAAGACCCACTAACCTGACTTAGTTGATCAATGAATGAACCTGCACTCAAGATGTGTCCTAGGAAGCTGACGTAGTGTCATATCATCAACAAGAAGTGTAACTCTACCTAGTTCCGATTCCCATTACTATGACACCTCTAGTGAATCAGACGAAGAAGCTAGAATGGCTTTGAAGGCATGCATAGCTCCGTGCCCTTGGCATGATTCATGTTTCTGATTGAAGGAGAATATAGGACCTCTCTCGAGTATGTGAACACCAATCAGCACGAGTTGCCAATCTACATAGATGGGTTAAACAGATCGGTGGCACGAATGAAGAAAGTGAGCGAATCTTAGATTGTTCCTCGACCTGGTGTGAAATATGAAGAAGGATTCTACATGGACAAGAGGGGAGTAATTTATGTAGTGACAGATTGTCCTGAAACCATAAGCGAACAATGGGGAAATGACAACATAGGTCACCTTAATGGGGAGAATAACGAAGATAGGATTTCTACACCCTGAGGTAAGTCTAAAGTGAACATAGTTTGGAGAGGTGACAAGATCCCTTAGGATGACACATTGACTGATGTATATATGGTAGCTGGGATGGAGAAACTGCTACAAGCCTCTTCATCTTTGTAGGGAGAAAGTAGCAACCCTATCAGCATTTATGAGTTACAAGATCCCAAGGATCTCTCTCAAGTATTAAGGCATTACTGGCCTATTTCGGATCTAGAAAGATCCCGATTAAGATATCAAGGCATTATAGTGTTTCCCCCTAGAGACGAGGGAACCACCTCCCAGAACCCTCAAGGAACCTACCAAAGTTATGCCTACTAGAACTTTGGGCATGCTCAACAACATAGCATTCCGACGAGGACTAACGTTCAATTTTCAATGCAAGGAACCAATCCCAATTATTAACCCCCCATCTAGTGCAAAGCGAAGAAATAGAAATCCTATTCCGAAGAGACCGCCCATAGGCACGGGAATTGGTGTTCAAGTGAGACATCTAACCATTCCTGTTATGACCAGACCACCAAAACCTGGTAGAAGATTGCGACCAATTCAAGTGGCCAAATGTATGCAGGGCCACTATGATGGTTCGGGCAAACCTTATAACCATGTAGCCAAATTCAAGCAAGTCATTCGTGCTGAACAAGTGGAAGATTTCCTGGTTCAATATGAGTCATTTGGTTTGACTCTCATGGATACTGCCTTAGCCTGGTTTCAATCGCTTGAACCCAATAGTTTCTTAAACATGGAACAAGTATTTCAGGAAATGATTGAAGAATTCACAAAGATCGACATTAAGAATAACTCTTCATCTTTCATTTACAGCTTCAAACAATCTCCTACTGAGTCGGTCTGTCTGGCAGCTAGAAGATTTAAGCAATATGTGGATAGATGCCCCATAGAGGAAAGGCCTACACAAGAAAAAATGATCTCATTATTTTTGGAAGGATTAGTCAATGGATCTCTAAAAGCAATAGTCTATGTAAAGAGATTCCAAACATTGAATGAATGCTTGAAGGAGTATATAGACTTGGAAGACAACTTGTCAGAAGATTTCCCAAACCGAGAATAAGAGTGGAGATACTTCTATTAGCATATGTAGTTCGACAACAATGTGGAAGAGATTGCAGACTTAGTGGCCAAGAAATTAGGCATGCAGGGACAAAAGAATTACCCCAACCCCCATTGAGGATGCCGATGCTTAAGAGATGTGTACACTATGGAGGGGATCATCCTTCTCATGTGTGCAATAGAGGAATTTTCCCACCACCCGCATATGTTTATAACTGACAACCAGCACAAAATCAAGCTCAGTACTTCAATAATGAACAAAAATACACAAATCACAATACTAAAAGTTATCCTTACAATAGATAACCTAGACCTATCCAACCACCACAATTCAAGCCATATGGATACCTAGCTAGAGACCAAGGAAGGGAATTTCCTAGATATCCTCAATACCAAAACCCACCTCCCATTCAACATCCATACAACTACCCAGGATACACTCCACCATAGTCAATGTTAGGATAATAGCCACCTCACCCACAAAATGTTGTCCCAGCGAAATTTTCCCAAGCAGAAGAGAACACTAAGAGAGCCCTAGTACCGACCACTTCATTAATAGCACATGACAACCATAATCAGTTCTATGATTAAAACTGGGAAGAATACAATGCATATGAGGTTGACTTGGTGGACTATGAGCAGACCTATGAGCAACATCCTTATGGACATGAGGTTTGTGACAACTCACACGGATACAAAGCTGAATATGCTACATTAATGTACACGACTCCAAGAGCCCAAGCACCTTCTAGATCCTTGATTAGACCTCCAGTCCCTAGAGGACCCTTTTATCACTATGGAGGAGACCATTTCATCAAGGAATGCACTGTGCCTTACCAACCACCACCTAAGGTTTGGGAAGGGTATTGTAGTGATTGTGGAAAGGAGCATCTGTTTAGGGATTGTCCTAGAAACCTTAACAAGACGAACCAAATGACTCAGGTCAATGTAGTAGAAGTGGTAGAGTCTTCTGGAAGTGATAAGAATATATGGTACCATTGAAGGCGATTACAAGAGCACGAGCTAAAGAAAGTCCGGAAAGGTTAGATTCAATTATGCAAGAAACCAACAAACCATAAACACCGATGCCTCAAATAGTGGTAGACTTGGAAGAGTCTGAAGAAGACTCCAAGGTAAAAAGAACTCAACGATGGAAAGCTCGACGAGAGAAATTGAGAAATAAGTGGACTCAAAAGAAGGATGCAGAGAAGAGCAAAGAAGGGCCAAATCAATCTAAGAATCCTACAACCATTAAGGATTTTATTAAAGAGGAGAAAGTGTAGCCAAAACAACAAGCTACATTGATTCTAGTTGATCCAATGCCCGAAGATTTAGCCATGTGGATAAAAGCATATCAATTCAGGATCAAAGCAGGACCAAGTTTGGAACAATACGAATTAAGTTACCCGAGAGGGGATTTGGAAAAAGAAAGGCTAGAGATCTGAAAAAAGTTGATTGAAATTGCTCAAAATACACTAGAGAAACCTATCCAAAGTCTCCTAGAAACAAGGATACCTGATAGAGAATTTCAAGAATGTTTAGGAGTACATGACCCTTTAGAAGAAGGGAGGATTGTCCAGAAAGCTGAAAGCGTAGCCACTAACAATCATGAAAGAAGTTATGTGATCTTGAAAGTTGAAGCTAATTGGCCTGAGGATCTATGGGTTAGAGTCGAGGAAGAAAGATGGAGGAAAACTGAGGGAATTGATCTGCATTTTGAAGAGTTATATGCATCCGAGAACCCAAGAATGGTGAACCAAGAGATAAATTGTGAGGAATGTTTGGAACTGGATAAAGAGAAGTTGGAAAGCATAAACACTCTACCTAACTACATGGGAGAGTATGAGCAGAATTTTGAGCTTTATCATGCCCCAACAATAAAAACAAAAGGATGAGAAACCGCAATAAAAACATCGGATATAGCACAAAAGTTGAAGGAGACAAAAGTGCAGCGCTCCATAAATTTGGAGGAATTATTGAAAAATCAAACCACAGGACTAAATTGGCTAAGCAAATGGGGCAAAAGGAATCAAAGACAGCCAATAAGGAGGCTAATGGAGATGTGCGTACAATCCAAATCCCGATAGACAAAGTAGGAGAATCCAGCAAAGGAGATGAAGGTAACACATGTCTACCCATTACTTTTGAGGTTACACCACGAAAGCAATCCTAGACACAGGAGCTGGAGTAGGAATAACCACAAAAGAAATATGGGAGAACTAGGGAAAACCAACTTTACGACCTACAAGAATGAAATTACAATTAGCTGATGGTCACACCGAAAAACCTCTGGGATTGTTAGACAATGTTGTACTTTCAACAAACGGAGTAGACTTCGAGCACACGTTAGCCATTCATCAATTTGAGAGAGCAAGTAACTATGAAATGATCTCGGGAAGACCTTTTATGAGACAACTAAGGGTAGTGTAGGAATGGGGAAGAGATGCAGTATACTTGCAACATAGGGGCACAACCACGAGGATAAATCTCCATACATATGCTTACCAAGATGTGCCACCTCTGCAATGGAACAAAGTACATAAAGAAGAGGACGACCTATCAATCTATAGTGCAGGATCCGAAGACCAATCATGGATGCATGAGGACACCCAACTATGGATGTGTAAGGCAGCCAAGAGAAGAAGAAAGAAAACGAACGTGACAACTAGGTTGTCGAATCTCTAGTTCAATAAATGATCGAACATATATGCCACAAGTGTTCCCCAATGAAGAGTTCGAGCACCATGGATGGATGGAGATATTGTGCACATCAGATGTATGTGTCAATGAGGAATTCCTAACCCTGAACGAGTGCATAGACGAGGATGGATATGTCCTAAAATAGCTACAAAAGATCTAAAAAAGAAAGAGGCTAGAATGGTTGTTACAGAGGCCTCTACACATAAAACAATCTACTAATCTTTTTTAGAATGAAGAATCTACTATTATTTGTAGCTATGGATCATCTTCTCATGATTAGTGCATGTATTCAATACACTCGGATGTTGGGTACTTTGACAATAGGGCAACCAAACATATTACCTCACAACACAATTTCTTTAGTTCACTTGAGCCTTCCCCTATAGGGAATCCTTAGAAGTGTGGGCAGACAAGAAGGTTAAAGCAAGGAGATAGAAGGAGCAAGGAAAAGGAGACATTATGTAGATCCGGCAAGAAGAGGCCTAATCATTTTTTTCATAACTTATTTTCAATCAAAAGTGATTTTTATCACTAGACCAACATTGTAAATATTGTTTTCGATAAATTAGACTCCATTTTGTTCAAGTTACGGAGTCCTCAAGCTTGAGGAGTACTTGAAGAAGTCACATATCAATTTTCTTAATTTTTCAATTCTGTTTGAGCCCTCAAATAAGCCGTGGAACCTAATTTTTAACTAAGTCAGACACTAGGTCCGGATAGGGCCAAAGCTAGTCAAAAAACTATAAAAAGAGCTAGAGAGCTCATTTTGAGGTTAGCTTGTTAGAGATTTGAGTTTTTGTAAGAGATTTCTTGAGTAATAGAAACCACTCCATTGTTCCTCTTTGTTCTTTCCTTGTGTGCCTGTGTGTGTGTATGTGTGTGCATGCTAATGTACTTCTCACTCATGCACTTGTACCTTCACTTGCTCTTGGTCATCATACAAGTCCTCACGTCTCCACGGATTGATATTTATGAGGTGGATCTCCTCATGTTGGTACTCACCATTATACTAGAGTGACACCGAATTTGGCACCGTTGCCAGGGAGAGAGCTTCAAGGACGAGTGTGTGATGGTAAGACATGGAGTTATGACGTTGGAGTCATAGGTAATTTCTTTACTTTTCAGTTTTTTCTTACTTTCTTCATCATCATCATCACCATCATCATCCTCACCATCTCCTACCTCCATCCCCATCTTTGCTGAATTTTTCAATTTTTTGGTCATATTCCCTTCCTCACCTCATTCCCCTCATTTCACTTGTGAGAGAGAGTGAGAGAGAGCTATTGTGCATTCTATTTTTGTGTGTTTTTTAGCATTTCTTGCAGGCTTCAATTATCCCATCATCTGCACCAACTTGTGCAAGCATGACAGACCTCTACAAGGTCTCAAGACGACAACCTCTGTCTGTCGTGATAGATAGAGAAAGTTTGTATTTCCTATTTTCATGCATGGCACGATAAACTGCACCACAAGAGCATCCTAAATCACTAGAAATATCACAAAAATTTATGTTTTTTCTGTTTATCATGACAAACCAAAACCACGACAGATGATAGACACCCTTTATCATGATAGACACCAGACAAAGACCATGACAGATGATAGACATCGTCTGTCGTGATAGACACCCATCTATCACGACTGACAGAGACCATGATAGATGATAGAAACCATCTATCATTACAAACACCCATCTATCATGACAGAAAACCCCGATGATAGACTATAGACACCATCTATCACGACAGATAGAGACCACGACAGATGATAGACATTGTCTATCGCAACAAACACCCATCTATCATGACAAACAGAGACCACGATAGACAATAGAAAGCGTCTATTGTGACAGACACCCATCTATCACGATAGTCAGAAACCATGATAGATGACACACAACGTCTATCATGACGGACACCCGTTTATTGAGACAGACACCCACCCATGATAGACACCATCTTTCATGGCAGACACCCGTCTATCACGATAGATAAATATTTCTGGCAAAAAGTAAGGTGCTAATTATGTGAAAATTGAGGCTAATTTTGGGCATAATTACAAACTCTTTTACCTATACAATTACGGAGGCCTTAGAAAAATACAGTAATATCCTGAGAGGTTGTATTTGGCTATTTTAACCCCTAGAACCCTGAACCAACATAACTTTTTCATACGAACTCTGTTTTTTGAGCTCTAGAGCTCGTTGGAAAGCTATGGTAATTTGAATTTGACCCTCATGTGGGATTAAAAAACCAAGAGAGCTCTAAAGAAATTTTTATCAATACAAAGGGGAAAAGGGGTCTTTAAAAATGTCGAAATCAAAATGTCTATCAAGTAAAGCTAAAAGCTTGAGCTAAACTTTTAACTTTTACAAGATCATTAAGAGCTCTTGGAGAGACCAAACCAAGGTGCTAGTATGTGCAAGCTTGGGAAAGTGTGTCCTAAGCATACAAGTGTAGCAAGGAGAAGCGACTTGAGGTTGGAAGATCTCTCAACCCCCTCACTCCATTCCTAGCTTAGGCTAAGTGTGATTAGGTTTTTTGATTGATTAAGGGTACGATAGGAACACTCAAGTTCTAAGAGCCTCTAAATTCTCAACTATAAAAATAGGTTAATTGCAGTCAAGGTATAACTTAAGGGAAAAGAACTTAATATGATTGGATGGAAAACAAGTATGATTAGCTTAAGTGCTCCTTACGACATATATTCAAAGACAAGGAAATATATCCTAAAGAAATTAAAAAGAATAAGTGATTGATATCAAAGAATCAGCAATGTGGTTGTACAAGGGTCATTGGGCTAATCATTAGGGTATATGAACCTTAGGTCAAGTAGACAAATAGGGAGAGATCGACAAAGTATTAGATCATCAGAGGCTAGTGTCAACGATACAGCTAGGTCTTGGGCCCAATAGCTTAGCGATTGTTACTATATACTCAGTTCAGAAATGAGTGATTCAGAGGTGTCTTTTAGCATGGAACGACCGGTAGGAAGTGCAAGAAAATCCTATCTATAGACACCAGAAGGTCCATATAAGACACAGTTGGAGTATATTAGGACCAACCGATTAGGTGCATGCATCTATGAGGATGGCCTATGATGATCAATTGTCCAACTCAAAAATCCCGATCAACCCTTTTGACTTGAACACCTAGTGGTTAAATTCAAAGAGGGTTCATATATTGATAAGCAAGGAACCATGTATGTGGTTACTAGCTTACCAGACATGACAGATGAGTTCCAAAATGTCATTCTCAAGAATGAGATAGGAGACCTAGAGCAAGGAGACCTAGGACGAGAACCCAAAACTCCTCGAGGCAAGTCTTTTTTTACTAGAGTGATTACTCTAGAGTGGGTCCCCCAAGAAAACAAAAGCATATAACTTTTCTTCAATACAAGAATAGAGGAAGCTTTTTGGTGATTCAAGACAGATCAACTTAGTGAAATAGGCAGAGTCACCATCTAGGAGTTCAAAGATCCTAAGATGCCAGGCAGAGTTATCTACCTAGATAATAGTATGAGCGAATGTTCTTGGTAACAGAGCATGGGAGGCATGCATACACTTGGAAGGGCGAATTGATTTTGCCGCCTCCAAGATCTAATGTTTCCCATGGGCACCAAGGAGCAGGGTCATCCCAAACTCATGAAACTCAGAGGGAAAGAGCTTTGCAAACCCCGTAGGGAGAGAGCGGCCAAGAGTAGAGGCAGAAAGAAGAGATCAAGAGAGACATAGGAATTCGAGACATCAAAGAGGCATGGATGAGTTTCCTTTGCCATGGCCTAGAGAACATCCTAGAATCTTGAGGTAGAAACCCATGAGACCAGAAGTGAGCTTTGCAAACCCCTTGGGGAGAGAGTGGCCAAGAATAGAGGTAGAAAGAAGAGATCAAGGGAGACATAGGAATCTGAGACATCAAAGAGGCATGAATGAGTTTCCTTTGCCAAGGCCTAGAGAACGTCCTAGAATCTTGAGGCCAACCCAACTGGTCAAATCCATGAAAAATTACTTTGATGGCACAAGAGATCCATACAATCATGTAGTAAAATTCACACAAGTATTGAGAGCTGAACAGGTTAAGGATTTGTTCATGAAATACAATGCCTTTGGGCTAACTCTCAAAAACACTGCCTTAACGTGGTTTCAACCACTACATCAAGGTCAGTTCAAGAATATAGACCAGTTTCTAGAAGCATTTATTACTGAATTCTCCAAAAGTGGCATCAGACACAATACCTCATCACAGATACATAGCTTCAAGAAGACACCTCAAGAGATAGTGAGACTTCCAGGAAGATAGTTTAGACAATACCTAGAGAGATGCCCTGTGCAAGAGTTACCCACACAAGCCAAACAAGTGGCATTGTTCTTAGATGGTTTGTTAAGTACCAAATTGAGATCTTATGTGTACTTGAGGGATCCTAGATCCATAGAAGATTGTGTACACATGTGCATAGATATTGAGGATAATCTAGGGGAGGAATTAGAGCTTTCAAAGATCTAAAGATTCAGATAGCTCTACTAGCCTCACTTCCAAACCAGCTACATCTATAGAGGAACTTGCAAAGGTAGCTTAGAAGTTAGGAGTCTCTAGCAAACAGATACCTAGATTTGCCCCAATAAAACGATGCTATGCTTGTGGAGGAGATCATATGGCTAATGTGTGCCAATCATGGCTCAACCCCAAGTGAACCCTACTAGCCAATATTGCACCATACAAAGGAGGTATACTAACCACACCACACAAGATTATCCATATAATAAACAAGCAGTTAGGCAAAATTATCCACAACCATATCCACAACAGGGGAGATACTAGAAATAGTATCCACTGCAACAATATGGTAGGCCCTAGCAACCCTATTAGCCACCCTATCAAGCTCAAAAAAGGTATCAACTAGTGTTAGTACAACAAACTCCACCTCCAACCAATGTGATCCCAGTGAAGTATGCAGCCACTAAAGAAAATCTGAATAGAGCCTTAGTGCCAGCATCACCATTGATTTCGAAAATTGAACCGAATGATCAAAGTTTTGACTCAACTCATATCGATAGTCCATAGGCTTACTTTATGCAGTTACCTGAGCATAACGAGACTAGTTACTATTATGAAGACCCTAGTGAACCTAGTTGGGAGCCAGAATATGTTAATATCGTATACGTCAATCCTAGCTCTAGGCCCCAACCCAGACATATCAAACCCCCAACCCCTAGAGGACCATGCTACAAGTTTTAGGGAGATCACTTCATTTGTGATTGCCATATTCCTACACCCATGCAACCCCAATGAGTGACAATTCAAGGTTTTTGTCAGGATTGTGGGAAAGAGCACCTCTTACGAGACTGTCCAAAGAACCCAAGTAATGTGCCAAAAAACACTCCTAACAATTTCATTGGGTTAGTAGTAGATTCTAATGGGAGCGTGACTTCAACTGCCCCAGTGCAAGTAGTCACCAGAGCTCAAGCATTATAGCAGAACCAAGGGTTAGGCTAGAAAAAGAGTTCGAAGGGTAGTAAGACTAAGAGCCTCACCAAGAAAAGGACAAGAGCTTGGAAAGAAAGTCGTGAATGAATGAAAAGACAATGGTCAAAGAGAATGAGTGAACTTGAGGAAAGATTAAGGGAAATAAAAGCCAAGATAATCGAAATCGCCTCTCAAACACACTCTCACATATCACCACCACCACCACCACCATCACCACCATCACCATCCAATCGACATCACCCAATCCCACCGCCACCTGGAGTAGGATCAATCCTAGCCAATCCCACTCCTGAAGACTAGACATGTTGCTTAAAGCATACCCGGCTAGAATCTAAGAAGGGCCAAATGTAAGAGATCATGAAAAGTGTTATCCTAGAGCTAATCTAGAGATGGAATGAACCAAGCTTTGTGTTAAGATGGTAGAATTGGCTCAAACCATGTTTGAAGCCAGTTGCATCTTCAATTGCTCTAGTTCAGCTAAGACTCAGTTGCATTTTGATGGACTATTGGAAAGATTGGATAGGTTAATTGCAAAATCTGAAAAGGAAGCCACCTCCCAAGGTAAGAACAAGACAAGTGAAAGAATGAGTGTCCCTCCCAAGGAAGCTTATGTGCCTAATTCCACTGAACCAAACACCTCTTCCTCTATGAGTCGGTATTCCCAAGAATTCCGACTAGAGATTCAAGAAGATAAAGGGGCCAAAGAAAGAAAAAATCTACCTCCTATTGAAATTGTGGATGACTTACATGATCAATTCCCACAAGTTATTCCTTCTATTTATGGAGAGAAAGAGGATTCCCATTCAAGTGCATGATTAGACTTCGAGTCTAGTCCTTACAAGAACTACCTCATTTCACAAGTCCATGGGAAGCAAAGTCCACCTGTATGAGAGCACCCACTGTCATGATAAGGAATGAAGACTCATTCATACCTAGGAATATGGAGGTAGTAAAGAACACTAAAGTGCAATGCAATCTCACTTTAGAAGAGCTAATCAAGGTTAAGCTAGAATTATGGAAACAGATAGTTAATCAAGTGCCAAAAGTAGCAAAACCTCATTTCCAGGTAGGATCACATAGAACAATGCCAGAAATTCCATTGGATAAGGTAGGAGCCATGAGTGAAGGAGAAGATGGAGACACCTATCTCCCTATCACTCATCAGGGTTACACAACCAAGGCTATTTTGGACTCAGGGCAGGGGTTTCAATTGCTACCACTTCCCTATGGAAGCATTGGGGCAAACTAGCACTAAGGCCAACTAGAATGAAATTAGAGATGGTCGATGGTCACATAGAGAAACCCTTAGGACTGCTAGAAGGAATAACTCTTACTACTTGTGGTGTGGAGTTTGAGCATACTTTTGCCATCTGTGACTTTAGCAAAAACCATGCCTATGAGATGATTTTGGGAAGATCCTTCATGAGACAGTTGCATGTAGTACAGGATTGGGGAACCAATTCATTGTATTTGCAACACTTAGGTGTGACAACCAAAGTCAACCTCAAGGATTACTCTCATAGAGAAGTGCCCCCAATATAGTGGAATCCCATCCACAGAGCCACAAAAGATACATAATCAGTGCATTCCATAGGATCAGGATCTTCTTGGATGCATGAAGACACTCAGTCGTGGATGTGCAAAGTTGTAGAAGAAGAAGAGAAAAGAGAGAACGCAAGAGAGGTAGGTGTGAAGGAAACTCATAGATCAAGTTGAGACCCAAGCTATGCACCTGTAGTATTCCTAGATGAAGAGTTTGAACCTCATGGTTGGCCAAAAATCCTAGAAAGCAAAGAACAATGGACACCATAGTGTGATGAAGATGGCTATGAAATTTTAGTTTTCTATAGAACCAATTATGTGTGATTCGGTTATTGAACAATGTGAGCCTAGCACGGATAAACCTGAACAAGCAAGTGACTCAGACCTAGAATACATAATTATGGATCCTTTTTGCACTTTATAAGAAGAAAACCTGTACAAAGTAGAAGCTCACTCTCAAGGATGAGAAGAGCTTACAAGGTTAGCCACACAGGTAACCACCAAGAGTGAAGAAAAGAAAAAAAAAAGAGAACTCCCACTAGAAGAGGAAGAATCTTTGTTTGAGGTCCCTGAAAACTTTAAGAAGTATGAGATAGAAGATGGGAGAGTCATGATAAGGATGCCCAAATAGGAAGCATTAGCAGGAGAGGCCTATGATAACAAAGAGAAAAATAAGAAAATCGTTATGACCATATAGGAAGGTGAAGAATGATGCACATACATAGGACATGATTTGACAGAGGACAAGGAGGAAGAGTTGATAGCCTTGCTAAAAGAATACAGAGATGTGTTTGCATGGAGTTATAAGGACCTAAAAGGAGTAGACCCTGACAGCCATACACATATAATGACAATTATGCCACCGAGATCAAGGAAGAGATAGATCGATTGGTAAAAGCCGGATTTATCTATGAAATTGAGCACACTGAATGGGTTTCCCCCATTGTAGTGGTGGCCCAAAAGAATGGCAAGCTACGTGTATGCATTAACTTGAAAAAGGTTAATGGAGCCACTATTATAGATAGTTTTTCGCTTCCTATCACTGAGCATCTATTATAAAGAGTGGCAGGCAAAGAATTCTATAGCTTCCTTGATGGATTCTCTGGGTATAATCAAGTGGCCATTACCCCAGAAGACCAGTGTAAGATGGCTTTTATTACAGATTGGGGCATATTTGCTTTTTGGGTAATCCCATTTGGGCTCACTAATGCACCAACTACATTCCAAAGTCTGATGTGTCATGTGTTTAAAGAGTTCCTTCATAAAAACTTGGAAGTCTATGTTGATGATCTATGTGCTCATTCGAACATTAGACAAACATATATACATGAGGTCAGACAAATCTTTGACAAATGTAGAGAATATCATGTCTGCTTGAACCCAAAAAAGTGTGTTTTCATGTTCAGGCAAGGCAAGATTCTAGGACACATAGTGTCAAAGAATGGAATATCCACACATGAGGATAAGGTTAGAGCTATTGTAGAGCTACTTAGACCAAAGAACATCAAGGAGGTACAGGCTTTCACGGGGCATTGCATCTATTATCAACGATTCATTCATATGTATGCAATCATTGCAAAGCCTCTATACTCCCTTTTTACTAACTTTGAGTGGATATATGAATATGAAAACACCTTTAATGAACTTAAGTGACAACTATGTTCAGCACCAATCTTAACTATGCCAGATTGGAACAAGCCATTTCATATTCATGTGGATGCATTCAATTATGCTATTAGGTGTGTAGTAGCACAACCTATTGGTGAAGGTCATATGGATCTTCCCATTGCGTATGCTAGTAGACAATTGAATGCGGACGGATGAAATCATACCACTACTGAAAGAGAAGGATTAGGCATGGTATATGTGGTTAAAAATTTTAGACACTATTTGCTAGCAAATAAGTTTAAATTTTTTTACAGACCATCAAGCACTATTATATCTAGTGAACAAACCTTGCAATGGTGGCTGATTAGTAAGATGGTTCCTCTTACTAATGGAATATTGCTTTGAATTTGTGGTTAGGAAAGGTGGGACTCACCTTAGGGCGGATCACCTTTCAAGACAAACTTTGAGAGATTCCCCTCAAGGGGTATCAGATGACCTTCCTGATGCTTACTTGTTCAATCTAGAAGTAGTGCCCGACTGGGGCAAAACTATAGTGCCTATTCTCACCTTGGGACCTAAACATCCTGTGCTAAAAGCTAAAGATAAGGAAGTGGTGAGGTCCTAGAAATATCACATAATGGCAGCAAGTGTGTATAAACACACCAACCAAGGCATACTTGCTTGTTGTGTAGACGAAGATGAGCAAGCAAAGTGGTTGCAAATAGCACATGTAGGTGCACTACAACAACATCACTCCAAACATCGAACCCTGCAAACTCTGCAAATATTAGGAGTATATTGGCCAACCATGGAAGCAGATGTCCATAGGATGTGCAAGGAATGTCAAATATGTGCTATTAGACCACTAGTGGAGCATGCCACTCTATATCAAGTGTCTTTGGTGCTATATTTGAGTGAACCTTTGGTAGCCTTTTTGAGGATGTAAACATTCCCTCAAGAGATGACATTGGTTAGATGAAAGAGTTTAGAGCAAGAAGCACTAGACTATGCAACCATTGGAGATAATTTATACAAGCGCGAAAGAGACGGATACCTAAGACTGTGTCCATGAAATTGAATATCTCAAGATCTTAGAAACTGAATATCTCAAGATCTTAGAAACTGCCCACCAAGGTGTGGCAGGAGGACATTTTGGACCAGACCGTGTGATCAAGGCAATCCTATTCGCAGGTCTTTGGTGGCAAATGCTTCACATGGATGCACATTCCTATGTGAAGCAATGTGATATTTGTCAAGGAACTCGGAATCTGATATGCAAGGATCAGATGCCACTAAAACCCATGATGGGAGATCGAGCATTCTCTAAGTGGGGAATAGACTTTGTAGGTCCTATTAATCCCTTAGCTAAGAGCTCACATGCTGAATACATTATTGTTGCCATGGACTATCTAACCAAATGGGTAGAAGTGAAGGCCACAAAAAGGATTGATGCACAAACCACTCCTAAGTTCTTATTCAAGAATGTGTTCACCAAATACGGGTTACCAATAGAGTTAGCAAGTGATAGAGGTACGCACTTCTTGAATGAAGTCATTGAAAACCTTCTCCAAGAATTCTTGGTGATACATAAGAGTCAGCCCCTAATCATCCACAAGCTAACAGACAATCCGAGAGCACAAACAAGATACATGTAATGTATTGACAAAATTGGTGAATAATAAGCGCTCTGATTGAAATAAACAGCTACACCATGCTATTTGGGCATATCGAGTGGCCTATAAAATGGTGCTGCAAGCAACACCCTTTCAGATGGTCTTTGGTCAAAATGCAGTGCTACCAATAGACTTCTTGATACCCACATTGAAAATTGGACAAGAGCATCAATGGACTAGCCATAAGCTCTCATCTAGAATCTTTGATCTTGAATGATTAGGTGAAACAAGGTTAAGAGTAGCTGCAGGAATATACACAACCAAGAAAAGGCAAACGGCATACTTCGATGCCCATGTGAAGGATAAAGGCTCAAAATGGGGAGACTTAGTCTTAATGTACACCTTGAAGCAACATGCAAGGAAGTTGGAGAAGCATGGCTATGGATCCATGATTATTAATATAATATCAACAAGTGGAGCATTCAAATTAGCCAATCTAGAAGGCAACATCCTACCTAGTTACATCCATGGATGCAGAGTCAAATTATATCAAAAACCCCTCACAAAGGAGATGCTAAATCGACACAACACTATGAAGAAACATAAGGAAGATGAAAAATGAGTTCGAGAAGAAGCACAAATAGAAGCTTTAGAATGCATCCAATGAATGAAACTGAAAAGATAGGGTAGAGATCACCTTAGGTCAAATACTCATGATGCGCCAAGATACCACATGGCCATGTGTAAAGCATCAGGTGTAATTTCTCCTTGAATAATTGATCAACATCTTTTTGTGACCCTAGAGGTAGGAAAAGGAAAGCATGGATTGTAAGAGCATTGATTGACTCAGGTGCAATCACTAGTGCAGTTAGACTTTCTTACTATCAAGAATTGAAATTAAATACCAATCCTTTAGAAGCGTATCTCATAGGATTGGGAGGTGTGGAAACCCCTTGCATGGGTGAGGTGGAGCTTCCCATCTACCTTCAAGATGTTCTCATGACAGTCAAAGTGCTAGTGTGTCGAGATGAGGATCTCATTGAACCTCTTGTCTTGGGTTAAGATTGGATCTATGATCATGTAGTCAACCTTAACCTAAGAAGTGGACTTCTTCAGGTATGGGTGAATCAAAACCGCATCACAGTGGTTTTAGAAAATCAAGCACTCAGGCAACTAGGGAAGTCACCCACTCCTAGTCCTTTTACGAGCACAGATGAAGATAACGATGTTATTCTTTTCCAAAGTTCTATGGTGCAAAAGAATGTCACTCATGAAGGAGGTGCAAAAGCCAATGGGGAACTCCCTTCTTTTATGAAGATGGTCCAAGAACAACAAGCAAGGCAACCCAAGAAGCAGATGAAGCTGATAATCAAGAAGCATGCTCAACGACTGGTGCAACATAAAGTACCTCATGCAATGAAGCAGATCTAGATATGCAAGGGTGAACAACCCTCTGCTCTGGAGACAACATCCCAAAGATGCACCAAAGAAACTACTCAGTTGAGGACTACAATGAAGGAGTATCCTAGGCATCAATCAGGCCAACCATTTCTATTTGGGTCCCAAAGCAGTCGATGAAGGTTGATCCCAATGTTGGCCAAATCTGGGTGCCCAAGACCTGCTTACAAGCTCAAATAGCTTCACATAAGCTCACAAGCTTGAATCACCACTCACAGACACTCACGACACAAATCTCAGGGCAAAGATCTGCACTCGAAACCTTCAGATCCTCGATCACACCTAGGAGTATCGGAATATGGGAACAAAAAGTCCCAAATTTGAGACTATCGGGTCTTGCAACATGTAAAGTCCATCACTGCCAAAAGATGTAATCCCACAGTAAAAGTTTGGAGAATTAAACCTGGTATTAAACCCCCTGACTAGATTTTGTAAATCAATTTGCACCAAAGTAGAGGCATTCTGAGTATTGTGCACATCCAAAGTATGCATCTAGGGAAGTCACAGACCTACTAACCCACACTCACCGCACTAGAACACCTCACTCACTAACTCCCTAACCACTAAGGGTATCATGTTGGTATTGTAAGGGAGACAAAGTATCATCATATTTTCATTGCAATGCTAATATGATCTCCTCTTCCTACAGATTTAGAGAGAAACAATACTACTTGCATCATGGCTGACATAGCAGGCACTAGTTCGTGGGTAGGGATGAGTCAAATCGGGGTTAATATGGAAAACCTACCAATGAGAAGTATATTGCTAAATTTATGGTTGATTTGCATGCCTCCTTTGACATGTCAAATTTGGGGCATTTGCATCATTATTTGGTCATTTAGTTTATGCAAGTTGATAGATTTCAGCATTTTGGGCTTGAAGATTGCAAACCTATTGTTACTCCCATGGAAAAAGGTTTACCATTGAGTCTTCATGGTGCTATAAATTCATTTGATGTTGTTCTCTATCAGTAGGCTCAAATGCCTTTTGGCTGTTTTGGATGTTGGTCAATTTTCTTCCACCACTATCCACACTGAGATTTAGAGCACATTGGAAGTTGATAGGAACCTTTTGTTCCATGCTCCCCCAAAGCACATTGAGGTGAACTATCATTATGTCATCAAGAGGTTCTCTATTGGAGAGATCATTTTGTCTTATGTGCCCACAAAGGATAATGTTGTAGACCTTTTCACAAAGGTTCTGCCTAGGGAGAAGTTTGAAGCTTTTAGCGAAACTCTGGACTTATTTCCTTTTGTGGATCGAGCTCTTTCCACATATCTTGGCACTTCACGTTCACCACATTACTCTCAGGGTGAATTTGTTGATATCTTTCAGTAGTGATGTGTATGAACACACTTAGGACTATTAGGGCACTTTTTTTCCTCTCAAAAAATATGCTCTAACATACATAGAGAAAATTATTAAACCACAATTTGTTGTGATGGTTGTGTGCCAGGTGCATTCTAATGCACAACCAATCAAAGATAGAAAAGTTCATAAAATAGATGAATTAGGGCACTCTCTCAAACATAGGGGAAAATTCCTCATTGACATGGCTATTGGATCTAAAATCATCAGATTGTCTCTCTTATAGACTTTGAAGGCCAAGAGAAAACCACTCCAAGCCTACCTAATAGGCGTAGGAGGTACACAACATGCATTCGTGAAGTTACACTTCCCATGCACCAAGACAAGGCCAAATTACAAGTCAAACTTTTATTCTACAATGATGATGAGCTAATAAAATAGTTCATACTTGGACAATATTGGCTCTTTGAAAATTTTGTAGGTCTAAACCTATGCAAGGGCACAATGGCCCTCAAGTGGGAAGGAAAGTACATGCTGGTACCTTTTTTCACTTTTTCCTCATCCCATGGCTTGATATCAAAACAAAATCTAATGATTTTGTAGCCTTCCTCTCGCACAATACCTACCCCAACATAGTCACTTGTCAATCAACATAAAATCATATAGACATCTAAACAAGTACAACTAAAATCATAGGACCTAAGATGAGACAACTCTCAAATGGGTAAACAATGTTGTTTGTTAAAGTCTCGTATGGTTGCACACGCATTGCATAGACAAATATGCATACCCAAGGAACAAGTAACACTATCTAAATATTCTTCTTGTAATTACAAAAAGAAAGAAGCCTCTCCTAGAAAGTCACATGGAGAGGCTAGACCACAACCTCGTGAACCACAACTTATAGTAACATATACTTTGATACCCAAGACCATTAGAGCAGCATAGAATCAATACAATCAAGTACGTGTTCCAAAATCTATCCTTAGGCCTTAAGCTACACCACTTCCAACAAGGCCCAAGGACCTAGGGTCACTAAAACAAAGGAAGGCTAGCAAATCTAAGAAAGAGCAACCACAATAACAAGCTTACGATCATTCAAAATTGGGTATCTAAAAAATCTCAAAACAAACCATAGAATTGCACAATGTGTACTATGTGGCTTCCAAAGAGATGTACCATTCCTCTTATTAATCATACATTAACTTTGTCATTGGTCATAGAACAAAAGAAACCACTCACCATCAAACAATGTGCACAATAGTTAAATTTTTCCCTTTTTAGATCCCCATAATACATGTGTGCTTCGGCATAATGAGCTGATTTCCCAAGGTCAAGAAGATGACACCGCTTCTTGCAAGAGTTGTGCTTTACGCACAACCCTATATTTTGCACCATATCAGATACTTTTACACTTCAAGTATGCATCTATAGGGCCACATTACATAGCCTTGCATAGACATGGTTATTTAAATCATATGCACAAGAGTGATACATTGCAATGTGAGGACACTTCACATGTATGTTTTGTTTTTAAATTCACATTTTCTTTTAGGTGACTATCACTCATATACTCATAGATTCTATAAGAGAAGTGGCATCATGCTCCTCTTCTAGAAAGTTTTTATGAGTGTAGATGACGACTAGGTTCTTCTAAGAATACACGTTGCTCATAGGCATGTATCCAACAAACCTAATGGATGCAGTCAATCATCTTTGTCCAACCGACATATTTAGACAATTCAACCACAACCTAGATGGAAAGATGCTTCCCAAAATTATCTCACTTAGGAATATTTTGCTTGGTTCACAACTCCAATGGGTAATAGGGTGGACGTATTAGCCTCCTTGCTTTTTGTGGTCATGTCATGACGAGGTCGTTAAGGCAATTGGTTATGTAAGCTTTCCAATAGTTTTCTATTGTATTTTTGTAAGACATGCATGTGAGTCCCGAATCCATTGTAAAAACAAGCAAGAGAAAAGATCGATTAGGATCAAAGCATGCAAAATGTTTTGATTAGTACGATTCTAGTCATGGTGGTATCTTCTTAGTGTAAATTGCAAGGATGTGGAGAACAAGTTTCACCACATAATGGCCATTTAAATTTTACATTGGTGGATATCTTGTCCTCATGGGATCTGATAAGTTCTTGATAACTCAAGGGGAGAAGTTCAAAATGCCTATTTTGCATGTCCCTATGTGGTGATAAGTATTTTCAAGTTAGAAATCAGCTCTCAAGATATCTACCTTCCAAACCATTATAACCAATAGGGATGGGGGAGACATGTCTTCATATTCAATATTTTCTATCTCGTGTATTGTATGCTTCATTGGTCCTATGAAAGAAAAATTGATTGCCTCCCATAGCTTGGGAATCTTCTTCATTGGATATCCCTTGAGCACATCACTCAAGACCCACACCTTTCTCATATTTCTTAACAAGTGCATCTAAAATTGCATTCATAGGGCCACCCTACAAGTCTGTGCAACAAACTATGCACTACTCTAAATAGTCCCCCTATGACTACTTCTACAGTCTATCTCTAATTTTTTCATGCTATTTTCAAGTGGTGGAAGTATCTTTCCCTTCTTTTATTTCTCACTGCATGCACGACCCTCCAATCCCAATTCCTCTTATTTTCATCCATTTTTATTTTTCTCTTTGGAGGTCATGATCGCACATATTACACCCTCATTTGCCCATTGTTTTATTTTCTTTTAGCACATCATTTATTCTTTTTTTAAGAGTACACAATCAAGATATGTAGAAAATAAAAACTAATTTCCAAGAGGTTACAATCTCCGTATTTAGAGGTTTTTGAGTTGTTGGCTATCATACTACAAATCCAACATCCAAAACTTGACATTTGCACATCACCCACACTCATGTCGAGGATGAGAAAAAGAAGGGAGGGGGGGTGTTGGAGAAGTCTCTAGGAAGCAGCTAAAAAGTCAAAGTCAAAGAAATAAAATCTCATTTAAAGAGCAAAAATTATGGTGAAAGAGTGGTACAAGCATGGAAGTGAAGGAGGAAGGGGCCTACCAATCTTACCATTTCAAAAGCTCTTCAGATTACATATTTCCTTAAATTATGCCCAAAATACTTATAAATGCCTAATTTTGGCATAAAAACCTAATTTCCTCATAAATTGGGACCCACATTCTAAAATTCAAGTAATAAAGCTTCAAGAGGCTGAGTAGTAGCTCCACCCAAATAGCCTCTAACCACTAATTTTTAACCTAGGATAGTCACTATAGTGTGGAAATTTGTTTCTCTCTCTTGTTATGGATGTGTGTACTTCAATATTGTAGTGTGTGGCCTTCATACCACTAATTGGTTGCTCTACAAACTTTGAAATTTCTATTGTGTGGCTAGTCTTGCTTGATGTAGGTACATCAGTTGTGTGTCTACAACGTGAACAACCACTAATCTGTAAAAAGTGGTAGTTGTGTCTCGAGAGCCTTCCAAGGTGCATGTAATCTACATCAAAGCTCGACATCACATGGAGCCTCCCTCATCAATTCAAAGTAAACCACAACATCATTAGGGGAAATTCTTCCAATCAGTAGAACATGATGCTTCATCAACAACTAGCCCTGGAGTACCATATTCCAAACCCCTTTCCATTTTTTTCCTTTTTGCAGGCATACATAGGTCCACCCTACAAGGCCATGCATGTTGGAAACAATGTAAGAATAGAACAAAACCCTGATTTCTAGCTTAGCCAAAGCTATATAAGGATGGCCTTAAGGTCATTATTGATCATCATCCAAGGATCATCTCAAGGAATGCTCAAGGCATACTTGCTTGGAGGAAGTGTCTTCTAGACTAGGAGGAGGTGCATCCTACATTTGGTGCAGCATTGGAGGAGATTTTGGCAGCCAACCATCACCATCTTGCTGATTTTTTGTGAGTAGCAAGTCTAATTTCAGTTTCTCATTTGATATGTCATCAATTTTTGATCCATTCTCACATATGCACTTTCTAGATACCTCTTAGGCACTTAACACACAAACTCTTGTATCTACTTCCCAAAAATTTTCTTAGATTTAAATTTTGCATCCAATTTTAGCATACATTTAGTTTTGTATCATCTACACATATTATAGTTTGACATTAATATAAGATAGTGTAGGTAAGCATTCTAGCTTACCGTTACACTTGAAAATCTCTCTACCTCTCACTCATCTATTTTTGAGTCTTAATGTTTGTATGTTAAGGTTCATCCATTCGAAGATCTTGTAAACATGTGATTTATTGTTATTGAGGCCCACCCCAATTCCAACATTTGGAATCAGAGCATAGTTGACATACACCCTTAACAAGATGAGTGAATATAGACTCGAGAATGAACATAAGCTTGAAGGACTGTCTAACTATCCAATGTGGAGTTTTATGCTAATGAATTTGTTAGTATCTAAAGACTTGTGGAATATTGTCAATAGCACTTAAGCATAAAAAAGAGTGCAGAAAGGTTGAGACCAAACTAGAGCTTGAAGTACGAGTGTCTGAGTGAGAAGTGTTTTTAGTCACCAAAAAGCTATACCACATTCCAAAGTCTATTTGAAAGTTGTAGGTTTAACATGAGCAAGAGCATTCAGAGGCATTGCAATATGAGCTAAACAACGTAAACATCAGCTATGCCAGAGGATTTGGCCCAAAACGTGGAGGGGGTACCTCCAAAATTACCTTAACTTTGTCAGGATCCACCGCAATTCGAGTACTAGAAATCACATGAGCAAGTAATTTCTCGCACTTTACTTTGAAAATTGATTTAGTTGGATTTAGACTTAAGTGTACTTCTTTGCACTTAGTGAAGCACAACCGGAAATGTTGTAGATGATCAACTTGTGGTCTAGATACTGAAAATTCATCCAAAAAGACCTACACAAAATTGGTTAAATGTGGGGTAAAAATTTGTTGCATACATCACTGAAAAGTACTAGGAGCATTCCATAATCCAAAGCACATCACTATGCATGCAAATACTCCCTAGCTAGTAATAAAAGTTGTTTTTGATATATCAAACACTAACATTTTGACCTAATTGTATCCACTAAATCAATCTAAAAATGAATACGTTTCCCTGCCTGCAACTTCATCGAGCGCTGTATCCAAAAAGGGTAGTCGAAATGGGTCTAGAATTGTTGCTACAATTAATTTGTGATAATCTACACAAATTTGTAGCCGAGTGTTCTTCTTAGGCACTATTCCAATACAAGACACCCATTCTGGATACTTAGTAGGCATGCTTCAACCATGGTCATCCAAATAATAGATTATAATCGTTACTCTTACCAATTAATTCAATTATGATAAAAATAAATTTAAATGGAACATCCTGAATCTTGATAGATATATCCTTGATAAGACCAATAGGCTGCACAAGTGATTGATCCACCATTCGTATATAAAATGGTGCTAGTTTTATATCTGTCCATCCTAGTTATCTACAAATAGGCAAAGTAGAAATGCTCACACTGGATCCTCCATGGATCAGTACTTTGGGAGTCTGCTTGTTTTTATACCATACCAAAATTAAACATATAGCATAAACTACCAATTCATCCTGAGTTGTTTCTACCGTATTCACTTGAGCTTGTACTTCATTAGTCTCAATATGGTTTTGTTTATGTGCTTCTTTCAACAAATTATCCCAGAAAGTAGGGACTAGTTCCAACAAGTCATGAAGAGGTAACTATATTGTAGATTTACAAAAGATCTACCAAGGGTCTATTGCACTAGTACTAGTCTCTCTAAAATCAAAGATTGAGTGATTAATGCCTGATTCGGGATAATACTTTCTATTGGTGGTGTTAGTTGAATTTTTGTGGTGTCCACTTATCCCGTCCATTACCTAATTATTCTATCCAATCTGATCCTGCCTACTAGAACTTGCTTCTGGAAATTCAACTGGAGCTTTCTTAGCCCATCTGATTGCTTGATCTTAAATCTGATAACATTCAGAGCTAACATGACATCAGCTCTATTCTGAAGCTTTCCTAATCGAGTAACTATCGAATCTACTAGATCCTCAAAAGTTAACATTACCATATTATTCATCGGGTTAAGTCTTGCTTCTTGCTTTCTCCTATCATATTCTTGTGCATCTAGACAATCAACATGAATATGTCCAAATTCTAGACAAAATCTACATTGCAGTTCTTTACCTTCCCTTTGGTATTATCCTTTCTTCCTACAATATCTATTGAAGGGTCTATATCATCACCCATATCCTTGGTAATTTGTCCGAGTTTGACCCCTATTTCCTGAAAAACCTGGTTCTTGCATATTTCATGGATTGTCTGAATCATTCAACTAAATATTATGTACATAGGGTACTAAATACCATTGACCATTATATTGGGGTTCTGATTGAATATGATTGGTTATTGCTACTTGATTTTTGGTATCATATCTACATTGATTCGTACTATGATTCATAAGATTACAAATGGTGCAATATATTTGATTTAAGGCACAATTGGTTGTTACAAGTCTTACATTTCTACATTTTTTTAAATAAAATTGACCATACGGATTAGTTACTACCAAAGTACTTGAACTTATCATATTTATGGCCTCTAGGGAGTGTTGCCAAATAGGATTGGCAGCCTTCAAGTTTTGTTCCAGTTGCACTCTAGCGTCTTTAATTTGATCCACATATCTAGTACCATCTAATGCAAATGGAAAAATTTTCTCTTTTAATAAAGAACTAAGTCCTTCCATAAACCATCCACGTACCACATCATTAGGAGGATGCTTCACCTCTAGAATCTGACGCAGGGTACTCTTGAATAAAGAAGCATAGTCTACAACCATTTGAGTTGGTTACTGCACCATATACTATATGTAAAGTAATAAATAACTGACCCATAGTTTTGTCCTTTCAAAATCATCATAAAAATGTTGTTTTCAATGCACCATAGGTTGCAAAATGATTTGGAGCAAATTCAATTAGCCAACGAACAGCTTCTCCTCTAAGTGTTGCCTGAAACACTTGACATTTCCTGAATCATCCAAATTTCCTTCCAGTAAATCATATTGTGTATCGAAAAGACAAACATGTACATTAGGATCATCATCAATTCTTTCGTTGAGCCAATCAAACTGCATTCTGCTAATTTGATGAATTGGGTTCACCATGTTACTCGGGACTTGCCAACACTTCCACTCTTCATTAGTAGGTATCCAAAAAAAATTATCTTCTTCAATCTTTATTCCTTCTCGGGACTCCATCTCAAATATGACATTCACCTACCTTCATAATACCATTTTCTTTTCTCCCAGCTGCTTCGTCCAAACAAAATCCAAGAGGCCCGACACCACTCCTGAATCGCAAAGGTCTTCTTTCTCATTCCCTATCTGATTCCTCCTTTGCTCTCCATCCTTCTACTTTGTCTGCTTGCAACTTTGCTACCTCAAAAGCTAGCTGCACCTCCAAAAATTGTGTCAGCAATGGGTACAATAATACCCCTTTGTCCAACAAGGCACCTAATTGTTCTGATACGTGGTCACTTTTTAAATTTCCACTACCAAGAGTATCCATATATTCTAAAGTACATGATTATGCCGCTCCAAACATTGCCTATTCTTCTTGATAGATAGATCTCACAAAGACTTCACAAGAGAGAGATATGAATCACCACAATTCACTATTTTGCATGTTTCTTAGAGATTACTTAGATAATGAACCTGAGACTTGGTGAACACAAAATAGCCTTTATTATCTATACAATGAATCAAAGATTACATAAGATGGAATCCTAAGGAAGGATAAAGAATGTTCAAAACCCAAGGGTAGCGAATTCCAACACTGCTTGCACACACATAGAGGTATGCCTACTCAAAACCAACAAAAACATAGGCAAAGGGCTAGCTTAAGCAAGGGACTTGCTTGCTAACACTCCAACACACCAAGGACTTTTACAAGCTATAAAACACACTAGATTACCCATTTGGAACCAAAGTAACTTATATATATAAGTGCAAAATTGAGATGCTCTTTTCTTAAAAATCAAGAATCACCCTAAGCATGGAAATAGATGAGATGAATGAGGGGTTTCAACAAATTTTTGGTAAAGGAATCTCATGTAATTCTTTTTCCTTTAGTGCTCCATTTGTGGCCAATGAGATTTAGCCAAATCTCTCCACTTGTAGCCAATCAAATCACTCCAAATTGCTCCTAAGGCTGGATCTTGATTCTCAACAAATGCTACTAGAGTGATTTTGAAACATGGGACTTACTATGATATTCCTCCTAGCGAATGGATTAGAATCCATAGTGATGTTGAATCTAGAAAAGTTGTCTTTGTGGATACAAGCATAGAAAGTGAAGATCAAGTTTGGGTTTGTAAACCTACACATAAGAAACTTCCTAAGATATTTTTTCTTAAGAAGGAGGATTGTATAGATAAAAGAGTTGGGGCAGATGAGAGGTATGCTCCACCAGTACTCAATAATGAAAAGTTTTAGCCTTATGGTTGGACACATATCTTTTTTACTTTAGATGTAAATATTGCAAAGAATATTGGAATTAATTTTCAAGATGTATGTGATTATGAAATCTTTCACATAGCCCTAACAATGGCATAAGTGGAATTAGAAATGGTTGCAAAAGTAAAAAATCATCAAAAACTTGACCAACAAGAATGTAGGGAGTTTGAAAAAACTAAAAAGATCGTGGAAGAGATTGAAGATGAACAATTGAAAGAGGAGTTAACTTCACTAGTAATAGTATACAAAAAAAATCATACTTGGAGATAGGAAAGCTAAAGATGTGATTAAAGACAAAATATCAGGCAAGTTAGAACTTAAATATAAAGAAGAATGAAACCAAATAAATTAGAAAAGGAAAAGAAGAAAGAGAATAAAAAGGAAGAAGATAGAAAGTTGGATGTTCTAGCATATTTTAGGAAATATAAAATTGAAGATATGATCCTCTTAAAGTTGAAACCACAAAGGATACTTGAAGAAGAATCTGAACCTATGACAATAGGGTATGTAGTAGAAGAACCATCAGGTCCTTTGTTGACATCTGCCACTATGTTCCATAGTTGCTTTGCAAAAAAAAAACATGCTTCATCATGTAAGACCTTATTGGATAGTTAGTCCCATCGAGGTTATGCTCAACTTGAAGCATGCCAAACAATTAATTGTTGCTTGCCATTGCGCCAAAGAACTCAAAATTAGCAAGATATGAACCTCAAGAAAGTCCAAATGCATCTCACAATCTATAACTCTGATAGCAATTCCAACTGCATGAATGGGTTTGAAAGGGGTGAAACCCAATGCATCTGCTGAAAATGTTATCCGAGTGTTAAACCTTGTACTTCTATGATACCTAAGTGACTTGAATTATTGAAAAGTGTACACGGTGATGAATGCAAAAAATGACAAGTTAAGAAGGAGCTAAACTTGCTCTGATACCACTATAAGGTGTGTAAGAGAGTGAAGAAGCACACATAAAAGTACACACAAGAGTGAAGAATAAGATCGATGCACAAAGAAAGGCAATGGTTAGGAAGAGATCTCTATGGAAAAGTGATCAGTAATATGAGATGAGTGAACTGAGAGCTATGAGTGAATCCCTAGGTACAAAGTGCCACCACATATAAGTATATCATGCATATGTGGTTTCGTGGGAAAAAAACCTCAAGCCAACACTAAATAAAAAATGACCATATAAAAACAAATGATTCACATAAAAGCTACTTGAGGGACACATAAGTCTAATAGTCATGGGCAAGGTTTCACAACACCCAGTCTTCTATTTTTTGCAATTTGTATTGGGACTGGGATAAAAGACATAGTGATACGGGAAAATATAGAGGGATTGCAATACACAGATATCCCCCATAGCTCTTTGTTTCCCTATTTTCACCCCCAAGAGCCTAATTCGATATAATTTTGGCCAAAAATTTCGTTTTTGAGCTCTAGAGCTCGCATCAAAAAGCTCGTTTCAAATTCCACAGGATCCCAAGAAATTTTCTTAAGGGTATTATTTCTATTTCCATATATGGTTTTTTGAATTTGAACTTTAAGTGAGAGTGAGAATTAAGGGAGCCTACACATAATTTTCACCACTACAAATGGGGGACAAGGCCACCAAAAAGTGCTTGAAGCCTAGCCAAACTTAAAGAGTAAGGATTTCAAAGGGACTATACCACCGTTAAGGAGAGGGGAGTTTTTATTTCTCCACTCTCGACAACACTATAGAATAGCTAGTATATTTATTACCAACCCTATCATACCTAGGCATAACATTTCTATTCTTTCAAAGTTGAATGTAAATTTGTGGTGTATTTTTCTTGTAGCCATGTAGGTTCACTAATTGATTCGAGATAAAAAAATATTTGACAGATATCCATATAAGCATAGTACTTATTGGATAAAGGATCTTCCAGGCCATCTTTGTAGCATAATTTATGACAAAATTTTGACTGTATCTCCCTTCAAAAATGGACTCTAGAACCAAGTAACCATGTGGGAATCACCATCCACATATGCCAAGAATCACACTTGTAAATAAAATGAAAAATCAATGACCATAGGCTGACACAATAGCCAATCTAAGTGACAAATAAGTGTGAAATTGAGGCTCCAATTTGGATCATGTACCTATAAAAAAAAATAAGAACATGCAAGTACGAACCAAGGGTCCAACCAATCTCTCACAAAATTGTGTGTGATTGGCAAACAAAGTTGTATCCAAATGGCATAAAATAGTATAACCACAATCCGGCTATACATGCACTGACAAAACCAAGATCTCAAATCAAAGATGAAATGGCATAAATTAAACAATAGTACCGCAATGCCATTTTACATATCAAAACTTGACATAAGAAACTCTAGTCTCATATGAAGGATCATCCACATAGATCATACATAATCAATGCCTTCAAGCTCTACACTAAAAACTTTCAAACCGAAAAATCTCTCTAACAGAAGTTCCAAAGCAAAATGAACCTCCACAAGCAATTAGGGTTTCTATGGTGAAAATCTATAGCTCTATATTTTGTTGTTTTAGGGCTGATAACTTCTAAATCTCAAATTTTTCTCTTCATCGATCTTGAAGAAATTTCTCTTGACTATGCAATGACACACTTAGAATACCTCAATAAAATGTGTGTAGCTCAAGATACGATCAAAAGAAGCACCTACACCTTCTAAGAATTTGTAGCTCTCTGTGTAAGCTATGCAGAAAACTTTAAATCTGATCTTTTTAGCTTGAGTTATGGCCAAAATAGCAACATGCTATCAAGAAGATTCTAACTTACACATTCACCTATTATACCCTAAACTTCCATTGAAGCCACCCTTCAACAAGATTTGATGCCAATGAAGGCCTTTGGTCAGTTGAGCAAGAAGAGCAAGGATGAGATGGAGGGAGAGAGAGGAGAGGAGAGACACACATACAAGAAAGAGAGCCTTGAAACCCACATAATGATCTTCTTGAGGCAATGCCATATAAAAGACATATATATGTGAACAATGATAAGGTTAGATTACCCTTATATCCCCAATAATTAGATCATAAAATAGAGATGCATGCCCAAATTTACAGATAAAAAAGCGGGCTCACACACCTAAAAAGAAGCAACCATGATAACTAGGTCACATGCTTGTTCAGAAGTGGGCCCCTAGGCAATCTCAATCACCATTGAGGAAGAAAATGTGCACAATGTGGGTCTCTAAGAGATTTCCAAATCCTCTTTTGGCTCCCTTAGTCACATCATCACTAATGGCACACTCGGGGTCCACTCTCCTTCAAGGAAAGTGTGTAATAGTTGAAAGCATTGCTTTTCAGATTATCATGATAAACATGCACATCATGCTCTTGAAATTTTTGAACATACTTTGAAAGATCACACACCCATTATTTATATGTACATATATGTTATTTATTGTATATATTCAAAACTAACACTGGCTACTTAGTGCTTCAAGTTCAAGATATAGGCAATACAGTATTCAAAGATGATCTATCAAGAGGGAGAAACCTCTTTGTGTGATAACCATGTGCCTAATGCACAACCCTATCTCTTGCACCATTAAGATCAATTGCACTTCAAGAACGCATCAATTATAGGGCCATGTTACACGGCCTTGCATAAGACACTATTGTTCTAAACCTATGCACAAGAGTGAACCCTTATATGTGAGGATATAACACATGTATATCTTTCTTTTGTACTCACATATTCCTTTTAGTAACCCATCACTAATGCAAGTCACAAGAGAAGGAACATCATGCTCTTCTTCTTGAAAGTTGCTTCCAACATAGATACTATTGTCTTCATCTTCACTTACATGCTAATTAATATCAAATCATCAAGCCAACTTGCTTGGCTACACTCAGTCATCTCTATTGAGGAATTAGTCCACTAGATGGGACCATGTCACTACAATGTCTCCAAAGGTAGTTGGTAGTTCAAAACAATTAGAAGCAATCCACCTAGAGGTGGGCCATGTCACTACAAGATCTCCATAGTAGTTAGATGCTCTATTTGTAAATTGCAATTTGGCTACAAGGATGCATGGTTCTCAAACTTATCTCCCTTGGAAAGAATCGAGCTGGCTCACAACATAAACCAATAGCATCATGAGCATGCAGTTGTCTTCTCATCATATCACAATAAATTCTTGATGCAACAAGTTATCAAAGCTTTCTAAGAATTGTCTATTGTGTTTTTGAAATACATACATGCAACACATGATGGATTGGAAGAAACAAACAAGAGAAGAGATCAAACAGGATGAAATTGTGCAAAATGTTTTATTTGGTAAAATTTCTATCATGGTGCTATTTTCTTATTGTCATTTGTAGGGATGGGGAGAACAAATTTCATTTGATAAAGGCCATTATGCTTTTATCTTGGTGTGTTCTCTTTCACTTGCAATTATTTGTGGTCGTTGTGAAAACCCAAGTGGAGCAGTTCAACAACCTACTTTCATGTCCCTATGTGATGGTTAAGGGTTGCTTGCAAGAAATCAGCTCTTAACGTCTCTACCTTTCAACCCATGATAAAATCAAGAAGGGTAAGGCATGTATCATACCGGGTGAAATTTCTCCTATATTATGTATCATGTTCCTCATCAAGGCCAATAAAAATAAAAAGAAATCACATTCACATAGCTTAAGCATCTTCTTCTTTGGATAATCCTTGAGCATATCGCTCAATGTCTGCATCTTTTGCATGTTTTCAATATTTGCACCTAAATTTGCATTCATAGGGCCATTCTACAAGGCCATGCATCAAACACTACTATATGATATCCATGCAGTGCACTAAGTAGATGAGGTCATTCAAAAAAATTTCTAGATTATGGAATTCATATTCTAATGCATATATTTTGAAGGGTTTTTATCTTCATACAAATCTTGGAAATTTTTCCAACCATCATGTGAAGGTTTGCATGAAATAATGTGGCCTTTGCTTGGGTCATCACAGAATCAGAGTAATTGCCCTAAGGCTCTCTTGTCCTTCACATTCCAAACATGTAAGGCATCATGGTCACTAGTCCTATTGGGGGTGGGTTTAAATCCTTCTACAACCTCATAAAACATGTAAGGCATCAGGATCACTAGTCCTATTGGGGGTGGGTTTAAATCCTTCTACAACCTCGTACAAAAGGTTCATGTATAAATATGGGTTTATGATGTCTTTCCAAAGATTGTAGTCGATGTCATTGAGTTATTTATCTTTTGACAAGAGCATAATTGTAAACAAAGGGAGGTACAAGGAAGTTGATGACCAAGCATTCAAACTGGTAGACATTTTATAGCCCACACATGAAAAAAATGAACTTCATGATTGCACTACACTTGCAAATGATTCGTAATCATGAAACAATGCAATGCAATAACCACACCCAAGACACTAGGTCTTAGACTAACCCCTGCACCAAGATGAATGGAGCAGAGACACGAGGATGGCTTAGAAGAACCAACCCACACACACACACATATATACATATATATATATATATATATATATATATATATATATATATATATATATATATATATATATATATATATATATATATATATATATATATATATATATATATATATATATATATAATGCTTGTAATTACAAGAGTTGATGGCATTGCATGCCAAGAATGCCAAATGGAATGGCACTTATGGAGAGAAGGATACAGTTATATCTCAAGGATTGATATAACCTTGATCCAAAATAATACAAATAAATGCCAATGAGGAGCATACAAAAAAAAAAAGGATTTCCAAAGAGAAGAAATAAGACTTCCTTGAGTGAAATACAATGTAGGAACTTGAGCTAGCTATACGTCTGGTCCTCAAGTTCAATTTGAATTTGAGGTAGATGACCTCTCTTCTTCTATTAAATGTTTGATTTTGAATTATAGACATGTTTGAAGCAATACATAAGAAATTTTAAATAAGAAATATTTTATACTTAGTGCATTATAGATGATGTCACATAGAACTTATATAATTTAATCAAGATCATAATTAAGGCACACACCTATTGATATGACATTAATGATTATTTCATTCAAGAAATTATGCATTCCCTTTTGTGGATTAAAGGTCTATCTAGCACTAGACATTCGTGGAAATAAGCTTACTAGCACTAGAGGAATCAAATGAATATCTTCATGCGTACTAGAAAAGCACCTTAATTGTCTTTATGTATGGCACAATGTTATATAGTTATACAGGGTAACTTGTGCTCCTAGACACACACAAAAGAGACTCACTTTCTCACTATTTATAGAGGTTGTGCTTTGTTTCACAAATCTCCTTGCTCTTATCTCCTCCCTCTTACATGTGTTCTATATATATATATATACATATATATATATATACATATATACATATATATATATATACATATATACATATATATATATACACATATATATATATACACACACATATATATATATATATACATATATATACACACACACACACACATATATATATATATATATATATATATATATATATATATATATATATATATATATATATATATATATATATATATATATATATATATATATATATATATATATATATATATAGTTTTCCAAAGTTAGTAGATTGACATGAGCGTAGCCTTAGCTACTTATGCATTATCTTTGTTGCTTTTCCCTTTTGCTATTGAAAATAGAAGGGCAAAGGCTACAGAGGCAAGAATCATCACCATGAAGAAGATCGTTGGGTTAGAGATGATGCAAAGAAGAAAGCAACAACTTGTAAGTGCTCTAATGTGCTAGTTGAAGAGATGCAAAGAAAGGAGCAAAAAGGGGGATCCTTGTGTGATTGTACTGGTACAATTCTAGAGTAAGATTGACAAGTATTTTATTAGAGAAGAGAAATGATATGGTAGAAAGAAGCTTTGTGGACTCTTATGCTTCTTCCAATCTGAACAATAGATGCTGGTAGTACCTTGGCTCTCTATCAATTCATGTGTCTAGCAAGGAGCACTTATTTTTGTGGTTAGTAGCCGAAGGTGCTCAATTGTTTGTTCCATCCATAGTATGGTTGTAGATGCTCAATCGTTTTTTGGTTGGCTATGCTGTCATACTTGCCAACATAGAGGAGGACAGAAAACATTTGTGAGTAGTTTTAGTTAAAAAACTACATCATATTTGGAATAATTCTTTTTGAAGGAGAATGCATACAAAAGTAAAAGCTGCATGGCAAGTGTTCTGGATAGAAATAAAGAAATACAAAATGGATACGCTCTTATAGGAATGAGCCACAATAGATACATGGAAGGAAAAATGAAGAGTAGGAGATCATTTGTTCATCAACATTGTGTCAAAAAATGGAATATCCAGAGATGAGCATAAGATTAGGTCCGTAGTCAACTTACCTAGACCTACTAAGCTGAAGGAATTGCAAAGTTTCATGGGACATTGTGGTTACTATAGAAGTGTGTACATAAAATTTTTAAGATAACAAAACATTTATAGACTCTATTGACTAAATTTAAATGGTTTGAGGAGTGTGAGGAAGCTTTTAAAGCTTTCAAGTCTTGTTTGATAACGAATCCCATATTGAAGACACCACAATTTGTATTTGACTTTTCATGCTCATATGGATTCTTCAAATCTTGCTTTAGGATGTGTGTCAACACAACCTATTGAGGGAAGCACGTAGGACTTTTCAACTTTTTATGCAAGTCGTGAAGTAATTTGATGGCGATGCACCACGGTGCGCTCTCTTTATCGATAGCTCCATAATGATATCTTTGGAGTAGAAAACCGAGCTCCTAAGGCCGCACACAGTACTCTGCATAGAGGTTGCAGATACGCAGAAAAACATGGTGCATAGGGAGCACGAAGATAGACTTCTTAGGTCTTACAAAATGCGGTCGAACTTATAGTCTATAACTTACCATACCACTATATGTTTTATTAAAGAACATATATAAAGAAGTGTCCGGTGGCCATTTGTCCTTTCACTTGGACACTAACAGTAACAATCTCCCACTAAAGGCCAATATGGCCAAAGTAACTATGAGAGAAAAATAAAGAATGATAAAGAATACCTGAGTGTAAATATGCAAACTATACCTCCCACCTGATGGGCATGTTACATAATATACAAGTGACTGTGTAAGATCATGAATCAAGTAACCCCCATCAAGTGACAACAGTGTTAAAAGTTATCCCATGGTAGAGCTTTAGTCAAAGCATCTAAAACATTATCTCAAGTGTGAACCTTCTCAAGAATAATGTGCTTAGTGGCTAAGCAATCTCTAATGAAGTGATACCTCACCTCAATGTGCTTGGTCTTTGCATGATAGACCGGATTCTTATCCAAAGCAATGGCACTCTGACTATCACTAAGCAAACAAGGTACATGCTAAGGTAAACCCATATCACAAGCAAGGCAAGAAAGCCACAATGCTTCCTTACATACCTCACTTGCTGCAACATACTCTGCTTCTGTGGTGGAAACAATTGTACATTCTTGAAGACGAGATCTTCAAGAGATAGCACCTCCAGCAAAATGAAAATTGTACCCTGATGTAGACTTATGATTGTCTACACAACCAGCATAGTTAGAATTTGTGTAACTAATAATGGATGCTTTCCCTCTACCTAAGCATAGACACTTGTCCTTAGTGCCACTCAGATATCTCAAAATCATCTTGTCTACTTCCCAATGTTTCTTACTAGGATTAGACATATATCTGCTCACAACTCCCACTGCAAAGGCAATGTCTGGTCTCGTAGCTACCATAACATACATGAGACTACCAGCAACAAACTGATAGGGAATTTTGGTCATGAATTCCTTTTCCTCATCTAATTTGGGGCAATCATCCTTGCTCAACTTCATATATGTGGGTAAAGGTGTACTCAACGCCTTTCCACCCTGCATATTGAACCTGTGAAGTACTTTGGATATGTACTGACTTTAGACAAGTATATACATCTTATACTCCTATCACGAGTAATGTGCATGCCAAGAATATGTTTGGCATCCCCCAAATTCTACATATCAAATGTCTGACTCAACTTCTTTTTGAGAATTGACAAGTCATGAGAGGACTTCCTAGCAATCAACATATCATCAACCTAAAGTATCAACCATATCAAGTTGCCATCTAAGCATCTCTTTGTGTAGAGACAATGATCCTCATTGCTTCGAGAATAGCCTTGAGACTTCATAAAAGCATCAAACCTTTGGTACCATTGTCTAGGGGACTTTTTAAGTCCACAAGCTCTTCTTGAGCTTACAAATTCTTTTGAATAGAATCCAGCTCACTCTTCATGGCACGCTCCCACTTGACATGATCCTCTATCTACATAGCCTCTTTCTAGCAAGAAGGCTCATCGGCATCTGTTAGCATAACAAAATCTAAACCTAGAACATATCTATCAGGTGGATGTAAGACATGTGTAGAACGTCTCAATGGTTGCTGAACAGGAACATGTGCAGACTGATCTGAATGGACATTCTCTTGAACATCCCTATCTGCAACATTTTTATGCATGCTAACAAGAGGACTAGTATCCTCAAACACCACTCTTCTCACTTCAAACTCTTTAATGGGTTGTTTATGCATTTTAGACTCATTGAAAATGACATCACTACTTTTGATCACTGACTGTGTTTTAGGATCCCATAAGCGATATTCAAATTGTCCTTCTCGACCATATCCAAGAAAAATGCATTTCTTTGACTTATGGTCCAACTTTTGTCTAAGATTCTTGGGTATATGAACTTATGTTTCACACCCAAAAACTCGAAGATGATCATAATATGGTGGCTTCCCTGTCCGCAACTCTTGTGCCACTTTCAGAACTTTGGAAGTACTAGGTGAAACGTTAATCACATGAACTACAATCAATATTGCTTCTGCCCAAAAGCCTTGTGAGAGGTTTGTATGATGCAACATAGAGACTACTCTATTTTTGAATAGTTCTATTCATCCTCTCTGCTAAACCATTCTGTACTGGGGTATAAGGAGTTGTAAACTCTCCACGAATCCCTCTAGACTGACAGAAAAGGTTGAATTCATTTGAGGTATACTCACCCCCATTTTCTGAACGTAAAGCCTTAAGCTTAGTTCCTTTCTCAGTCTCAACTCAAGCAAACCATTTTATGAAAATAAGGAATACCTCATTCTTTGATTTGATAGGATATACCCAAACTTTTCTAGTAGCATCATATATGAAAGTGACAAAGTAAAAGAACCACCTAAGGACCTATTGGGCATAAGACCACACACATTTGTATGAACGAGATCTAAAGGCTGAATTGAAGAGTCAATGTGTGTTTTATAAAAATTTGTAGTTTGCTTTCCATATTGACAATGCTCACAAAATGAAAAATCAGAGAAAGATAACACAGGTAATTAGCCAAAACGAGAAAGGTTTTCCATTCCACTACGAGATATATGGCCCAAATGACCATGCCAAATACAAGCCATAGGTTGTTCAGTAACAGCTAACAAGTGTTCTTTCTGTGATACAAATAAAGGATAAAGTGAGCCAGTTTTGCTTCCTTTTGCAATAACCATATTTCCCTTTGATATACAAAAGGACTGAGCATAGAAAACCACCTTGTAACTGTTACACTTATGTGTTCCTTGAGTAGCTTTGATGTGAACCTTTTCCCTATACATGGGAACTTTTTACTGTAGTGCTGGCTAGAGATTTTTTCCCCATGTTACCACATACCTGATACTCTCATATGTGGTAGTACTTTGTACTTAGGGATATTATTCAACTCTTACTGCAATTCAGTTCATCGTCAATAGAGAGAGCTATTCCAGCCATCGTCTTCTCCGTGTGTCTTGTTGCATTTGCACTCCTTGTGTGTGCTTCTTGTGTATGTCTCGCACTTCTACGCACACCCAACAGTGGTATCAGAGAAGGTTTAGCTCCCTCTCAAGTTTTGGTTTTTTGCATCCCAACATATGCACACTTTTAAGAGTGCAAATCGACTTCGGAGCATAGAACTGTGAATTTCAGCAGCCAAGAAACAGTTCCACCAGGTACGCTCGGGTTTTACCCCCATTTTGAAACCATTCATGCAGCTAGAATCGCCATCAGAGTGACGGTTTGTGAGCTGAAATTTCAGCATTCATTTCAGCTTTCGTCGAAGTAAAGATTTTGTCATATTCTTGTTCTTTTGTGAAATGGTGGGTAGCAATGACTTGTTTGGCATGCTTCAAGCTCAAGATAAGTTTGATGGGACCAACTATCCGATGTGGTCATACATGATGAAGCATGTTCTTGTTGCTAAACAACTTTGGAACATAGTGGCAGATGTAGATCAAAGACCCACAGGTTCTTCTACTTCACAGTCTGCTATCACAGATGGAGCTTCTCTTCGAGTATAGTGGTTTCTCCTCCTCCACCTACACAGAAGTAGCTTAGATGGGATGGAAAAGATGCTCAAGCTCATGCTTTTATTGCGCTTTCAGTGAAGCGTCATATAGTTCCACACATTCGGTCATGTTCTACATCGAGACAGGCATGGGACACTCTTGCTTCTTTCTATGTTGTGCGTAATGAAGCACATGTTGCATAGTTGAGGAAGCAACTTCAAGATGTATTTATGGCTGAAAATGAGTCGATGGATGTGCATGTGACACGCATCAAGGACTTGAAAGAGCAATTGGCAAACATAGATGAGATTATTCCGGATGCATCACTCATTTCTACATTGTTGAAAGGATTACCAAAATCTTTTCAAAGCTTTGCTATTACACTTTGTTTGGTTGCAAAAGAAAATCCTAATATGTATGCATTTGATGAGGTTGTGTCTCTTCTTTTGCAAGAAGAGCAATCTAGAGTGAATAAGAGTGGTTTAATTGAGGGAACGCAAGCACTTGCTATCTCACAAAAGGGGAAAAGCAAGTATGGTTCAGCTTTGGGTTCATCAAAACCAAAGCCTCAAGCTTCCTCTTCCACTCATTCCTCTAAAGATGGTGATTTGCAAAAGAAGAAGAGATGCAAATATTGTCGAAAGGCTGGTCATACTATTGATGAATGTAGAAAGCTTGCCAAACGCAATGAAAAGAAGAAGGAATCCGGCATGTCTATTGTTGAAAATTCAACAAATGTAAAGAATGATGAAGCTAAAATGGCTCAAGATTTTTGGGCATGTGTTGTTACATGTTATTATGCTTCTTTGCATTCTAAATGTATGGTTGTGAGTGAGGATGATTCAGATTGATTCTTTGATAGTGGTGCTTCAAAGCACATAACATCATGCAAAAGATTTTTTGCCTCTTTGAAAGATGCACCCAAAGGAGGACATGTGGTGTGTGCAAACAATGCCTCTTATCCTATCATTGGAGTAGGAGAAATTGAGCTTATGGCTACAAATGGAGGTGTGATTCTCTTCAAAACTGCATTGTATGTGCTCGGTATCAAGAAGAACTTAATTTCAGTTTCGTTGATTGCCAAAATTGGACTTCATGTACACTTTGTTGATGATAAGTGTATGGTTCATGATTTCAGCAATGGCAATGTTCTCGTGATGTCCGGTACATTATGTGTTGGTGCGGCAAAAGCTCGATAATTAAGCTACGAAATTTGCCACACCACAAGAACTAAGCTATAGTGATGTTAGAACACCTCTATAATCATCAATAGCTTAGCAAGTTTCCTGAAACTGAAAACTTCACAACTGTGTTTAGTGAAATTCAAAAATTCACTTTACAAGAAACTTCACCTTTTCTTCAGGCTTCAATTCTGATATGGTTTACTTCAAACTTTACAATTCTGTGCTTGATTACCGTTAGATACTCTTTCAGCCACTTAATTGTACCAAAACTATGTTTTGAACTCACTGGAATCTCACCGGAACTCTATCGGACTGTCACCAGAATCTCACCAGAATGTTACCGAAATATTACCGGAACCAATTGCAATTCTGTTTGTAGTTACTTCAAATGATTGTAGATGAAGTAAGGAAGTTATACTTGAGCTTCCTTTAGTGAATGAACTCTTTCTGAAGTTTGAGGAAAAACTTCACCAGTTTTGGATACCTTTACGGTTAGACATTATAATGTGTGTACGTGTCCCGTTTCACAAAACTCTTTTGAATAGTTTGTAGTTGAAGCTACTGGTTTCAAGATGAGCTATCTCTCATGAAAAACTTTACACTGTAATGGGAGATCTAACTTATAGAAGTACCGTAAAATGTATACTGAGAAAACTGTAACTGTTAACTAACTTTCACAGTAACATGAAATCACTTAGATTTCTTCACACAAGAAAATTGCGCTCAGATCTTTCCACATGAACATGTGTTTTCTATTAGAGAAGATGTGTACAAAATGGCTTGGCCTCTCTTTGCTCATAGCCATGGAAAACTCTCCTACACTGAGTAGTTCTTCCTTACCATCTCTCTTAGATGAATACCCGACAGTTCAGGTTCTATTATTCATCTCTACATACACACTATCGCGTCTACTATAAATGTGCTTCTAAGCTCTCTACCTGAGCTCTATTTCATCTTCTATGTTGCTCCCTCTCATTGCTACACTACTCAACTCTCTTATATATACATTTTTGATCCGAGATTCGTAATTCTAGAAGTTTCTATGAATTATATTACAGTCGTGAATTTGTGCCTTCACTAAGGCTTTGATTTTTCTGAATGCTTTGTTTCTGCTTCTCTTCGTCTTTCTTTGTCCTTCATATATCTTCATGTCTTTATGTCTAATTAGTGAGTGAATCTCCAACAGCTCTCCCTCAATCACTAATTAGCATCTTCTGGTCTTTCATATATTCTTCTTTTCCTTTTATTCCTGCCATTTCTTTGAGTCTGCTTGTCTTTACTCCATCCAAGCTCTTTGTCAGAATATCTACAATCTGATCTTTTGTAGGAGTGTATACTATTTCAATCTCCTTCTCCATTACCTTTTCCCTCAGGAAATGATATTGAATCTCTATGTGCTTTGTTCTTGCATGAAATACCGGATTTGCTGCAAGATATAATGAACTCATATTATCTCCATGTATGATAGGTATACCTTGATCAATACCCAAGCTTTTGAACAACGTCTGCATCCATATCACTTCTTTAGCTGCTTCCACAATTCCTTTATACTCAGCTTTAGTTGACGATAAAGCCACTGTATGCTGCTTCTTTGAACACCAGTTCACAAGCTTATCTCTTAGGTATATCATATACCCATGTGTCGACCTTCTGTCATCTTGACTTCTTGCCCAATCTGAGTCACTGTATGCTCTCAGCTTTATATCTGATGTAAAAGGATAATATAATCCTTCTTTTATAGTTCTTTTGATATATCTAAGAACTCTTTGTCCTGCAACCCAATGTTGATCTTTCGGACAATGCATGAACTGTGAGAGAACTCCTACTGCATAACTAAGATCTGGTCTTGTTAGCGTAGCATAAATCAAGCTTCCCACAAAAGATTGATATTTCCTCATATCTTTAAACTCTGCACCATCATATTTGCTGAGTTTATGATTTACTTCAAGCGGTGTTGAAGCTTCTCTGCAATTCTCCATGTTAAACTTCTTCAATAAGTTTAGGAGATACCTTTCTTGTGAAACATATACACCATGATCTGTATATGTGACTTCCATTCCAAGAAAGTATGATAACTTTCCTAGATCGCTGATCTTGAACTCTTTTTCAAGCAATCTCTGATCACTGATCACTAATCTTGAACTCTTTTTTTAGTAAGTTTAGGAGATACCTTTCTTGTGAAACATATACACCATGATCTGTATATGTGACTTCCATTCCAAGAAAGTATGATAACTTTCCTAGATCACTGATCTTGAACTCTTTTTCAAGCAATCTCTTTACCTCCTTGATTCCTTCATCTGATGTACGTGTGATTATAATGTCATCTACATAAATACAAATGTAGATCATACCTTCATCTGTCCTCTTGATGAGTAGACTTGCATCTGCCTTTGAACTTTGGTATCCAAGGTCATTAAGATACTTCACAAGTCTGTAATTCCAAGCTCTTGGGGCTTGCTTCAATCCATAAAGTGCTCTTCTTAATCTGCAAACATGGTTTGGGTAACTGGAACTTACAAACCCTTCAGGTTGTTCCATGTAGACTTCATCTGATATATATCCATTTAGAAATGCATTCTTTATATCCAACTGACTTAGCTTCCATCCTTTTGATGTTGCTATAGGAATCAATGTCCTTATGGTTGACATCTTTACCACCGGACTAAATGTCTCATCATAGTCTATGCCATGCGTCTGAGCATAACCTTTGACTACCAATCTAGCTTTGTATCTAGCTATTCTTCCATCCGCAAGCTTCTTACTTTGTAAACCCATTTATTTCCAATCACTTTCTTACCATTTGGTTTTGGAACAAGTTCCCAAGTCTTGTTCTCTTCAAGCGCATTGAACTCATCCTTCATTGCTTCTTCCCATTGTTCTTTACCTTTTGCTTCACTATAGTTCTGAGGTTTTTCATCTTCCTTTACTAAGTAAGCATAGTTTTTCTGAGTCAAATAAGAAGTATCATAGGAATACCTTGTTGGTTGTTTCCGTACTCTGTTTGACCTTCTTGGTTCATACTCTTCATGTGTATCTGAATATATTTCTTCATCAAATCTCGGTGCATCTTCATTTCTCATAGTTGATCCGATCTTGGATGTACTTGCATGCATATGATCTTCATCTCCATTTACCTGCATATGTGATTTACCTTTTTCATTTCTTCTTATCTCTTCTTCAATTGTTTCATCATTATGCTCTTTATCTACATACCAGCTCTTTCCTTCATCAAATGTCACATCTCTGGAAACAATAAACTATTTGGTTAAAGGACTCCATAGTCTATAACGCATTTGTTTCTCATCATATCCGATGAACACGTATTTTTCAGCTTTTGGTTCAAGCTTATGTCTAAGTTGTGATGGTACATAAGCATAAGCGACTGATCCAAACACTTTACAATGATCAAGTGTTGGTTTCGTACCCCACCAAGCTTCATAAGGGGTCATTCCATTTAAAGCTGTACATGGTAATCTATTTACCAAATATGTTGTTGTATTTACAGCCTCAGCCCAAAGATAGTTTGGACAATTCTTCTCCTTTAACATTGCTTTGGCAAACTCAACTAGAGTTCGGTTTCTCCTTTCTGCTACTCCATTTTCTTGCGGTGTATACCTGCAAGTTATTTCTCTTTTGATACTTGCATTCCACAGATAATCATTGAATTCTCGAGAAAAATATTCTCCTCCTCCATCAGACCTTAGTCTTTTGAGTTTCTGTCCTGTAAGTCTTTCAGCATATGCATGAAAATGCTTGAAAGCTCCAAACACTTCTGACTTCTCTTTTAAAACCTAAAGAGTTATCCATCTTGTTGCATCATCAATAAAAAGAACATAATACCTTGAGCCACTGATAGATCCTTCTTTTGTCGGTCCCCATACATCTGTATGTATGAGCTCTAGCAAACCATCATGTTTGTAACCATTCTTCTGAAATGGTAACATATGTGCTTTTCCCATCTGACAGGCTTCGCATTTGTGAATCATATGTTCATTCTTCATATTCGGTAATCCTCTTACGGATTGTTTCTCCACCATTGATTTGATTCCTTTTTCATTAAAATGTCCTAATCTCTTATGCCAGAGGTCTAATTCTGTAAATACTTCATCACCATGTGTGATCAAAGCTTGACCAACATTTCCTTGCACTTTAAGAGTAAAAATTCTACCTTCCTTTTTACCATGGACAATTTGATTGTATCCATTCTCTGGATCTTCAACAAATACTCCTTTATTTGTAAACCTGACTTGAAAACCTTTTTCTACTATCTGACCCATGTTGATCAGATTCTTCGGGATTGTTGGAACATACAAAACAATTGTTAGTAGGTCAGCTCTATTCTTACACTTTACTTTTCCAATTGACCTTACATTATGTTTTGTGTTATCACCTGTTTGTACTGTATGATTTGAAATACCTCCTTCCAGTTTTGATAACAATTCTATATTTCCTGACAAATGATTTGAACAACCAGAGTCAATATAGAATACCTTGAGGTCTTCATTTTCTGACATGCTTATCGAATTCATCATCAAGGTTGTATGATTGTCATTCTGCGTATCATTTGCATAGTTGTAGTAGGTAGTGTTGTGAGACTGATTCTGTCCCCAACTTCTTGCTCCACCTCTACCATATCTACCTCTTTGGCTTTTTTCTTCCTCTTTGATATCTTCCGCTTCTGCCTCTGTTGTTGTTGTTTTGATTCTAACTTGATCCTTGAGAATTATGCCAGCAATCATGAGCCAAATGATTGCTTAATCCATAGATCCAACAAGTCTTCTTGTTGTTATTCTGATTACCTCTTCCTTTTGTATTACCTCTGCTTTTACTTCTGGCATTACCTCTTCCTCTTGCATAATTTGCTTGAGTAGTCATCTCTTCTTCATCCTTTCCTTTATCTTTATCACCTTTCTTCTTATTCTTTTTGTACATAGTAGAACTATGTCCTTTATCACCATTGTCTTCAAATCTTGTTGAAATGTTAGCATTAGTCCAAGCAACTGATTTAAATCTGGTACAAAATGATTTAATGAAAGTTTAGTTGAGAGTACAAAAGGTTTCCACCTTTCATCTCCTCTGAGTCCGGCAAGCACTTGTGCTATCAACCTGTGATCTTTGATATCTTCATCAATAGATCCAAGACTGTCTGCCAAGTCCTTCATCTTAGTGACATAATCACTAATGCTTTGACTTTGCTTCTTCTTGAACGTTGTGAACTCTGACCATAAGCTAGCCTTCCTAGCTTTAGGAGTGTTTTGGAAATGATCTTCCAATGCACTCCATACGTCTTCCGCTTTCTCCAGACCTCTAATGTGTGGTAACTATCTGAAATGGTATTGTAGATATACGCTCTCGTTGTTGCATCTTTCTTCTGCCATAACTTCAAGGCTTCTAGTTCTTCTTTCTTTGGTTGAATGTCATCTCCAAAAGTAGGCTTCTTTTCTTCTCCTGTTACATATATCATTAAGTCCTTACTCATAAGTAAGGCTTCCATTCTCATTACCCATGCGAGATAGTTATCTCTCTCCAATTTGTCAATAGAGATATGATCTGGCATGATCTTCTTGTTTTTGTTGCTGTTGATGAGTAAAACTTTAAAAGTTTTTACCTTTCATACACTTTTACCTTTCAGAGTGACTTCGGAACACTTCTTTCATTCCATTTGTTGTTGATCACCTCAACTTTCACCTTTCCAACAAAAAATTCTTCAACTTCTCTTGTATCTGCACTTCCGTTTACTCTTGAGAACCTTTTCTGTTCTTCAAAACCTTTTCTGCTCTAATACCACTTGTTGGCGTGGAAAAAGCTCGATAATTAAGCTGCAAAATTCGCCACACCACAAGAACTAAGCTATAGTGATGTTAGAACACCTCTATAATCATCAATAGCTTAGCAAGTTTCTTGAAACTGAAAACTTCACAACTGTGTTTAGTGAAATTCAAAATTTCACTTTACAAGAAACTTCGCCTTTTCTTCAGGCTTCAATTCTGATCTGGTTTACTTCAAACTTTACAATTATGTGCTTGATTATCGTTAGATAATCTTTCAGCCACTTAACTGTACCAAAACTATGTTTTGAACTCACTAGAATCTCACCGAAACTCTATCGGACTGTCACCGGAATCTCACCAGAATGTTACCGAAATGTTACCGGAATATTACCGGAACCAACTGCAATTTTGTTTATAGTTACTTCAAATGACTATAGATGAAGTAAGGAAACTGAGCTTCCTTTAGTGAATGAACTCTTTCTGAAGTTTGAGGAAAAGCTTCACCAGTTCTGGATACCTTTACGGTTAGACACTATACTGTGTGTACGTGTCCCGTTTCACAAAACTCTTTTGAACAGTTTGTAGTTGAAGCTACTGGTTTCAAGATGAGCTATCTCTCATGAAAAACTTTACACTGTACTGGGAGATCTAACTTATAGAAGTACCGTAAAATGTATACTGAGAAAACTGTAACTGTTAACTAACTTTCACAGTAACATGAAATCACTTAGATTTCTTCACACAAGAAAATTGCGCTCAGACCTTTCCACATGAACATGTGTTTTCTATTAGAGAAGATGTGTACAAAATGGCTTGGCCTCTCTTTGCTCATAGCCATAGAAAACTCTCCTACACTGAGTAGTTCTTCCTTACCATCTCTCTTAGATGAATACCCAACAGTTCAGGTTCTATTATTCATCTCTACATACACACTATCGCGTCTACTACAAATGTGCTTCTAAGATCTCTACCTGAGCTCTATCTCATCTTCTATTTTGGTCCCTCTCATTGCTACACTGCTCAACTCTCTTATATAAACATTTTTTATCCGAGCTTTGTAATTCTCGAAGTTTCTGTGAACTATATTACAGTCGTTGTCCCTTCACTAAGGCTTTTATTTTTCTGAATGCTTTGTTTCTGCTTCTCTTCGTCTTTCTTTGTCCTACATATATCTTCATGCGTTTATGTCTAATTAGTGAGTGAATCTCCAACATTATGTAATGGTTTGTATTGCATGGATACATACAAGAGGGCTGCCTCGAATGCCTTGGTTGCTCATACTTCTTCCATGGCTGAAATGGAGCTTTGGCATGCTCATTTTGGTCACTTGAACTTCAATTGTTTGCTCTACTTGCAAAGGAAGGACATGGTTGCATTCTTGGAAAAATGCATCGTGCTTCTTTTCCAAAAGATAGTCATGCACACACTACAAGAAAATTGCAGCTTGTTCGTAGAGATGTATGTGGTCCCGTCAAGAATCCATCTTTTGGGAAGCATGTATATTTTGTTACCTTCATTGATGATGCTACTCACCATACATGGGTGTATCTTATGAAAGCAAAGAATGAGGTATTTTCTTGCTTCAAAGCATTTTTAGCTATGGCTGAATATTTTTCCTCACAAAAGCTTTTGACTCTACACATGGATCGTGGTGGTGAATACATGATTAATGATTTTCTTCGTGAAAGAGGTATTTCACACCAATGTAGGGTGTCATATACACCTCAACAAAATGGTGTTGTGGAGCATAAAAATAGAACTCTACTTGAAATGGCACGATGTATGATTAAATGAAAGCATCTTCCTAATAAGTTTTGGATGGAAGCGGTCATGTGTGAAACTATGTGTTGAATCGCTGCCCTACAAAAGCATTGAGAGTCAGCACTGCTTATGAGGCTTGGAATGGTCATAAGCCTACGGTTATTCATATGCGTGTGTTTGATTGTTTGGCATATGCTCTTGTGCCATCACAACAACGTCACAAACTTGATGAAAAGGCAAAGAAATGTATATTTGTTGGTTATAGTGCTTAAAGTAAGGGATATCATTTATACCAACCATTGACAAACACAATTATTGTGAGTCGAGATGTGGTATTTGCTGAAAATTCACTTTTCCCTCTACTTGAATGCAAAAAAAAAGCCAACAGTTAGCTCACAATATGTGTTCTACACTCATGCCTTTGTTCCAAAATGGTGCGCTTGACTATGGCCATGTAGACCAACCAAATGAGGCTCAAAGAGCTGAAAAATTCCAACAAAATACTGTTGAAAATGCAGAGAATTTCTAGCCAAACATGGCTGAAATTTTTCAGCCCAAAATTGTCAAAACTGTTGGAAATCTCCAACTACATATGGCTGAACATTTGCATCAAAATATGGCTAAAACTGAGCATGAAATTCAGCCCACCCATGATGTACATATTGAAGATGTTTTACATAATGAACGCATGTCTATCAAGAGTGCACAAACTATAACAAAGTGGCTGAAACAAACTTTGCAGGATAGCAAATTGAGTGCACCTTTACTTGGTAGAACAAGATCAAGCTCTCGCCATGCGTCAAGTAATTTTGTGGATTATTCTCTTATTGCTACAGCATGTAATGAAGAGGCAATTTCTTTTGAAGATGCATGTGATGATCCACAATGCATGAGTGCTATGCAATTAGAAATAGATTCCATACATAGGAATGGTACTTGAGAGTTATGTGAATTGCCAAAAGGAAAGAATGCCATTGGTACAAAGTGGGTTTATAAGATTAAGAGAAAATCTGATGGTAGCATTGATCGCTACAAAGCTAGATTGGTTGCCAAAGGATATGCACAACAATATGGCATTGATTATGAGGAAACTTTTGCACCTACTTCATGCATGACTACCATTCGTACTGTGCTTGCATTGGCTTCCCATTGTGGTTGGAAAGTGCATGAGTTGGACACAAATATAGCCTTCTTGAATGGTGATTTGCAAGAAGAGGTTTATGTAAAGCAACCTCCTGGATTTGCTATGAAAGGGAAAGAGCATATGGTTTGTCGCTTGCATAAAGCCTTGTATGGTCTCAAGCAAGCTCCACGTGCATGGTATGACAAAATCCATAAGCACTTGATTGCTCTTGGCTTCACATGTAGTCTGATTGAAAGCACACTCTACGTATGCAGAAATGGGGCTGATCTTATAGTGCTTGTTCTTTATGTTGATGACATACTCTTGACTGGGTCATGTGATGCAAAACTTGACATTCTTATGGCTGATTTGCAGCATACTTTTGATGTCACTTATCTTGGCCTTTTAAGCTACTATCTTGGCATTCAGTTTGTATCCATTGAGGGGGGAATTGTTATGCATCAAGCAAAGTATGTTGAACAACTACTTCAACGTTTTGACTTTGAGGTTTGGAAGCCAGTTTCCACACCAGTTGAGACAGGATTCAAGTTCTCAGTTGAGGATTCCAGTGATGCATTTGACACTTCTCTTTATTAGCAAGCTGTGGGATGTATTATATATGCATGCAACACAAGGCTGGATATACAATATGCAGTTTCCCAGTTGAGTCGATTCATGCATAGCCTTGGCACTAAGCATTGACAAGTGGTGAAACGTGTGTTTAGATATCTCTGAGGTACTTTGAGCTTAGGTCTCTTTTATGGCAGAGATATTCAGCCATGCTTGCATGCTTTTACAGATAGTGATTGGGCTAGTTGTTATGATACTCACGTGTCCACTAGTGGTAATTGCTTTTTCCTTGTAGAATCATGCATATCTTGGTTGATTAAGAAGCAACCTACATTGGTGACATCGAGTTGTGAAGCTTAGTACAGGGCAGTTTTCACAGCTACAGTGGAGTGTATATGGCTGAGAGGCCTATTGATGGATCTTTGCATGGAGATTGATGCTGCTATGCATATTCTCACTGATAGTCAAAGTGCTTTGCCTGTTGCACGAAACCCAATGTTTCATGCATGGACCAAACATATTGAGGTGCATTATCACTATGTGAGAGTGCATCTTCATATAGGAGATATTGATTTCGTATATGTGCCTACATAAGATAATGTGGCAGACATATTCACCAAAGCTCTTCCATGGGAAAAGTTTAAGCTTTTCACAAAGCTTTAGGTTTATTACCTTGTGGGGGCTGATCTCTCACTCCCTGTATGTGTTCACATCATTGGGGGGGTTTGTTACACTTATGTGTTCCTTGAGTAGCTTTGATGTGAACCTCTTCCCTATACATGGGCACTTTTTACTCTAGTGCTGGCTAGAGGTTTTTTCCCCATGTTACCACATACTTGATACTCTCATATGTGGTGGTACTTTGTACTTAGGGATATTATTCAACTCTTAGTGCAATTCAGTTCATCGTCAATAGAAAGAGCTATTCCATCCATCGTCTTCTCTGTGTGTCCTGTTGCATTTCTGCTCCTTTGTGTGTGCTCCTTGTGTGTCCCTCGCACTTCTACACACACCCAACAGTAACCAAGGTCATCAAGTTGACCAACTGACATCAAACTACATGATAACTGAGGTACATGGCATACATTATGCATAGTAAATTTTCAACCATCAATGAACTGCACAACCACATCTCCAATCCCCACAACATCACACTGGTAAGAGTCACCAAGTCTCACGGTACCAAGAGACTTTGTTGCATAATTAGAGAACCATTCTCTGTGTGGTGTCACATGCAAAGAAGCATCAGAATCTAGGAGCCATGTGTGGGAAAGAGAATCAGCCATAAGAGCCTCAGTTGGCATAGTACTATCAAGTGTCAACACATCAGCATCATCAGAAATAACATTAATTTCTTCAATCTTCACAGTCGAAGATGATGGTGCAGGTAATTGTTTAACATGCCCATCAATATTCTGTCATTTACTTTTAGCATTCTTTAATGCATAACAGTCTTTCTTCATGTGTCATTTCTTATGACAATAATGGCATTCAATATCCCTCTTCCTTGATTTACTTCTACTCTTATTTCGTTGACCATTCTTTTCCTTGTTCTTGCTCCTACTAGGTTGCTGATTCTTTCCTTGGTAATAATCACGAACATTATATGCATCTCCACTCTAAGTGCCAACCATATATTTTCTATGAATCTCCTCACTCAAGAGTGCTCCACATATGTCATCATAGACGAGTTTACCACAAGGTGCACTATTGCTAGTAGATGTGCAAAACATATCCCATGATGATGGCAAGGTGCTTAACAACAATACTGCTTTCATCTCATTATCCAAATCCATTTTTTGAGCCTGTAACTAAGAGAATATAGCATCAAACTCATTTAGATGAGCGGCAACACTATCTATGTCCTTCATATGACAGTCATATAATTTTCTCATCAGATACACCTTAGTTGATGCCATCTCTTTTTCATATGTATTGCATAACTTCTTCCAAAGCTCCTTTGCACTTTCATAGTCTAATACTGTAAAGTAAACATTATCTGCCAGGTGCGTAGACCTGGCCATTCCATCTAACTCATCCCAATCATCTTCATCCATGTTAGCAGGCTTCTTTGAAATTCCATTTATTGGCTTCCATTGCCTCCTTTGAATCAGCACATCTTCAATCTGATTCTTCCATATAGCAAAGTTTGTGCCATCAAATTTTTGGATCTGAAAATGGTCTTTGCCCTATAAGTTATAGTTCCTCCTCCAAACACTAGAATTAGACTCGGATCCACCAGAAGTTCCTGAGACCTCTGATGCCATGATGGTAGAAAACTAAATGGAATATGGAGCTAGAAGAGTCCAAACACCAACGTATAAGCATATCAAGGAGTAACTCGACCACTATATAGTTGACTAAACCAAAAATCTAGAAAAATTTTGCCAGAGTATCCTCTACAAAATGAGCATACGACCAGTGACAAAATATCATAAAACTGCAAGTACTAACATGTTTACCTGCATAGTGAATCACTAACTCCACTGCATATAATCAGTTACCCAATAGAAGCCAACTAGGCTTATCGAGCACCTATGGACAATTATCATACATCTCCTATGGCGAGGCTGGGTAAGTCTTCCACCTACATCACCAAAGAGACCCCGACATCTAAGTGTCTCCCAGTTAAGAAAACCTTACCACGACCCTCTTTGTCAAACATAAAAGGCTTTATGTAAAAACCATAACCGCTATATCAATGACCACATGGACGTACATAAGAGGTATCCACAAAAGCGTACATGGTGTGTATGTGCTCAATATATGCAGTAAAGTGACACTAAAAAGTTGAATGCACAACCCAAAAACTATCCAACAACACCTGCAAGTGTCTGTCAACTCTGATGTTTTAGGCTCAAAAAACTTGCATAAATTTATAGTGGCTTCTTCCACCAAAATTGAAAACCTTTCGAGAAACCTATAGTTTTACGAGTGTGGCTGAAACTACAGCGCAAAAGGTTGATATTTATTGTCTGAGAAGTACAAAAAACACTCTTCTCGATGTTCTTGGACCTGTATGAAGAGAACTATGTGCGAAAGTACTCCAAAATGGCTCCAAAAGACACCCCAAAAATGCTTCAAAAATAGGCTTTGAAAGCAAAGAATGAAGCTTTGAGGGACCAAAACATGTTCAAGGTAATGTTAACCTTAGTCTTTCCCCTTCTTCAAACACCACAAGAGTGTAGCTTAGTGGTAAGAGATTTTCACTGTTAAGCGAGCTCTGGGGGGAATAGTAATGGGATGGGTGACCTCCCGAGAAGTATCCGGAACCTCTATCTTCCTTGATTGTTGAGGTCCTCCCTCGGCTGCAGCCAACGGTGCCAATCGTGACTTTGATGACTCAGATGACAAGGTATGCAAAGGTCTATTCCTTGGTCATCACCTTAGTCGTAAGCCTTGGAGAAACCCGGGGGTTCGCTTTGCTCACACAAAAGGAACAAAGCTTTTGCGTCGAACTGCTCTGATACCACTGACATAATTCGATTGCGATGAACCACGATGTGCTCTCCTTCTCGACAGCTCCACGATGATATCTTCGAAGTAGAAAATTGAGCTCCTAAGGTCGCACACAGTACTCCGCACAGAGGCTATGAATAAGCGAAAAAATGTAGTACACAGACAACACGAAGACAGACTTCTTAGGTCTTACAAAATGCAGTCGAACTTATAGTCTATAACTGACTAGGCCACTATATGTTTTGTTAAAGATTATATACAAAAAAGTGGTTGGTGGCCATTTGGCCTTTCACTTGGACACTAATGGTAACAAGTCAAGTGTTAAATTAGGTCGAAAAGAATTACACAAATAATAAAAGACAAGAATTAGAAATGGTGTCTGCTATGAAGAAATTCAAGCATTAGCTCTTGGCCAACAAGTTTAAATTCTTTACTAACCACCAAACCTTGCTCTATTTACTCAATAAACCTTCTCATACAAGGAGATTGGAAGATGTTTCTTGCTATTAATGGAATTTGAATTTGAGCTCATTGTGAGGCAAGGCAAGAGTCACATAAGGGCATACCAGTTATCAAGGATTTTTTTTAAGAGAAGAACCCCAAGGGGGTAGAGGATTATCTTTTTTATGCTTATCTATTTAAAATAGAAAGCATACCACTGTGGGCTACTTCTCTAGTGTCAATCTTGTCTTTTGTTCCTCATCTTCAAGATAACTCATAAGCATGTGATTTTGCAAAGTAGGAATTTTCTTCTATTTTCAAGGCATATGTATCATTTGAATCAAAGATGAGTGTTGGAATATTATATTCTTGACGATGAAAAGCATAATTATTTGGAGAAAGTACATAAATGGGATGCACGTTCTGATGCTTGAAAAACAATATTTCTTAAAAGCTTAGAGAAATTGGGAGCATGTTGGCCAAATAAACCAAGAAATGTAGATAAATATGTGACACAATGTTAGGAATGTACGAATGATGAATCTTCTAAGTTTTGGGCCTTGTATATATCCCATGTAAGTCCTAATGGAGTGAAAATATAGTGGGATACTTGAAGCATAAGTATGCAAAGTATCTAAGGGATTCGAGCGCAAGTCAAAGGCAAATGCAAGAATTGTAAAGACTTTGTCATACTAAATGAACAATTGTACAAGAGAGGAATAGATGGATATGTGTTCTTGAAGAAAAATATCATGAGATATTAGAAGCTGCTCACTCAAGTCTAGCAAGGGGGCATTTCTTTGTAGATAGGATCTCTAAATAATTTTGAATTCTAGTTTTTGGTGGCCAACTATCTCTCAAGATGCTAAGTCTTATATGGATAAATGCAATATTTGTCAAAGGACAAAGTATCCAATAAGGATGAAATGCCTTTGAGAACTTTGATGTCTACAAGAGTCTTTAGTAATGGGGGACACTTGCTCAAAGTACACATGTAGAATATATCATAGAGGCTACTCGATACTTAACAAAGTCGGTTGATGCCAAGGCCACTTATAAAAACGATGTTCAAACAATAGCTAAATTCTTGTATGAAAATGTGGTTACAAGATTTGGACTACCAATTGAATTGGTAAGTGATAGAGGGACTCATTTTTCAACTGATTTCATAGAGTGCTTTACAACTTATTTTGTGATAACGCATAGTCAACACACTATCATCTTCAAGCTTATACACTAGCTAAGAATACCAACAAATTACTTTATATTTTTCTGTTAAAATTGGTGAATACAAAAAGAACTAATTGGGATAAGAAATTTAATCATGCTTTATGGGCATATAGAGTTGCATATAAAACATATATTGGAACTAGAACTTTTAATTTGGTGTATGGAATGAATATTGTCCTTCCTATAGAGTTTTTTATACCTAATTTGAAGTTTGGTAATCAATTGGAATGGAGTGATCATGAATTATCTCAAAGAGTTCAAGAGTTGGAACAATTGGGAGCATCAAGATTGGAAGCAACAATGAGTATTTATGATGGAAAAGAAAGACGAAAGGCCTATTATGATATACACATCAACAATAAGGATATGCAAGAAGACTAATTTTATGTGTGGTTGTAGGGTGAAAAGGTAGATGGAATCCTTGATTGTTAAAATATGGAGGACATTACAAAGCTCAAATAAAAGAAAAGAAGAGGAATTGGGGATAATGAAAGAAGAAGATAAAAAGGGAAAGAAGATAAGCAAAAGAAATGAATGGAGAAGAATGAAGCAAGTAGTTATTGGTGAAATTCAAACAAGGGAAAGGAGATAAGCAAAAGAAATGAATGGAGAAGAATGAAGCAAGTAGTTATTGGTGAAATTCAACCAACTGAAAGGAATGGGATTTTCTCTCCGATTGTATTGAATATTGAAGGAAATGAGGTGAGAACTTTCTTGGATATAGGAAGTTCAAAACTGTTGAAAAATATTAGTGAAAAAAACAAAATTTGAGGTGATTACGAAAGCTATTAATGGGAAAGTCTTAATTCATTGGAAAATGCACGAATTGAGTCTTAATGGAGTGTGAAGAGTGGCCTCATGAGTTAATTCCAGAAGACTTAATTTTAGGAAAATCATGGATGGATGAAAATGAAGTATCTTTGGACTTTACATATAAAGTTGCAAAATTAAAAATGAATGAGAAAAATATCGTAATTCCTTTTGCAAGTGATTCTGTGTAGGAAATGAATCAAACCATGAATGTAATAGAGTTGAAATATTTTGTAGTCTCAAACGATCTAAATCAAGGAGGTCAAACTTATAATAACATCAAGAATTACCATAAGGTGTAAAAACTTATAGAGACTCTAAGCCAATGCAAGCTTTTGTCGACAAGGGCCTAAGCCATTTTGTAGTCAATCTTGAGTTCTTGATATCTTTTGTACCAATCAAGCATTTCTTTATCGGCATCTTGCTTCTCCTAGATAAGCTCTTGGTTTTCCACTTGACTCTCATCTTCTCACCCTAGAGCCATCTCCTATTTGGATTGCTCACACCACTACAACACATTGTCCTTATAGTTTGCGAAAGTTGTTTGAATCTCAATTTCTTCCAAATCTAATGTGATCAAGGCTTCATCATATTTGGCCTCTAAGACTCACAACTTTTGGATAGAAGGACCAATATATGGGCAATTTATATACACCTATAACCCTAGTGGGTCACTTATCTTCTTCACATTCACTTAGTAATACATTTTGTATTTTGTTATGCTCGAAGCTTCTTCTTATTCTTCTCCTTCCTTCTGTTTTTCATGTGCTTTTGTAGATCTCAAACTCCAATCATTGGTATGAGAGCAGGTTTCCACTTTATATAGGGCATCGTCAATACCCCTTTAGTGATTTGAGCTCATTTCAGTCTCCGAATGCACAATCCTAGCAACTATGCAAACAATTTTTTTCCTTTTTGTGCCAAACATATATACAAGTTGTTAAATGTTACACAATTACGCTGTTTTAATAACTAGCCGAAATCGTACCGAGCAAGTATTTAACATAAAATAGAGGTTCACCATAAACTATATTAAACTTTCAATTATCGAAAGGCGTTGTTAGATCAAGTGGGTTCTTGGGAGTGGTAGGAGTCTGTTAGACAGAGGCCCTGTACTATTTTCCCAAATCCTTACATAACCACAAATACTCTTATCGCGTCTTAGCTCAGATACTTAGTTTTAACTGACCAGTAACTGTTTCTACGTATTAGGACGCCGAACTTACAAACTAATTTGCTATGGTAACGGAGCAGTAGTTTGGTTCTAACTTGCAAACTAATAGAGTTACTCAACTTACTAAACTTATGTGAATCACTACACAGTTCTTCAGGACAGACATGTATACCAGATAGTAATCAGACATACGACTATACCAGAGGGTGTACAGGCTTACCGTATGCCGAACTCAATCAACCGTCATACTAATCACAGTTTAACTCATCACCAAACTTATCAGTGCTCCAACTCGCAGTTCATACTATTATTGATATTAGTCCTTCCCTGTGAACGGAATCAACAGTGAATACAGAACACAACTGTCAACAACAGATTCACACTCGATACTACACGGTCATTATTCTGCACTACAGTAGGAATAGACGAATAGACTGAACAGAACAATATAGGAATATGACTCAATATCTTGATGACACCACACCACTCAGACAGTACTCAAACAACTTCTGAGACAAAAAAACGGGTCTCGATCACTCTTTTTCCATTACTTTAAAAAGACGTTTACAGAATGCGCGTACCAATTTTTCGCGCGTAATTCAAGGAACTCCGTTACATCCGGCATACATTTGTCCTACTCCGGCGGCCGTCTAACACTGGCACGCACAGTGGACTCGAACCCGCAAGTGATTTTTATTACAAAATTCATTGTTCCTCCACGATTCCTTCTAGATACATATTTCTTGCTAGTCTAAATGTGCGGGCTATTTTTTTCTTAAGTGTTTCTAATAATTGTTTAAGGCTATCAGGTTCTAAAATCTGCGCATCTACTCTAACGGAACTAAGTGCGATGGCTTCAGTAAGCAAAATTTCAGCCTGTGTTTGCAAAAAGGCCTCCTGTAAATAAAAATCGTTTGATAATGCCTCGTCTCTTGCTGTCTTCATGTCCGTTACTTGTTTCTGCATCTCGTTGATTCTGTCTTTCTGGTTGCGTACCTGATTATCTAATCTTCCGAACTGTTGGTTCTGGAACTCTATGGTTTGGTAGTAAGCATCCCGTTCTCTGCGGGCATTTGCTAAATCCTTCTGATATTTAGATTCTCTGTTTAGTTGATGTTTCAGCATGTTGTTGACATCGTCTAAGGATTCTTTTGCTCTTTGTAACTCATCCACTGCCTGCTTTGCTTCTCTTTGCTGCTCTTGATATTTTTGTATTGTGCCCTGCAACTGGACTCTTGTTTCTTCCAGTAGGTTTCCTAGTGCTATTCTTGTATCTTCGGTATCTTTGAGTGTTTGTTTTAACTGTATTATTTCCGCGTCGGCAGCTATCAACATTTCTTCTTTTGCAGCCATTGCCTTATCTCTCTGGCTTGAGCTCTCTTCTTGTACTTGAAGTGTAGCCTGTAGCTGCTTGATCTGCTCTTGTAGTGCATGATTTTCTGCTCTTGCTGCTTGTAATTCTTCCTGAAGAGGGGTGATATCCGCCTCCATTATTTCCAATTTCCTTTGGAATTCTTCTCAGGCACTGTCTGTGGCGTGCTTCAGGTGTTGCGGCAGTTGTTGGGATAGATTAATTAAAAGGCGACCCATATTTTCTAGTTCCAAAAAAAATGGTGGCAGGGGAGGACGAGGTTGTGACGAGGTTCCGGCGAGGAGTTGTTGTGAGTTTGGAGGTGAATAGTTAAGGGAAGATGTAGAGGCTTCAGAAGTTCCGGTGTGGTGACTGGGCTTGATGGGGCTGCGGTATGGTTCCGGTGGGGAGATGGGGTTAGTAGGCGGGGTTTTGGGGAGAGCAGAGTCAGTAGTTACCTCGTTTATTTGTTTCGTTTCTGCATTGTGTGCTTCTGTAGATTCCACGGCCTTCAGTAGCTTGTCTAGTGCATCTTGATTGGATTGCTGCTCATTTTCCTGTTGTTCTGATTCTTTTTCGGTCGAAATTATTTCCGTTTCTACTTGATCTTGTTGTTCTTGTTGCTCAATCGACGATTCATTATGCATTGAGGTGGCAGTATCATGAAACGTCTCTTCTTCTTGCTTCTCGTCTTCTTTATCATCATCTTTATCCTTTCCTACTGAACCTTGTGCTTCACTTTCTGAGGAGCTAATCCTGATACGTTTTCTGCGGAACAACTGATTGAGCTCTTCTTCATCTTCTTCTTCCTCATCTTCTAATAGTTGAACTGACTCTTCGTGCCTAAAAACTGGTCCTCGTGGTGGTGGTTGAGCGGTGAGTATGGTTGGGAAGAGAAAAGAAAGGATGTGGGGAAGTCTGGATCGAGGGGTGGTTCCTTTGTTGATTTGTTTCACTATGGCGACACACTCCTTATGGATTCGGTGAAAGAAAAATGAGGCGAAATTAACGGGTTCTCGTGCGGCAAGGTCGATGGCAGAATAGAATGGTCGGGAGATATCGTATGTGCGTTTTTGGAGGTTAAGGATTGCGACTAAGAACTGTAATGCAGTTCTTTCAGGTTCGGGGCGGCAGAGAATGGCGTATTCATTTGATGAATGGTGCGGGAAGAGTTCGTTCATGCGGGCTACGGGGATACTGGGGTCATTCTCGCGGCCTTGTGGAGTGAGGCAGAAGGCTTCGGCGAAGGCCTGGAAGGTTATTACGGTTCTAGATGGTAGGGAAGGGAAGAGCCATTGTCGTTCAGCGATGGGAGATTGGGCGATGGCTGGGATAATTTGTGCGAAGAAGGGATGGGCTTCCACTGAGTGCCAAGGTAGCTCAGCGAAGTTAGTCAACCCTCGGATACGCAGGTATTCTCCTACCTCGGTAGGGATACCATCACAAAAAGTCGTGTAGTTCGCCAATGCTTCCATTGTGCACGCGAACACGAATACACAGAGCACAGAGCACGAATACACAGAAAACACAATCACAATCACAAGAGCACAATAGCGTTTTTTTTGGCATAACCAAAGAGCTTAAGTACCAATATTACGGTGGGGGGTAGGGATTGATGGTTACCATTGTGCAGTGCTGGAATGATATTGCTTTTAATTTGGCGTGCATGCTTGAGTAATTGGTAAGGAGGACGGCTTATGACAAAACACGGCTATTTAAGAAAAGAAAAGAAAGAACATAATGAAAAGTAAAACAAAAAAAATGCGATCCACCGCCGAATGATTTAATGCGGATTAATAGCGCTTTGATACGGCCGCAGCTTCGAGCCGTTGATTGCTTTTGGAAGTGGATTTCCGGTCAACGTAGTCAACCGAAAAGTTGCTGGCCCGATTTGCTCTGAGATTTTGTAAGGGCCAAACCACCGTACTTTTAATTTGCCTACGGATCTGTTGGACTTTGCATTATAGAAAAGTACAAGCTGTCCGATCGAAAACACTGGAGTTTTCAGGTTTTGATCATGCGTTCTTGCCTGTCTTAATTGAACTTCGTGCATGGTTAAAAAACTGAGCCATCGGTGTTCGTCTAACTCTCTGAGTGTGTCCAACCGAAATGTCAGTGAGTCTTCCGGTAGCAGTTTTTGGGTAATGGCTACTCGTAAACTTGGTAAAACCATCTCCATTGGTGCTATTGCTTCTAAGCCATAAGCTAATTTGAAAGGTGTCAATCCTATTGTTACCTTGTAGGTAGTCTGGTATGCCCATAATACTGCAGGTAGTAGTTGATCCCATCTTTCCGGTGATTCCATGATTAATTTTCGAAGGATATTCAGCAGAGATTTGTTTGTACTTTCGGCCAATCCATTGGCACGAGGATAATAAGGAGAACTAAATTTATGTGTAACCTGGAACGACTGTGTAAGTGCCTTCATTAAATTGTTTACAAAATGAGTGCCTTGATCTGAGACAATTTCTAGTGGTAAGCCAAAACGTGGAAAGACATCGGTTAGCAGACACTTTGCTATTGTAACTGCTGTAGCAGACCGTAAAGCCCAAGCTTCAGCCCATCTAGTTGCATAGTCTGTACAGGTCAGTATGTAACGGTTGTTACTGAAGACTGCTGGTGGTGTAATTGGACCGATAAAATCTAGATCCCACTTCTGGAAAGGTTCTATTGGTAAGATGGGTTGCAAAGGAAAAAAATGACGTTGTAATGGCTGACCCGATCTTTGACAAGTATCACATTGTTTGACAAACTGTAATATATCTCTGTACATTGTTGGCCACCAGAGACCACTCTGTAGAATTTTCCGGTGAGTTAGATCTGCAGCAAAGTGTCCACCGGAAGGAATCGAGTGAGCCAAAGTGATAACTGAGTTAACTTCATGTGGTGGAATACATCGAAGTAGGATTCCGGTGTGATCTACATAATATAGTTCTCCAGCAATTAACCGAAATCGGCGGCTAAAAACTGCAATTTTCCTGCATACTGCTCTAGAAGTCTGAGATGGAAGGCAACCATTAGTGAGAAAGGTCAAGATCTGATCATAATATGAAAATGGGATAGGTGGGTCTATAGAATCTTCATTAATTGGTTCTAATACATAAATCGCGGGTGTCGTGTCATCTATACCCACCGGAGCTTCACCGGAATCTAAGCGGGATAAAAAATCTGCTAAGGCGTGTGAACTGCCTGGTCGGTGAATGACTTCGTAATCGAATTCCCGCAAGAGTAAGACCCATCGCGCTAATCGACCACCTAGATGTTGTTGCCGAACTAAATAGATAAGTGCAGCGTGGTCTACATGAAATGTGAATTTACGGCCTAGCAAGTAATGTCTAAATTTCTTGACCGAATATACTAGCCCTAGACATTCTCTTTCTGTTACAGAGTAATTTTTCTCAGTAGGTGCTAATCTTCGACTTGCATAATACACTGGTCTGAACCATTTATCAATTTGTTGCATTAATACACTTCCAATTGCTATATCTGAAGCATCAACAAATATATGAAATGGGTGATCCCAGTCCGGCGGTTGTAAAATAGGAACTTGTGTTAATAAATGCTTTAAACGATCAAATGCTATCTGACATTCCTGGCTCCATTCAAATTGTCGAGGTGTTTTGCTGATTAGCTTGTTTAGTGGTATAGCCAGATGAGCAAGCCATCGTAAGTGCCTTCCATGCCACCGTACTTGGCCCATAAAGCGCATAACTTCTTTTGGAGAAGTTGGCACCGGAGCTTCTAATACTGCCGAAATCTTATCTGGATCTACTTGGATACCTTGTGCAGATACAATGTGGCCAAGTAACTTGCCACATGAGACCGCAAACACCGATTTGTTTGGATTCAAACAGAGTCTATATTCTCTGCATTTCTGAAAGCAGCACCGTAAATGAAACAGATGTGCTATCATCTTACCGAAAATTGAAAAATCGTCGAGATATACTTGCATAAATGAAGTGAGATAAGGAGAAAATATCTCCTGCATACATCTTTGAAATGTGCTTGGTGCGTTTCTTAATCCAAACCACATTACCGTACAAGCAAAGACACCCCAATTGGTAATAAATGCAGTTTTCGGTATATCTTCTTCGGCCATTCTTACTTGGTAGCCACTGTACCCATCTAGAAATGAATACATCTCATGACATGCTACTCTATCAAGCATGGTATCCAAAAAGGGAATTGGAAAGGGATCCGGTACGGTTGCTGCATTTAATTTCCGGTAATCTACACAGATTCTCAATTGCTTGTTTTTCTTAGGCACAATCACAATCGGAGAGATCCATTCAGCATGCTCTACTGGTACGATAAATCCAACTTTCAATAACCTATCAAGTTCTGCCTTAACCTGGGATGCATAATGGGGATTCATCCGATAGCTGGTTTGCTTTATCGGTCTTGACTCTGGCTTCAGCATGACCCTATGTTGGTAGATACTGGGGTCCAATCCTTTCATGTCTTTGTAGTCCCATGCAAAGACATCAGTGAATTCTTGGAGTAGCTGGATTAAATCTGCTCGAAATGTTTCCGGTAAGTTTTGCTTTATCTTCACAGGACGCGGATGATCTTTATCTCCTAAATTGTAAGTAATCAGCTGATCTTCGGGGACATAGAACTGTTGATGTTTCTCTGTGTTGTTTGTTGGTTTAAAAAGTTGCTTCAATTCATCGTCATGTGTCGAAACAGTGTCTTCCTTCTTAGCCTCTTCTGTGACGAGTATTACTGTACAGACTGAAGCATTCCAATTATCTACAACGTGTTGTAGATCAATAGTCCCTAATGAAATTAAGTCAGCGTTACTCCTCAAAAACTCTTCTTCTTCATCATCTGACAATCCATCTAGCATATGGACTGGTTCAGCAAAATACGGTCTAGCATGTAACTCGCAAGGTTGTATAGCATCTAATTTTACCACATATCTACGATTGGCATCGTTAAACGTAAGCTCTTGTGCAGACCAGTCTTGTATTACCTTCACATGTTTCAGCCAAGGTCGGCCAAAAAGAAGGTTGTAATTCAAAGTGTATTCTGGCAAATCTAGTATAACAAAGGTCATTTTAAAGGTCGTACCTTGCAAAGTGATGGGTACATTTCGCACAAGTCCTACAGGATGGACTCTTGATTGATCTGCCATTCTGACAAAAAATTGAACTGGTTCGATTTCGGTCCATCCTAATCTTTTGCATAATGCCGCAGCTGCAATGTTAACACCAGAGCCTCCATCAATTAATACCTGCGTAATCTTATGATTCTTATACCATACTGTAATCAAGGGAACTGAATGATCAACCGTAGAATCAGGTTCCGGTTGAACTGCTGTTGTTGCCGAAATACAAGAAGGTACCGGACTGAACTGTTGTTGGAACTGTTGTCGAATTCCAGGTACTAATGCCAGTAGTTGGCCCAAAGGCACAGCGATCGATGCCTTAGATAAGATTTCCCAAGCCTGTTGAGATTGATTGACAGGCTCTACTGATGTTGAAGTTGATGCCTCTGCTGATGCGGAGGTGTCTACGGTGGGCAATGTATCTGCTGCTGATGATGTTTCTGCTGCTAACTCCCTTTGTTGTGTTCCTTCCTTTGTTAACGAGGGCTGGGCTACCGGAATAGGCTCTGGAAAGACTGGTGGTTCTGTTGTGGTCCATTGACTAGCTTTGTTATACATTTTGTGTTGTTCACGTACCCCTAGTTCAAATATTTCTGCTGCCGGTTGCAATTGTTTACCGAAACGAGTCTGGACTGCAGCAGTCTGTGTCTCTACCGGTGTGAGTTTTACCATGTTGGCCATTGGATTTTGGCGTTCCTTCTTCCTTTGATCATACTCAGCTGCATCTTTGCAAAATCTTCTAATATGTCCGAATTCGCCGCAAAAATGACAGCGTGGTGGTGGTAGATTGGGATTTTCCGGTGCTACTCCGTTCTGCCAGCGGTTTGCATTAAAATTGTTGTTCCTCTGTCCTCGGTAGTTACGATATCCTTGCGGTTGATTGTTTCTCAATTGCGGAGGCACGTAGTGATTCGTTGGCTGTCCATGTTCTTGAATAACTGCATTGACCATTGCTGTTCCCTGTATTCTGGCATTGTAAACACAGTTTCCAGTGGTGTGTCCGACAGTGTTGCAGATAGCACAAAACGTTTGATTGAGTGCACAATTGGCACTAGTATGACCTGAATTTTTGCATATGTTGCAGTATACTTGTCTAGTCATATCTTCTGCAACATTCTTGTTTGCTTTTAACCATTCTAAAACTTCTGTAAATCCACGGACTTTGTGTTCCAGTTGCAGAGTCATTGCAATGACTGCATCGAGGGACATGGCTCTGACACATCTTATGATCATGATCTGCTTAAGTTGTGGAACCAAGCCATTGATGAACCACTGAGTGATAACATCATCTGGTAAGTTAGCATGGGCCGGTGGTAGCTACCTTAAGTGTGTTCTGAAGAGAGTAGCATACTCCTGTACAGTTTGATTTGAACACTGAGTCACAACAAAGGAGAACAAAGACATGTTCTCTTTTTCTTTTTACCTAAATACCATTATATGAAGCAAAAAAGTGGGCATTTTACAATATCTAGAAAGCATCACGAGTCTTGCTTGTAAATATTGTCTTTAGAAGCTTGATCTCATATCCCAAGTAGTCAAGATAGATATACTAAAATTCTTGCTGCCATGAAAACTAGTTGTTGAGCATGACCAAGAATCCCACATCATGATCTTGGACAATAGATTAGAGTTGAAAAGGTACATGTAAGAATTCGCGAAGCTCCTTCATTACATCTATAACCTCAACAAGCAGAGAAGATAGCTAATTAAGAGTTACTCGAAAGTTAGAGTACATGTGTTGTAAAAATCAGAGCATTTTAACAAGGCAATTAAGATCATCCCCTTTGTATGGTTAAGATCCCCATTGAATGCCTGGCCATATTAACAGAATATTAAATACACTTCACAAAAGCATTCCCAAGAGAAGATAATATTCAACAAAATTATACTAAGAAACATTCACACATGATCAGAGAAATGCTCAAGATAAATCAAGCTGAACACGAAGTGGAAGCAGAACTCCAAATTATATTTCCATTAAAATGATATTTTACATTTCATGTGTTTTACAAGAGTTATGTGAATCTACAATAGAAGCTGATCATAGCTTTCCTCAGGCTCAAGGGTATTGGTATCCTCTGGCACATTAGAACACCTATCTTGCCTCTCTTGCTCCAAGATTGGCTCTTCAAGGTCAGCCATGTCCCCAGGTTCATCTGCAAGTGGGGGAACAGGCTCCCTTGAAGCTGCTTGGAATCTCTCCGTATCTGCAATGTGCTTCCTTCCAACCTCTTGGTCTTCATCTGGGCATTCATTCAGCCCATTGATTCTCATTCTAATGAAGCTCACTTGAGCATCATCCTTCTCCACAGCTATGCAGTGCCTGAACATCTTTAAGGAGCAAGCCAGAGTCGTTCCTGAAACAGCAGAAAACCTCTTAGAGGCTTCAATCAACAATGACTAATGAAAATTGTGAAAATTGAAATTACCTGTGCCCGAAAAAAGGTCTAGGACCCAGTCATCATCATTGGAAAATAGCTGAAGCAATCTCATTATGAGTTTTTGTGGCTTCTGATAAGGGTTAACCAATGTCATGTCCCCAGCTACATGACGAAGTTTCTTGGTAACGGCTGGGAACATGAGCACATTTGAGATCCCATTCTCATTGCAATGCTCCCTGACTCTCCTTTTGCTTACTTCATCATAATAGCCCACTGTAATGCATTCAGTGGCACTCACAAACCGATGCAAAGGAGTGTGATTTACGTTTGTCTTCACCCTGCAAAAAAGAACTATGAGTCACATAGGGCATCATGAAAGCCATGGAGATAGATAGAAGATTACTTACCAAGTTAGGCACTCCACAGCATGACATCTTGCCTTCAGAGCAGTTGAAACAGAGAAAGACTGGTCTCTGCTATGGAAAATTACTATCCTCCAAAGAGGAGACATAGTCAACTCTGCAAAATCAGTGACCATCTTCCGAATCTGAGGGTGTTTGAAGGGCTCATCATCATTAACTGATCCTAACATCCTAAATCCATAGGGTATGTCCGCTATGAGAAGGGAGAAATGTTTTCTAGGCACAACAGAACAAATATTATTTACATCACTACAGAACACATTGTAATATACAGGCCTAAGGGGGTCTAGGGGATTGGAGAAACATTTAAGATCGGGTTCATCATCAAAATCCATCTCCTTCGCTTTCAGTCTAGATTTCTCATGCCTTGCTCTTTGAATGTGAGCAAGGAATGCAGGGGGGCAATCATCTAGTACCTCTGTAGACTTACTTTTCCTTGGTTTCTGCAGAACAAATTGGAAAAACAATTAGAAGAGCTCTTCAGTACAGCAAACAGAACATAAAGAACGGATGTATGGCATCGATTTCTTGTTGGGGTAGATGCTAGGCATCGACCTTCTACTAAAAATCGATGCTTGGCATCGACCTAGGGACCTAAGTCGATGCCTGGCATCGACTTTTGCCACGAGGTCGATGCCAGGCATCGACTTTTGTTGCAGGTCGATGCCAGGCATCGACTTATGCTCCTGGCATCGACTTATGCCCCCAAGTCGATGCCAGGCATCGACTTATGCTGCAAGTCGATGCCAGGCATCGACTTATGCCCCCAAGTCGATGCCAGGCATCGACTTATGCCCCCATGTTGATGCCATGCAATGCATCAAATTGTTTAGTATGAAATATTCTGATAAGAGAATCTACCCAATCACGAAACAGGATGAAATATTCTGATAAGGCTTTGTAGGATGATGTGGTTGGATAGTCTGCTTGGACCTCTGTCCAAGAAAAGCAACCCAGCCTCTTCATCATCACCTCCTGAATCTTCATGTACACTTTATGACTACAGACACATAAATATAAAAGAGACTAGGTTAGACAAGAAGCATGGGAGGAGGGAAAAAGGATCTGAGAATAACATACATACTTATTGAGCTCAGTCACCATCTCCTCGAGGCTCAACTCCTTCGAGATTACCCTTGACAAAGTTGATATGATCAATGTATCATCCTTGATTCCTTGAAGGGCCCTCCATGGGGTCAGCTTCATGTCCTCAGGAGCCTCTTCAATTGAAAGGTCAACTTTCCTTCCCTTTCCCCTCAGATCAATTTGTGGGTCTGGCCTCGACTTTCGTTGCTTCTGGCCCTTGACCTCCTTGTGCTCCCACATTGTGAAGATTCTATCCTGAAGATCCCAGATCTCACCTGATCTGAATGCCAGTTGAAACCATGGATCATATTTCCTCAAAGCATCTGACTTTCTATTCTCATCCAATGCAATTCCAACCTCAATAAGGCATTGCTTTCGTAGATTGGGATGTATTCTCCCAGCTTCCTTCACAAGACAATCTTCGTATTCATGGTGGAAGAACCGAATTCTCTCTATGGAGGACATTTTCTGCCTGTAGTCATTATCGTTGTTGTGATCCCAAGCAAGAAGCTTGGCTTCCTCAGTTGTAAGACCAGCATATATCTTACACTCTGCATACCTAAAGAAAAATGTAGTAGGGTGCTCCTTCACTAACTGTCTACGAGCCTCTGCAGAGTGTGAACCTCCAATCACATAATAAGTGTACTCCTCAAACAAATTCTCATTGAAATCCTCCACACAGCTGCACTCATGCGGATCCACCATGACAAGGAATGGCACAAAAGTAGCATGAGGATTAATTTTCATTTTCTTCTTAAGATTTTGGACATGCAAATTATGTGGCTCCCTGATCTCAAGGGGCCTCCTCCCTGTGACTGGATCCACTGGTGGCCTGTGGATAATATTAATAGGCAGGTGGAACAACTGCCCCTTCTTCACAACTTTTCTTCTAGCTATGTCCTCCCTGATCTTATTCTGCTCAGTGCCAAGCACACCAGATGCAAGCTCTCCACCAGGTGCAACAATAATGTCCCCAGAGCTAGAGCTTGAGTCAGAAAAGTCCTCTTCTGCAATTATCTTCTTTTTCTTTTGGGGCTTTTTCTGCACACTCTGCTTACTCCTTGCCTTTACAGGGGTCGTCTTCTTGTGCTGTGTTGGCATGATATTGCCCTGTATCCATGGCATCAGGTCCTTGATGAAATTCACTGAGTCTCTGCATATCTGAGCTAGCTCCTCTGGAACACAGCATTCTGGGCACAAGAAATCCATCTTGCATATGACATTTCTTAATCCCTTCGATGTCTCCACAAAGAAAAGCAGGTTGTCAGAATCTTCATCTTCATAATCCAATTTGTAAACAAGGCCATACTGAAAACCTTGTGTTGTCGTGATCTTTCCTCTGCCATAGGCCCCTGCGAACACAAGGAGGACAGCATTCTTCTCTTCAACGTACTGAAGGCACCATTCGAGATTTGTCATGTCCCGAAGTGGACGATCTGTCTTCATGACCTCTGTCTCCCTCGACCTTTCCTTCATATTTGGATCCTCCACAGGAATTTTAATGCTACTCTGTCCACCTGAGGATATTCCTAGTGGGTTGCTGGCCTTCTCAGAGGATAATGGTGCAATAATTTTCTTTGCCTTTGCTTGGTGACCACTGCCTTTGTCACGTTGCTGGTCAGCAGAGCCCATGGTGACTCTGAGCTTCTTGATGGGCCTTTCATCCTTGTACTCCGCATCCCTGAAAGCAATTGGAAATATCAAGCAATTGGAAATATCAGCCCAAGTCCATGCAAGGCATGGATTTTGAGCTTCAGGTCGATGCCAGGCATCGATGTTTAAGTGCATGTCGATGCCAGGCATCGACTTTGTGTGCAAGTCGATGCCAGGCATCGACTTGAGGGTGAAAGTCGATGCTAGGCATCGAGTTGGGGGTGCAAGAGTCGATGAATGGCATCCATTTTTGGGCCCAAGTCGATGCCTGGCATCGACTTTTGGGCCAAGTCGATGCCTGGCATCGACTTTTACCCTCAAGTCGATGCCTGGCATCGACTTGCACACAAAGTCGATGCCTGGCATCGACTTGGGCACAAAAGTCGATGCCAAGCATCGACTTGGGCCCAAAAGCCGATGCCAAGCATCGATTTTGCACCCAAAAGTCGATGCCTGGCATCGACTTTTCAGTGCATGATGATGCTGGCAAGTCGATGCTTGGCATCGTTTTTTGGGACCAAGTCGATGCCTGGCATCGACTTGGGGCTGCAAGTCGATGCCAGGCATCGACTTGCACCGACAAGTCGATGCCAGGCATCGACTTGCAGGAGCAAGTCGATGCCAGGCATCGACTTGGGGCTGCAAGTCGATGCCAGGCATCGACTTGCACCCACAAGTCGATGCCTGGCATCGACTTTAAGGTGTAAGTCGATGCCAGGCATCGACTTGGGGCTGCAAGTCGATGCCAGGCATCGACTTGCACCCACAAGTCGATGCCTGGCATCGACTTGCTCCTGCAAGTCGATGCCTGGCATCGACTTGCTCCTGCAAGTCGATGCCATCGACTTGCAATCCTAAGTCGATGCCTGGCATCGACTTACACCTTAAAGTCGATGCCAGGCATCGACCTGTACATGCTTTGAATCCATATTTCTAGAGGCAAGAAAAATAAAGACCTAGAAATGAGATATTTACACAGACATACAGAGGGAATCTTTTTGGAATCTTTTTTTTAGTTATGATTTTGTCTACCTCTTGGTACTTTTGCCAACATTCTTCTTCTCCATCAGGCTTGGCTTGCTGGTATGCTGACCTCTGTGCTCCATGGCTGTCTGTGCTCTGCTGCTCTCTCTTGCTCGTGGATTTTGAAAATGCGAATGATCTCCTCCTCTGGTATTTATAGGCAATTGGGTAACTTGAACCAGAAACTAACTGGATCTAACTGAATGAGTCCACTTGCTAACTAAATCTGTCAACTTATCTAACCAGGGAATAGCACCCACACAAATAGGCTGTTTCAGAGCCACTTTAATGAAATATTCATAGACCCTTACAACTATTTATATACATTTGCATAGAAATTACATTTCAATGGCAAGAGTATGGTATGTCCATGAGGATGTCTAAACTCATGTAGAGATTTGTTTCTAAGAATCTCTTTCTTGGGAGAAAATCAAGTCAAAGTTGTGTTAAATGTGGGAGACTAATGACATCTTCATAGTATTACCCTCCACACTTTAGTTCATATTCACATTTATCTTGTAACTCACTGTTGAAATGGAAAATCACTATGAATAAACATTCTAGTACAGAACCTTGCAACTATTTATATACATTTGCATGGAAATTAAACTTCAATGGCAACAGTATGGTATGTACATGAGGATTTCTAATCTCATGTAGATGTTTTTTCTTAGTGTTATCCTCCACACTTTAGTTCATATTCACATTTATCTTGTAACACATTGTTGAAATGGAAAATCAATGTATGAATATACTTTCTGTGTGCCTCTTTTACACATAATTCTTTTTCAATATACTTTCATCTACCTCTTTGATATCTAGCCAAGACCACAATAAAACCTAATCCTTGAAATCTTAACCAAATGTAAAATTTCTTCTTGTATAGTGTTCAATGGCATAGCATATTCCAGTTGGAACTCAACTTGGATATATTCCAGTTGTAAAATTTCTTCTTGTAAAATTTCTCCAAACAATTTTATTATATATTCCTATTGGAACACAACTTTGATATATTTTGATTCATTCACAATGCTTAGACTGAATGACTCATATGAAGTTAGAAATCAACTGTGTTTCTCATTTGAATCAAAAGTGAATCAAATCTTTGGTTCCCTTATTAGTGTATATTTGAGTAATTAAGTGATTTGATGTAATTTGATGTTTTATGTTATTTAATGTACTTTAATAAGCTTTTGATTTCATATCTTCTTGATGTGACATTTGATGTGATATCTTCACTTGATCTCGGATTTCTACTTATTTAAAAAGGTCATTCATCTTCAGTCTTCTGTGAACTCAGTGAAGATGAGCTCAATCTTTTCAGTGGATGCTTGGGCATCAGCTTCCTCTGCTCATATTGATTCATTGTTCTCAGTTGAGCCTTTCCAGAGAAGTGATGATCCCTATGATTTAGAACGTGCTGATGATTCCATGTTTTCTGTTGAGTCATTTAAGTTATCCAATTCACAGTGCAATGCTGCTCATACAAATGCACCTCTTGATCTCCCATCTGATCCAACCATTGATCTCCCTTCTGACTCAAGTGCATGTGGAGCAACGAAAAAGCAAAGCAAGCTCAATCTACGATTTAAAAGAAGGTCTCGTGAAGTAAGTCGAAAAAGATTTAAATTTCTTACTTCAGATAGACAGATTGCATTGGATATTGTGAAGCATTGTTGTGGTTTGAAATGCTTGTATAATTTAGGGATGAAGAAACTAAAGCACATAAGAGAAAAATTCCTCCATTTAGATAGTGAAAGGCAAGATATATACCTTGTTTCTTGCATGCAAATGATTGAGGATAACATGTCAGTAACGCGTATTGGTTTTGAATATTTCTTACTCAAGGGATGCCATGCTGTAGGGCTGCATTTAAAATTGCAATGGCTGTAGGAAATTTTAGAATACATAGGGTTCAACAAGGGTTTTTGAATGGGGATCTCATTTTGGATATGTTCCATGGTGGGACCAAAGGATCTGTTGGACGTCATGCAATGAATTGGATGATGAACTATTTTAGCTTGCATTGTGAAGTTATGCCTACAACTGGAAGGTTGCACTTGTCAGATAACTTTACTCGTCGAGAGGTATTTCAAATATATAGAGAAGACATGGAAAATAGAAATGAGAAGTATGTGCTGTATCGTCACTTTACTCGATTATGGAAGGAGGAGTTTAACAATGTTTCTATTCCTCGTAAAGTTAGAATGGGTGAATGTTCAGTTTGTGCCACTTTGAAAAACATGGCAAAAGGGGCTACAACACCACAGGAAAAGCATAATTTTAAAAACCTTCTTAACAACCATCGTGACAGTCAAGCATTAGAGAGAAAGAAAGCAATTCATCATCGAAGTAAGGCACTCAGAAATCCGGAGCGTTATATGTGTTTGTTGATCGATGGTATGGATCAAAAAAAAACTTGTTTGCCACATTTTTATCGCATCCCTAAGGACATTGGAGATGAAGTCCTTGTGCAAATGCATTTGGTTGGCGCTTTGGTATACAATGGAACTGTAATGTCCAAGGTTTTCTTCACATATCCGAATATGCATAATGATCCAAACCTTACAGTTACTGTCATTCATCGTGTTTTGCAATCATGGAAGGGTCTTTTGCCACCAACTCTATATTTGCAACTAGATAATACTCCAAGAGAGAATAAAAATTCTACAGTCTTTGGATATTTAAGCATGCTTGTTGAAAAACAGGTATTTCAGAAGGTTAAGGTAAATTTTCTTCTGGTTGGCCACACTCATGATCACATTGATCAAATGTTCAGTACTTTCTCTAAGAAGTTGGCACGTAACAATGCTTTTACTCTTCCGATTTTATCTGAGCTGATTTCAGAAGCATATACTCCAAAACCAGAAGTTCGACACCTCACACAGATTTATGACTTTAAGCACTTTTGCTCAATGGGCCTTGATAACAGTGCTAAGGTTTTGGCTCCATTGCACAATATTAGTTTCAACCATGTATTCTTGATGAGGAGGGTTGATGAAATAACCCTTTTATTTGCAAAGCAGTATTCATCTTCTCTTGGGTGGGAGCCTACAGAGGGATGCAGATTCTTATTGCAGGTGCCTAATTTGTCTACTGTAACAGTGTATGGTGCAGAACAATCACCATATGAAGATAAAAACAATACAGAAAGATGTGGAAGTGTGGTTGATCAAAGTAAAAGCTGGATGCATGCACTCATTGAAAAGAAGAGACATATTGAGCGTGCAAAAAAATATGCTGGAGATCAAGATGTATCTTGGTGGGAGGACTTTTTCAATCATCAAGAAGAGATTATACAGTATACAATTGCAGGTCACTGGCCAGTTGATGTTCCATTCACATGGGATTTTTGTACACAAAGATCCGTGAATGTGGCCCAAGCATGTAATGCAGATGCACTTCAAAGTTTTATACATCCACCAGAAAGAAATATTTATGTAGGCCCAAGGATGACAAAACAGGCAGAAGCAAGATGGCAAGGAAATTTAATAGAGATAAATGTTGGAACGCTTATTGCAGTACTTGCTGATGGTGATGAGGCTACCAGACCATTTTGGATTGCAAAGGTTTTAGAGATAACTAAAGATATTGATCAAAGAAGAATAGAGGCTTTGGTGGTGCATTGGTATTACACTAAAAGTAGTAATGCATTCACAGGTAAATATAACTTAGAAATGGTGTGTGATGCTAAACGAACAGGTTCAAAAAGGAAAAAGAATATTCGAAGCACATCCACTCTTAAAATGGATGATGTAGATATTCTTGTTTATGATTTTTCCTTGACAAAAACTGGTCACTTGAGGAAAGCAACCATCAACATGATAAAACAAAAGCTTCCAGATGTATGTGGTACAGGAAATCATAGGAAAACAAGAAGAGTTGTGCATGATCCTGCAGAATTTGGTATGTACGTGGATGAAGATAGAGCTCTTGTGGATATAGAAGAAGAAGAAGAGAGCTCTCAACAGTATGAGACTGAATCAAGTGCATCAGATGATGAGGGTGTAGACATAGATCGACAAAGTTGTGAGTTGCATTGAAGCTCTCAGATATTTTTAGTGCTTATGTAAATGCCTCAAAGTAGTTTGGTTAATGAAACCATGTTTTGTAGCAATTTTGAATAACAATTAGATATCCACCCATTAAAGATATGTCTAAAATGTTATTTTTGTGTAAAAACTATTGACTTCTACATTCTTATATATATTTTAGACATGTCAATGTCTTATCATATAGATTTTGGACATGTCAATGTCTTATCATATACATTTTGGGACACGTCAATGCCTAATATAGTGAAATTTTGACTACATTTTGAGCTCTTTTTTTTTTGAGAAAATGACAAAAAACGTCAAAAATTACTTGTTTTCACCTCATTTTTGTAATATATGTATACTGGTGTAAAGGAATTCCAAAAATGAGGTGAAAACATGTAATTTTTGACGTAAGTGTTCTCTTTTTACGACATAGTTCTCGTTTGTTACGACTCGCTGTTTTTGGTTTCTGTCTGTTAATCTGCAAATAATCAAAAATTTCGGCTGGATTTTTTTTTAGCCTGAATCGCTGCAGAAAAGCATCTCGTACTGCTTCATAGGTGCCGAAATGATTAATATCATATTCTGTAAGCCATCTAGCTGCTTCATTAACAAGTGTAGATTGGAAGATCCGGTGGATGATTGAGTACTGCGTAGCTTATCTCGAAGGTGCGTACGTGAGCATCCGGATCATCTCCTGGAAATCCACCAAACTTAGTGTACGTCACTCCCGTTGGAGGTGGCCTGGGTGGACATAACTGTTGTTGTCCGTTCATTGTGAGCGTGTTATACTTTCCTTCTGAACTACCGGAATCTGTATCGTCGGATAACGCACTTTCCGGTGCGATTATCTTGTCTAATATGCTTCGAATCTCTGTTTCGAATAGCCTTCCTCCCTCCTTGATGTCCAGTGTATGGGAACTTGCTTCCAAGCATGGCAGATGGGCTGAAGATTTAGTAGAAAATGCTAAATCGTCACCGAAAAACTGTGATTCTCTTATCGAAATTTCACCGGAGTGAACCGAAATTGTGCCCGAATTCGGCATTTTTTCGCCTTCGCCGATTTCTGTGACTAAAGTGTTTCTAATTGTAGATGAATCTGAATCTTTTCCCAAGAGTGTTAAGCTAGATTCCAAATGCGTCTTGGTAGGTTCTGGGATTACTATATCTTTGACAGACTGTGCCGAAATAGTACCGGACTCTACCAGAGGCGTAACAGGTTCTACCAGAATTTGACCGGAATTAGTTTTAACGTTCTTAACTTTCTTGACAACTGGGTCAGCCCTAGTTGTACGTCTACCTCCCAAAGTTGGCTTTAGTACTCCAGACTAATGGTTCTTGGGATACGTTTCACCGGATCGAGTAACCGGCATATATCATCTTTTGTACTATTCGCGTAGTATTACTAATGGGACAGTCTGCAACAGTCTGGTTTGTTGCTACTACCAATCGAACGATAGTCTAATTCTGACAAATGACTGGCAATTTTGATGCCACCTTCCCACAGACGGCGCCAAGTGTTAAATGTTACACAGTTACGCTGTTTTAATAACTAGCCGAAATCGTACCGAGCAAGTATTTAACATAAAATAGAGGTTCACCGTAAACTATATTAAACTTTCAATTACCGAAAGGCGTTGTCAGATCAAGTGGGTTCTTGGGAGTGGTAGGGGTCTGTTAGACAGAGGCCCTGTACTATTTTCCCAAATCCTTACATAACCACAAATACTCTTATCGCGTCTTAGCTCAGATACTTAGTTTTAACTGACCAGTAACTGTTTCTGCGTATTAGGACGCCGAACTTACAAACTAATCTGCTATGGTAACGGAGTAGTAGTCTGGTTCTGACTTGCAAACTAATAGAGTTACTCAACTTACTAAACTTATGCGAATCACTACACACTTCTTCAGGACAGACATGTATACCAGATAGTAATCAGACATACGACCATACCAGAGGGTGTACAGGCTTACCGTATGCCGAACTCAATCAACCGTCATACTAATCACAGTTTAACTCATCACCAAGCTTATCAGTGCTCCAACTCGCAGTTCATACTATTATCGATATTAGTCCTTCCCTGTGAACGGAATCAACAGTGAATACAGAACACAACTGTCAACAACAGATTCACACTCGATACTACACGTTCATTATTCTGCACTACAGTAGGAATAGACAAACAGACTGAACAGAACAATATAGGAATATGACTCAATATCTTGATGACACCACACCACTCAGACAGTACTCAAACAACTTCTGAGACAAAAAAACGGGTCTCGATCACTCTTTTTCCATTACTTTAAAAAGACGTTTACAGAATGCGCGTACCAATTTTTCACGTGTAATTCAAGGAACTCTGTTACATCCGGCATACATTTGTCCTACTCCGGCGGCCGTCTAACAAAGTTTTGGTTCGCCAATAAGAGCGTCTCAAAGTCTCCAACAGGTTTAGCAGAGGTCAACAAGGTGTTTTTACTCAACTTTTTGAGATACAATCATTTTTTTTGCATTAAAGTATTTAGTGATTGGCCATGATGGCTAAAAGCAATTATGTATGTTGTATGTTGGTTGTTGAGGATAAGTTGGATGCTACTAATTGCCCATTGTGGGCATATATGATGCATTGTGTATTTGTAGCAAAAGGGTTGTGGAATATTGTGCATGGTGTTGAACAACATCCTACTACACCTACAAGTACAATTATTGAAGGTGATGCAGATGGTGTTGAAGATGATGATCTTCAATCTCCTAATCATCTTATGGTTCCTGTTGCACCTAGTGTAGAGAAACTTTGTTGGGATAACAGAGAAGCTCATGCACATGCATTAATAGCTTTGTCTATCAAATGTGCCATAATCCTTCACATTCACTCCTACACGACAAACAAAGGATGCTTGGGATACACTTATGTAATAAAGTAATTTTGTAATCTGGGTGTCCTAGTGGCTCAGACAGATCTGAAATAGGACACCGTTTGGTTGCTGATGTGTATGGCCAAATATCTCAAGACTAAACTTAAGAAAAGGTTCATATACTCTCTACAAAAAGGAATCTACCTAGCTTAGTGGCTAAGTCTTAAGGAGGCAAGGAGGAGGTCTTGGATTCAAGTCTTGCAAGGTGCAACTCTTTGCTTAAGAGCCCCATGAGCTGGAGCGTTGTGGTCCATTCTTTCTAACTAGCACCTTTCTAGATAAAGGGTGGTGAAGAATCAATCCACAAAAGAGTGGCGTAGATTGATTCAGAAAAGGATGGTTCTCAACTAATGCTACTTTTCCAAAAGGGTGGTTCCCAAGTAAATCTACTTTTGAAAAGAGTGGCTTAGAATCAAAGTGGTTGAGTCCTCAATAGCTATATATACAGGCATAAGGTTGGGAGGAGAGTCATCTCTCTAGCATGTGGTGGTCCTAATCATTAGTTCCTTGCAACTTACAACTTTATGCTAGGAAAAAAATGAGGCTCATGTGTCTTACCTCCAAAAATAGTTGGAGAGTGAGCTTATGAATGAAGGAGATTCTATGGACTATTTTTTGACAAAGATCAAAGATTTGAAGGAGCAAGTAATGAAGCCTTGCTAGATAGTTCACTTGTGTAGTCTGTTCTTAACAATCTTCCAAATTCATATCAAAGTTTTGCTTCTACTTTTTGATTGATGATGAAAGGAAATCCAAATGCCTTCAAATTTGAGGAATCATTCTGTTGTAGGAAGATCATTCAAGGTAGAACATGACAATATGCATGTTGTAGATCAATCCTACCAATTTTTCATCTATCACTTGGACTTGCAATTCTTGAATATCAAATTGCTCAATAAGGGGGGTCAAGCAATTATAGCAATAGTGAGGTGTTGATGTGCTTCTATCAACCTGTAATTCCTACCTTGCCACCTCAATAGGATGTGCATCCAACTATTGCAACGATGACAACATTTTTGAGTGCGATGGAATGTGTGCCCTTTCAAGCATCACAAAGGGAAATATATGGTGTTGCATCAACTAGTCAATCATAGACTATGGAATGATGTCAGGGAAGTGCCCCTAAAATTTTGAGAATGGCAAGATCATTGAGACTATCTATTTACACCATACTTGTAGACTATGTGCTAAACAATTGTAGGCTTGGTGAAGTAGAATCTCGGCATGCAAAATAAGCAAATAGTTCAGCCATTGTTTCACTTAGGGTTTATATAGGGATGGAGTGAGTTGTGGATTGCTAGCATGTGTTCAATATGTGCATGTGTGGAAAAGCCAACCTATGATTTAGGAATGTTGAGGGAATCAGGTGGGAAAGCACACCCTATTGTTGCATGGTCCTACATAGTCCTTGCCTTGTGTGAAGTAGTTATGGGATCATGGCCCATGATGACTTGTCCATGATCCGAAATCTTCATGCAAACACACATGCCTTCAAACCTTAGAAAAAATGTTGGGCTGCATTGTATATTACCTATTTTACCATTCCATTCATACTTAACAGTCTCTCCTTATGTTTAGATGGCCAACACTTAAAAGGAGGAAACATTGATTCTAAGCATTGGCCTATAACAGATATACATCATGGGCATTGTAATTCTTCCACTTGAATCCTTCTTGAGTACCTGTCAATACTCCATCTTCATTGGAAACCCCTATATCACGATCCCCATTCTCTATGGCTTCCCAAATCTCAGAATATGCAGAATCCAGTCTACATTTCCCTCTAATGAACTCAAGTAGCTCACTAGTGATTTGAGTAAAACTCAGTCCATTGAGCATAGGCATGTGGCTAAGTGAATCAGCCACTACATTAAACTTTCCCTTCCTATACCTAAGCTCATAATCAAACTCCTTAAGGGTCTCTACCCATCGGGCCTTATGACCTTTAAGGTCTATTTGATTAGAGAGCCACTTAATGCTCTCTTGATCAAACACTATCGTGAGTTTGGCACCATATAGATAATGATGCCACTTCTTCAAAGCATGGACAATTGCATACAACTCCTTCTCATAAACAAAGTAGTTTTTCTAAGCCGGTTCTAGTTTCTTACTCTCAAAAGCTACTAATCGACCATCTTGAGCTAAAACGCTCCTATAGCAAAATCACTCGTGTCCATCTCAACCACAAAGGATTTATTAGGATCTGCTATATGTAAAAGTGGAGTTGTAGCAATTGCTACTTTCAGTTTCTCCATAATTTTCTTTTGTTTGTCTCCCCAATGAAAGGCTTTCCCTTTCCCTTTAAGTTGTTCCGTCATCGAGACAACAATTTTGGCATAATTCTTAATGAATCTTTGATAGAAACCTGATAAACCTAGGAAGATCTGCAGCTCTTCCAGGTCTTTGGGATGTGGCCATTCCATAATAGCCCTTACCTTTTCAGGATCCATGTAGATTCCATCTTGGGAGACTATATGCCCAAGGTATCTAACCTCTCTTTTGAAAAATTCACATTTTGACTCCTTAGCAAAGAGTGAATTTTCCCTTAACACTTGGAATACCTTTCTTAAGTATTCCAAGTGCTCCTATTCTCATGCACTATAGATCAGAATTTCATCCAAGAAATCTACTACAAAGTGCCCTAGATAAGGTTGTAATACATTATTCATGAGCTTCATGAAAGTGGGAGGAGCATTGGTGAGACCAAAAGGCATCACCAAAAACTCATAGTGCCCATATCTAGTCCTAAATGCAGTCTTAGGGACATCCTTTACCTTAATCCTAATATGATGATATCTTGATCTAAGGTCAAGCTTGGTAAAATACCTAGCTTGATGTAACTAATCAAATAACTCTTCCAACCTAGGCATTGGAAACCTATTTTTGATAGTTACCTTGTTTAACACTCTATAGTCTATGCATAAGCTCTAGGTCTAATGAAGCCCTTATCTAAGTAATCATGTAATTGCCTCTCAGCCTCTTCATGTTGAGAAACACTAATCCTAGAAGATGGCTTACAAATAGGGTTAGTGTTAGTAACTACCTCAATAGCATGGTCAATGTCCCCTCTCTCAGGTGGTAGCCCTCTAGGTAAGTCAGTGGGAAAAACATCTCTAAACTCAAACATAAGATCTTTAAAACTTTTAACCACACACTCTTGCAAGAAAGAATAGTAAAAAGTCATGTCTATATTTACATTCCTAGCATGAAAATATACATCAGATGAAATGTCTATACAATGCTCAAAATCTTGACTATACAATAAAAAGATCTCCTACACATGCTGAAAATGACAAAGACTATAAAACTCTAAATATGAAATGAGAGGTGCACTAGGTAGTTCTCTCTCTCTCCCTGTATACAAAATTTACTTCCATTTCTTTTAAACTCGAGTGTTGTTTTGATACCTGCATTTAAGTGCATCCCCCAACCCCCATAGCCACTCTCTTCCTAACACAAGGTCTGTCCTCTCCATATTCATAATTTGGAAGTCCATGTGATCTGTATAATCTTGCATCTTGACTTCCAAATTGGATACCATAGTATCCCATATCCTCTTGTCTTCCCCTTGCATCATAGATACTATGTATTTATGTGCACTAGGTTGTTGGGGAATCTTTAGCTTTTTGAACATAGCATAATTTATGAAGTTATGAGTGGCAGAGTCATCTATCATGACTCGCACCCTAGTGCCATATACACTACCATGAAGTTTAACCAAGTCATTGTTACACTTATGTGTTCCTCGAGTAGCTTTGATGTGAACCTTTTCCCTATACATGGGCACTTTTTACTCTAGTGCTAGCTAGAGGTTTTTTCACCATGTTACCACATACTTGATACTCTCATATGTGGTTGTACTTCGTACTTAGGGATATTATTCAGCTCTTACTTTAGTTCAGTTCATCATCAATAGAGAGAGCTATTCTAGCCATCGTCTTCTCTGTGTGTCTTGCTGCATTTGTGCTCCTTGTGTGTGCTTCTTGTGTGTCTCTCGCACTTCTACACACACCCAACAATGGTATCATAGCAGGTTCAGCTTCTTCTCAAGTTTTGATTTTTCACATCACGGCGCACGCGCTTTTAACAATGCAAATCAACTTCGGAGCATAGAACTGTGAATCTCAGCAACCAAGAAACATTTCCACCAGGTGCGCTGAGGTTTTACCCCCATTTCGAAGCCATTCGTGCAGTCAAAATCACCATCAAAGTGACGGTTTGTGAGCTGAAAGCATCACTCATTTCAACTTTCGTCGAAGTAAAGTTTTTGTCACTTTCTTGTTCCTTAGTGAAATGGCGGGCAACAATGACTTGTTTGGTAGGCTTCAAGCTGAAGATAACCTTGATGGGACCAACTATCCGATGTGGTCGTACATGATGAAGCATGTTCTTGTTCCTAAACAACTTTGGAACATAGTGGCAGATGTAGATCGAAGACCCACATGTTCTTCTACTTCACAGTCTGCTATCACAGATGGAGCTTACTCTTCGAGTACAGTGGTTTCTCCTCCTCCACCTACACAGAAGCAGCTTAGATGGGATGCAAAAGATGCTCAAGCTCATGCTTTTATTGCGCTTTCAGTGAAGCGTCATATAGTTCCACACATTCGATCATGTTCTACATCAAGACAAGCATGGGACACTCTTGCTTCTTTATATGCCGTGCGTAATGAAGCACATGTTGCATACTTGAAGAAGCAACTTGAGGATGTATGTATGGCTGAAAATGAGTCCATGGATGTGTATGTGACACGCATCAAGGACTTGAAAGAGCAATTGGCAAACATAGATGAGATCATTCCGGATGCATCACTCATTTCTACATTGTTGAAAAGATTACCGGAATCTTTTCAAAGTTTTGCTACTAGTGCAAAAGGAAATCCTAATATGTATGCATTTGATGAGGTTGTGTATCTTCTTTTGCAAGAAAAGCAATCTAGAGTGAATAGGAGTGGTTTGATTGAGGGAACACAAGCACTTGCTATCTCACAAACGAGGAAAAGCAAGTATGGTTCAGCTTTGGGTTCATCAAAACCAAAGCCTCAAGCTTCCTCTTCCACTCATTCCTCTAATGATGGTGATTTTCAAAAGAAGAAGAGATGCAAATATTGCCAAAAGGTTGGTCATACTATTGATGAATGTAAAAAGCTTACTAAACGCAATGAAAAGAAGAAGGAATCCAGCATGTCTATTGCTGAAAATTCAGCAAATGTAAAGAATGATGAAGCTAACATGGCTCAAGATTTTTGGGCATCTGTTGTTACATGTCATTATGATGCTTCTTTGCATTCTAAATGTATGGTTGTGAGTGAGGCTAATTCTGATTGGTTCTTTGATAGTGGTGCTTCAAAGCACATAACATCATGCAAAAGATTTTTTGCCTCTTTGAAAGATGCACCCAAAGGAGAACATGTGGTGTGTGCAAACAATGCCTCTTATCCTATCATTGGCATAGGAGAAATTGAGCTTACGGCTACAAATGGAGGTGTGATTGTCTTGAAAAATGCATTGTACGTGCCTGGTATAAATAAGAAATTAATTTCACTTCCATTGATTGCCAAAGCTGGACTTCATGTACACTTCATTGATGATAAGTGTATGGTTCATGATTTCAAAAATGGCGATGTTATCGTGATGTCCGATACATTATGCAATGGTTTGTATCGCATGGATACATACAAGAGGGTTGCCTCGAATGTCTTGGTTGCTCATACTTCTTCCATGGCTGAAATGGAGCTTTGGCATGCTCGTTTTGGTCACTTGAACTTCAATAGTTTGCTTTACTTGCAAAAGAAAAACATGGTTATTGGTTTGCCTACACTTGAGTCCATTGAAAAGCATGCATGTGAAGGTTGCATTCTTGGAAAAATCCATCGTGCTTCTTTTCCAAAAGATAGTCATACACACACTACAAGAAAATTACGACTTGTTCATAGTGATGTATGTGGTCCCGTCAAGACTCCATCTTTTGGGAAGCATGTAAATTTTGTTACCTTCATTGATTATGCTACTCGCCATACATGGGTGTATCCTATGAAAGCAAAGAATGAGGTATTTTCTTGCTTTCAAGCATTTTTAGCTATGGCTGAAAATTTTTCTTCAAAAAAGCTTTTGACTCTACACACAGATCTTGGTGGTGAATACATGTCACATGAGTTTAATGCTTTTCTTCATGAAAGAGGTATTCCACACCAATGTACAGTGCCATATACACCTCAGCAAAATGGTGTTGCTAAGCGTAAAAATAGAACTCTACTTGAAATGGCACGATGTATGGTTAAAGGAAAGCATCTTCCTGATAAGTTTTGGATGGAAGCGGTCATGTGTGCAAACTATGTGTTGAATCGCTGCCCTACAAAAGCATTGAGAGTCATCACTCCTTATGAGGCTTGGAATGGTCATAAGCCTATGGTTAGTCATATGCGTGTGTTTGGTTGTTTGGCATATGCTCTTTTGCCATCACAACAATGTCATAAACTTGATGACAAGGCAAAGAAATGTATATTTGTTGGGTATAGTGCTGAAAGTAAGGGATATCGTTTGTACCATCCATTGACGAACACAATTATTATGAGTTGAGATGTGGTATTTGCTGAAAATTCAATTTTTCCTCTACTTGCATGCAAAAAACAGCCAACAATCAGCTCACAAGATGTGTTCGATACACTCATGCCTTTGTTCCAAAATGGTGCGCTTGAGTATGGCCATGTAGACCAGCCAAATCAGGTTGAAATGACTGAAAAACTCCAGCCAAATAGGGCTCAAAATGTAGAGAATCTCTAGCCAAACATGGCTGAAAAATTTCAGCCAAAAATTATCAAAACTGCTAGAAATTTCCAACTACATATGGCTGAACATTTGCATCAAACTATGGCTGAAAATGAGCATGAAATTCAGCCCACGCATGATGTACATGTTGAATATGTATTACATAATGAATGCATGTCTATCAAGAGTGCACAATCTATGCCAAAGTGGTTGAAACAAACTTTGCAGGACAACAAACTGAGTGCACCTTTACTTGGTAGAACAAGATCAAGCTCTCACCATGCATCAAGTAATTTTGTGGATTATTCTCTTATTGCAACAGCATGTAATGAAGAGCCACTTTCTTTTGAAGATGCATGTGACGATCCACGATGGATGAGTGCTATGCAATCAGAAATGGATTCCATACATAGGAATGGTACTTGAGAGTTATGTGAATTGCCAAAAGGAAAGAATGCCATTGGTACAAAGTGGGTTTATAAGACTAAGAGAAAATCTGATGGTAGCATTGATCGCTACAAAGCTAGATTGGTTGCCAAAGGATATGCACAACAATATGGCATTGATTATGAGGAAACTTTTGTACCTACTTCACGCATGATTACCATTCGTACTGTGGTTGCATTGGCTGCCCATCGAGGTTGAAAAGTCCATTAGTTGGACATAAAAACAGCCTTCTTGAATGGTGATTTGCAAGAAGAGGTCTATGTGAAGCAACCCCCTGGATTTGCTATGAAAGGGAAAGAGCATATGGTTTGTCGCTTGCATAAAGCCTTGTATGGTCTCAAGCAAGCTCCACGTGCATGGTATGACAAAATCCATAAGCACTTGATTGCTCTTGGCTTCACATGTAGTCCGATTGAAAGCACGCTCTATGTATGCAAAAATGGGGCTGATCTTATAGTGCTTGTTCTTTATGTCCATGACATACTCTTGACTGATTCATGTGATGCAAAACTTGACATTCTTATGGCTGATTTGTAGTATACTTTTGATGTCACTTATCTTGGTCTTTTGAGCTACTATCTTGGCATCAAGTTTGTATCCATTCAGGGGGGAATTATTATGCATCAAGCAAAGTATGTTGAAAAACTACTTCAGCGTTTTGACTTTGAGGATTCCAAGCTAGTTTCCACACGAGTTGAGACAGGATTTAGGTTCTCAGTTGAGGATTCAAGTGATGCATTTGACACTTCTCTGTATGAGCAAGCTCTGGGATGTCTTATATATGCATGCAACACAAGGCCGGATATATAGTATGCAGTTTCTGAGTTGAGTCGATTCATGCATAGCCTTGGCACTAAGCATTGGCAAGTGGTGAAACGTGTGTTTAGATATCTCAGAGGCACTTTGAGCTTAGGTCACTTTTATGGCATAGATGTTTAGCCATGTTTGCATGCTTTTACAGATAGTGATTGGGCTGGTTGTTATGATACTCACGTGTCCACTAGTGGTAATTGCTTTTTCCTTGGAGACTCATGCATATCTTGGTTGAGTAAGAAGCAACCTACAGTGGCAACATCAAGTTGTGAAGCTGAATACAGGGCAATTTTCACAGCTACAGTGGAGTGTATATGGCTGAGATGCCTATTGATGGATCTTTGCATGGAGATTGATGCTGCTACGCATATTCTCACTGATAGTCAGAGTGCTTTGGCTGTTGCACGAAACCTAGTGTTTCATGCACGGACCAAACATATTGAGGTGCATTATCACTATGTGAAAGAGCGCCTTCATGCAGGAGATATTGATTTGGTATATGTGCCTACACAGGATAATGTGGCAGATATATTCACCAAAGCTCTTCCACAGGAAAAGTTTGAAGCTTTTCGCAAAGCTTTAGGCTTGTTACCTTGTGGGGGCTCATCTGTCACTCCTTGTATGTGTTCACATCATTCGCTCCAGGGGGCTTTGTTACACTTATGTGTTCCTCGAGTAGCTTTGATGTGAACCTTTTCCCTATACATGGGCACTTTTTACTCTAGTGCTGGCTAGAGGTTTTTTCCCCATGTTACCATATACTTGATACTCTCATATGTGGTGGTACTTTGTACTTAGGGATATTATTCAGCTCTTACTTTAGTTCAGTTCATCATTAGAAAGAGCTATTCCAGCCATCGTCTTCTCCATGTGTCTTGCTCCATTTGTGCTCCTTGTGTGTGCTTCTTGTGTGTCTTTCGCACTTCTACACACACTCAACAGTCATGTGGTTCAAATTGGGGTGACCACAATGACTGAGTCAAACAACAGGTGTGGTCAATATCCTCGTGCATCACCTCCACTCCCTTACAACCAGAGCTTCCATGAATAGGAATTTTTTGCACTAGGTGGATCACCTTTTTTCCTTATTAGGGGCCATACTACTCTCTGGTACTTTCTTCCTATCATCCCCCTTCTTGAGTGGACAGTTCCGTTTTGTGAATGGCTAGGAGACAAACACCTAAAACACAGGTTCTCTCTCTTGGCCCTCTTAAACTGCTCTATAGGTAACCTAGGCCCTTGTGATCTCTGTTTCTTAATCAAGATTTTGTTTTTCCCTAATGGCACTTTCTTCTTGAACTTAGTCATACTAAGAGGTTTGAGGGGTTGATCCGTCTCCATAGGAGTGTATTGAGGACGGTTATGGTCCTCATAAATCTAGGCATACTTGATTGCCTCCTCAAACATCTTTGGTGCATTTCTTCTTACCGCTCTCTTGATGGTTTTGTCTAAGCCCCTAACAAACCCTCTAGTTTTCTGGAAGTCATCCAATCCCTTAAGTTTTGAAATGATCTCTCTATAGTGGTATATGTCGACCATCAAAGGCCTACCTCTCTAGGTGATCCTATCCCACTCATCACAGTTCCTCTCTTCCTCATTCTCAGAAGAAACTCTTTTAGGAAAAGAGGTTCAAACTGAGCCCAATCTATAGGAATAGAGGTCACCTCCTTCAGACTCATCCACCACTTATAAGCATGTGGTCCAAGCGAGAGACTCTCCTCTAGCACATGGTACTTAGGTTGGGTGCCCTTTAGTTGATGCAAACCATTCCACTTTTGTAAAAAAGTGTAGATTGCATCCTTATTTCTATCACGGTCATCTCCCGTAAAGGTTGGTGGCTTCAGGTCTTTTAGGAGGGGAGCTTCCCTAGAGCTCTCTCCTTTGTGCTTACTAGGAAAAGAAGGATCTTTCCTAGTCATCTCTAGAGGAAGAGTAGAAATTTCTCTTTCCTTCCTAGCTAGGAACAAAGTGATATGTGTCTCAAGTGCAATCATTTGAGACTTAAGCTGCTCAATGAGAGATGTCATGCTACCGTTGTCTCTCTCTAGCCTAAGGTTCTATTCCTTTAAGTCTGCAAATTGTTCATGAGTAACAAACTCATCAAGAAGTTCCTCATAAGTATACTCTTCTTGTTGAGGCTCTTTTCCCTCTAGCTTTTCCTCAAATTCCTACCCAAGATCTACCTCTTCCATCCTATGGTCAGGATCCTCTAGTTCTTTAGATGGAGAAGTGTGTTCTGCTATTTGTTTCCCCTTGGAATCCATGTTTGACTCTCCTCGTTTACTAACTAGAGTAGGTGAAAAGAATGGAATTAAACTTTAAATACGCAAGAAGAAGAGAAATATGACACTAGAGCACTTCCCTTGTACAAAATGAAGCTGTGGAAGCAAAATCCAAGCGATCTTTGAAGCACAAAGGCACTGATCTTCAATCCTCACCAGACCCAAATGAAAACTCAAAATGTCCGGTTGGCCCGAGGAGGTTCTAATCACCAAAAACCAGCAACAATGACTCTAAAAACATATAGCAATAGCCCCAAATGGGCAAACTGAGTCAAACTGAAGCACTTTTGAATTTTGACAGTCCTTGCCAGTCCAAAATATGTAATCCAACACCTGTACTTCAAAGATATGAAGCTACTCCAAGTGGAAAAAGTTGATTTGGCTGCCAAATGATGAAAAACTAGGCCCTGAAGTGGTCGCCTAGGTTTCTATTGAAGTGCTACAAAGGGATTTTGGTTGACCAAATCTTCTCCAAATCAATTATCATTTTTCATTGATGGAAGCTTAGGATGTAGCTTCCTAAGGTGATAAAAAATTCTCAAATTGGATATCGTATCATCAAGCTATGGTCCGAAGAAAATGGGTATGCCGAGGGTAGGAAGTGGGAAGGCAAATCTTCATGAAAGAGTGACTTTGGAAGCTCCAAACTAAGAACCTGAAGCCTTTTTAAATATGCTAATGACCCATACCCAATTTCCACAGCCCAATGTACATACATGTGTGCATCATTGCTTTCCCAAATTCTAATATATAGCATAAGTCTCCCCCCCCCAAAATTGAAGAAAAACTCAAATATTTGCTAACCTTCAGCTTGTCCTTCTCCCAAATTCACAAGGCATATGGAGGGAAGCTCGACATAGAAGAGTATTATCCCATATAAAGGTTTTGCAGTGCCAAAAACGAGCTATAAGAAGTGGGTTCTGTTCATTTGTAGCTATCCAACAGAGGAGGTGAGGAGAAGAGCTCCTCTTGCGTGGGCCGTCGGCTCTCTCTGTGGGCAGCGCCGATGCGTTCGCACCTCATGGCATGCTCGGTCTTTTTGTTGATGCCCGATCATGGGCTCTACTTTGATACCAAATGTTGTGCTCCGATGAGCCTCCTACTTTTGGAGTATACCTGCACACAACTCAAGATGCCTGAAGAAGGTGATCAGCTACTTTCATAGTGTGCATACGCAGAGATACGATGCTCTAACGTTCCACCCAGCCGCGTGATGATTCCATATGTTCTCTCTCTCTCTCTCTCTCTCTCTCTCTCTCTCTCTCTCTCTCTCTCTCTCTCTCTCTCTCTCTCTCTCTCTCTCTCTCTCTCTCTCTCTAGTTACCCACAAAGGCATTCATCATGGCGTGTCACATGAGTGCCACTTGGCACTTATGTGAGTATCCTACTCTAAAAGTCTAAGAGGTGGTTCACCCCTCTTACTCAACTCACATAAAGTATGCTCCATGTTACAACCAAGCATTGGACCAGAACTTGAGGTAGAGCCTTTATGAACATGTTCACCAGGTTTTTCATCCAAACATGGAAGATTGGATTACTTTCTAATCCTCCCCCTTAGGGTTCACCCCTCTTACTCAACTCACATAAAGTATGCTCCATGTTACAACCAAGCACTGGAGTAGAACTTGAGGTAGAGCATTTTTGAACATGTTCACGAGGTCTTTCATCCAAACATGGAAGATTGGATTACTTTCTAATCCTTCCTATCACTTTAAGACAAAATCCATGAACTTTTACAAGGAATCCATGTTTGTTTTTTAATTGCAACATTTTATTTCATATTCAATTATCTATGTACATGCAAAAATGAGAGAAGAGGATCCTCAACAATGCAAATTTAAATGAAAAAAACATATGCAGATTACTATACACAATATTCTTTCCCATCGAAATAACCGAATCTTCCAATTGGCCCAATTAAGAGCACTCTATATAACTATCACAATTACTCTCACGATGAAAATTAACAATCGATGTCTTCAATTAATCCAATCATATACATACATTTCACATGCACATGATTTTTTTTATGAAATGTCTCATCATACATAAACAACAGAAAATCACGGGCAAGTCTAATGATCTCCTTTCGTTCTACCTTGCATCACATTTTCCATTATGTAAGCACACCATTTTAAGAGTCTCCCTCCGTACTTTCCTCACGTAAGCTTGTAACATGGTCAAATGCATCAAAATGAATGACCCTGCATTTCAGCATTAGAAGCAGCATCTTTCTGGAAATTTTTTGATCCAAAGTTTGCTTCATGCCAGCCAGAGTGTAGATCCTCTCAAGATCATGGCGAGTATCAAGCCCAAAGCTATGTTTGTGCAGAGCAAGCAAAAAAAAAAAACCCAGCTCGATTCGCATTGCCCGTTGGCACAATGAGCGCTGCCATATTGCACAATCTGATTTGCTTTCAAAAAAGAAAATAATTCCAAACTGATCATTTCTTGAACCAGCCTCCCCTTTGGAACAAATATGTGCCGCTCTAACAATACCTTTTGATTGGTTCTCTAAATTGTTCAACCAATAAAATAACTTGAAAATTTCAAAATCCAACGTCTACCGTCACTCTTTGTGAACTAAACCCAATGGCACATGATGTGACTTAGCAAATTTGTGCTACCCTATCTGAACCCATCCTAAGCACCCAGAACTCTCTCCAGACTTTGATTGTGACAAGTGGATTGCCTGTTTAAATTTCCTTGTAGCTACGACGACTAGCGATTGCATAGTTCAAATGTGCTTTTCTAGGGGGAGAAATGAATTTTTGGACATGGTAGTGTAACACATGCGAAGTTGTTTTGACATCCGTTCTATAATGTTTGGAACTTCCATGATCAACTAATTGAAATGTTTGAGGACATCAATCTCACTTTTTTTTTTCTAGTGAAAAATGTGTTTTTATGATCGTTTTGTGAGTGTGTTTATATTTTAAGGGTCTTGGATGGAAAGACCGTTGCATGTGTGTAGAATTTCGAGTTTGATGCACACTTCATAGAGTTAACATATGGTAATTCATAGGCATCACATACATGCAGGGAATTACGGATAAAGTAGTGTAAATCATATGCTAATCACACTTGATAAGCAGCTTAGTGCTTCACAAGTTCAAGCTAGGCATGACATTTAATTAATTAGGAATTAAGCGTGGAATGACGGATTCATGAATCATAAATTATGTTTAACTATATGAAACAATTTTTTTGGTTTCGTCCACGTCCTGTAGGGCAATTGGTTGAGCTTTCGCCTCTTGAGGTGGAGGTCTAGGGTTCAAGCCCCGGGTTGGACATGTATAGCTTTGGCCAGTTAAACCAGTTGGAATGTTGTAACTTTGTCTAACCCCTACTTTGTGGGATACGGAAGGTTCTGCGGGTACTATGCCCATTCACTAGTACACTTCCACTTTCAAAGTTAAAGCTCGGGGGATGATATTAACTATGTGTAGGCTTGCTAACCAAACAGTTGACACAAAGGGCTTGTAATTTATGTATGCAAGTCATTTGTGGATTTTCATGTGTAGGCTTGCTAACCAAACAGTTGACACAAAGGGCTTGTAATTTATGTATGCAAGTCATTTGTGGATTTTCATGTGATTGCAAAATGATGTAAAACGTGATATGCTCTTATATGCCTGGGTTCCCCTTGATGCATTGACTTGCTCTTGCACATACTCTCTATCCCTAGTTATAAATAATTATTGTCATGCATTCAAGGAGTTTGCCTTAAATGTACAGCTTTATGTGTATGTATTCATGTTTGTAGATTGAATGGCCTTTTCTTAGGTATTAGGTTTGTATGATTTTTATGTTTTAGACCAAATCAGGGTGGCAGGTTTTGGATATGAGGAATCAAGTATACAAGGATGAATTATGATGAGAGACATCGTTGAAGTGAGGACATGTAGAATTTTGCCCTTACTTGCACAATGCAACATCTCGTTTTCTTACAGTCATAGGGTTTTGCAATCAAACATGAACTTGAAAATGACTCAGTGGAAAGTGTATTTGTAATGTGGGCACTCGAGTTTGCCTTGAATCTCAAATTTAATAGGTGGTTATAGATTTCTCTAGGTCTGGGAAATTGCACAAACATGGAAAAGATGATGTTGATTGCAATGAGATGCTGATATCAAAATTCACAATGATTTTTTAATGTTTTGGTGATAATCAGAACTTTCATTAGGAAATTGAAAGTAGATCTCTTTTCTTCTCCTTCCAATAAAGATTTACATGATTTCTTTTCATAAAAGATATACCTTGTATATTTGAGTTAATATGAAATCATGCATATGTGAAGATAAATTTGTCTTTCACATCAAAAACATAAATGCACTCTATCTATATAGAGACATGATATCTTCGTAATTGTGCATTATTTTGGACTTGAAACATATTTGGTTGTAAATATTGTGTTTGTAATGGCCATGAAGTTGGTTGTATACTAAATCATTGCTTAGTAATTTTTTACTTCATCATTTTCTTTCATACCATGTGGAAAGAACATTTCACTATCTATCCAACTTTTAATTTGATCCACACCTCTAGGTTATTTGCTCACGAAACCATTGCTTAGGCCTCATATTGAAAAAAATAAAGTCTCTCCTTTGGGAAGTTTCATCTCACCATCAAGGGATGCTTCTTTGTAAATACAATGATCTTCACTTACATGGGATAGTTCAATATAGAGGACCACAATGAACTTTATACTAGTCCTAAAGGGGAGACAAGGAGTTGATCAAAGTAGTGAAAATTTAATTTATTGTTGTAGTGGGCTTCCTCTTGTTTTCAACTTTTTCCTCTTTTCATCATTGGTGTTTTCCTTAGCATAAACAAGTAGCTTGTCATATTTATCTTGGAAACGATCAATTCCATTTCCTCTTAAGACTTAATCTCACTTTCAAAACTAATGATGATTTTCTTGTGAAATTCTATCTTCAGATTTGGGAGGTTTTTTGAGATTTTGGAAAGGCAAAAAAAAAAACCTTCAATCAGCCTGAAATTCCAAGCTCTTGGAGCTTGCTTGAGACCATACAATGCTTTGTTATGTTTACACACATAATCAGGATAAACTTGATTCTCAAAACCAGGTGGTTGTGCCATATGTACCTCTTCTGTTATCCAACCATTCAAGAATGCATTCTTTACATCTAATTGAAGTATCTTCCAATTCTTGGAAGAGGCAATACTAAGCAAAACCCTAATAGTAGGCATCTTTGCCACAGGAGAGAAGGTCTCCTCATAATCAATTCCCTGAGTTTGTGCAAAGCCTTTTGCTACAAGCCTTGCCTTATACCTGTTAATGGAACCATCAGAATTCTTCTTGAGTTTATAGACCCATCTTGAGCCTATTACCTTCATGGATGAAGTCTTGGGCACCAAATCCCAAGTGTTTTTTTCCTCAAGTGCTTCAATCTCTTCCTTCATTGCATGCTTCCATTCTATTTTTGCTTTGGCCTCTTCAAATGATGATGGCTCCTCTTGGTTTATGTCTTGTGCTATGTAGATAGAATGTTTAGTTACTAATGAGGTGTCAAACCCATACCTTTCTGGTTTTTTCTTTTCCCTCGTAGATCTTCTTAGGCCATGATGTGATGATTCTGCCTCATGTCCAAGTTCCTGCAATTTTGCTTTACCTTTAGACTTCCATGCTTTGATCTTTTCCATCTGAGATTCTTCATCATCCTCCGAGGTGTCTTGTTCTTCAATCTTTGGTTGTTCTCTACCAAGCTTTGGAAAATCTTCTTCAAGATCATATGGTAAATTGACCTTCCTGAATGAATCTTCATACCATGAATTGTTTTCATCAGAAACTACATCTTTGCTTACCAAGAATCCTTTGTTGGTAGGGTTGTATAACCTGTAACCCTTTTGATTGTTGTCATATCCAATAAATACACACCTTTCTGCCTTTGGATCCATCTTGCCTCTAACATGTGAAGGAACATGAGCAAAAGCAATACATCCAAAAATTTTACAATGATCTAAGCTTGGTCTTCTTCCATTCCAAGCCTCATATGGAGTCATCCCATCAAGGGATTTTGAAGGGAATCTGTTAATCAAGTAAGTGGCTGTAGATATAGCCTCAGCCCATAGATAATTAGGCAAATGCTTTTCATTTAACATGGACCTTGCAACTTCAACAATTGTCCGATTCCTCCTTTCTGCCACTCCATTTTGCTCAGGAGTGTACCTTGTAGTTACCTCTCTTTTGATTCCTCTTTCTTGAAGAAAAGAATCAAACTCATGGGAGAAGTATTCTCCCCCTCCATCTGACCTTAGCCTTTTTAGTGATTTACCTATTTGATTCTCCACAAGAGCCAAATATCTTTTGAAACATGAAAAAACTTCATCTTTGTGTTTCATAAAGAATAGGATAGTCCATCTGCTGCAATCATCAATAAAGGAGACATAATACCTTGATCCAGATATTGAAACTTCCTTGCTAGGTCCCCATACATCTGTATGAACCAACTCCAAGAGATCTCCATGCATATAACCTTTCTTCATGAATGGTAAACCTGTGAGATTTTCCAAATTGGCATGCACTACACTTATAAATCATATGTTGTTTTGACAAATTAGGGAGTCCAAGTAAACTTTTGTCCTTGCAAATTTTCTTTAATGACCTTTCACCAATATGTGCTAACCTTTTGTGCCATACTTCCAATTCTGTGAGTGTCTGACTACCATAATTAAAGAGAGCAATGTTTCTAGTGTCTTGTAATTCACATGTGAACAATCTACCTGTCTTTTCACCTTTTGCAATTCTTCTAAATCCTTGACTCGGATCTTCAACAAATGCTCCTGCTTTTGTGAACCTGACTTGCAACCCTTTCTCTACTATCTGCCCAACACTTATCAAATTCTTTGTAATGGTAGGGACATAGAGTACCTTACTGAGTAGGTTGATGTTTCCATCAGGTGCTTTGACATTGCCTATTTTCTCCACAAGATGTCTTGTATCACCTCCTGTTTGTACCTCATGCTTATTCCTTGGATCTTCTAAATCTGATAGGAGTGCCACATTTCCTGCCACATGATTTGAACAACCTAAATCTATGTAGAAAACATGCTCATCAAATTTACCTTGTGGCATAGCCATGTTCATGATCAATAATGAATCCTCTTTGTTTGAGTCTTATGTGTAGTTATTGAAGTCTCTCCTTCCTTTGTAGCCTCCTTGATAGTTTGAATGATTGTAGTTGTTGTAGTTGCCATGATAATTGTTGAACCTTCCTCTTGAGTAGCCATAACTTCCTCTATTGTATCCTCTTCCTCTTTGATTCCTGGATTCCTAAAGCAATTTTCAGTTGTATGATTAGTTAATCCACAAATAGAACATGGGTTGGAGTCTTGGGATCTCCCCCTGCCTTGTTGACCTCCTCTTCCTCTACCTCTGCCATGTCTTCCTCTACCTGCATAGTTAGCTTGATATGTACCTGCTTCATCATCCACTTTCTTTGCCTTTCCTTTGTTATCTTTGGACTTGCTTTTATCAATGTATAAAGCTGAAGATTGATTACCTTTAGAGCTTTCTCCATATTTGATAAGCTTTGCCTCTTGAGTAAGTAGTTGTCCAATGAGTGTATTGAAATCAGGTACCTCTCCAATGCTTCCCAATTGATCTGCTATGTCCTTGAGCTTTGTGATAAAATCAGTCACATTTTGTTTGGGATCCTTCTTGAGAGTTGTGAAATCCAGCCATAGTTGATGCTTCCTAGCTTTGGTACTTGAAGAGAAGAAGGCTTCAAGTGCATCCCACACTTCCTGAGATGTCTTACAACTTCTAATGTGAGGAAACAAAAAATTTGAGATAGATTTGAGGAGATAAGACCTTGCAAGTGCATCCTTGGAGCACCATGTGCTCAACCTTTCTTGCTCTTCTTGTGTTGGTTGACTTTTGTTCCTGAAACTTGGCATAACTTCATCTCCAGCCACATAACCATATAAACTTCTACCTTGGAGAAAAGCTTACATCCTTAATGACCAAGCTAAGTAATTACCTCTATCCAATTTGTCAATTGATGAAGGAAATCCATCTGCCATGTTGTCCAACCTTGCTCTGATACCACTCTGAAGAGATGGATAGGTATGTGCTTGAAGATGAAGAGGTGTTGCAAAATCCTTGATCTACACCAACCAAATGAACTCTAGGAGCATATGGTGGGCCCTTTTAGCTTTCCAATGGATGTATTAGACACCCTACGTACCTTGCAAGATCACTCTCAAAAAGATGGATCAAAACAGATAACTTGGAGTTAGCTCTGAGGTGAAGAACTTGCTATTTTGGTTCATACACATGTCCAGTGTTTTGCATAATTCTCTGAGCACAGCAGCAATTAGCTTAATTCCTCTTGGGGAAGTCTAGTTACCTTAAATATCTAAATTTCAAGAGTAATCTCATAAAAAAAAATGAACCATACATTGAGAATGATGTTTAACAAGTGATGACATCATCCTGATTTTCACGGGTTGCTACAGTAATGAGACCAATGAGCAGCAAAATGAACATAACTCCAGATTTAAGAATCCAATGAATATGAAAATTTTTATGCTTATACTAGACCATATGCAAATCCAACAAGCTTTAAATCATTGAATTTGGGTAAGTACAATCTGAGAAACAACTCTGACAAGATGAGTAAAAAAGTCGGGTACCTAACAGAGAAGTGAAAATGAACAGACAGGGTTGACTTCAACTGAACATAAGTGAAGATTGCAATACCCAAATAAAATGAAAATTAGTGATCATATAGGAGACTTATAGAGCTAACTTTACCAAGTTAAATCACTGAAAATGATGCACCAAGATCAGAGAAACCATCTCTGCAATCTGACTGAGAAAACTGAGAGATATGGCAGTGAGTAGTACACTTCACAAGAACATGGAAATATGAACTCAAATGATCATGAAAATGGAAATATGAACTCAAATGATCATGAAAATGAAAGTATATTGATTGTACAATACAATTGACTTACTGATACATATGGGTGCCTTGTAATCACACCTTGATATGGCATAAAGCTTAGCTCTTGGAGGTCTTCACATAACCACGACTAAGACTACCATGTATTCATAGTTGATCTTGGGAGGCTAACTTCCCTCAATCACTCTCCAATAAATTAGTGATTGATTTGATTCTCTATCTACCACAAATCACAAATTTGTGGCTCCTCTTTCCCTTTTTGATCAAGTGGACTCAACCACTTAAGATTCTTTCACTTTTACATTAAGTAAAGTCTTCAAAAGTTACAAGAGGTAGTTCACAAGTGAACTTTACATTGTCTTCATTTTAAGGCTTCTTCTATGACTTTGTGGGACTCAAGCCAATACTTAGGCTTGTCCTAGACTTGCTCCAACAGGTACAACTTCTTCATAGATGAGAAGATCACTTTAAGTTGTTTTTCAATGGATCACAACTATGTGTTTTGCGAATCATTGAGTATGCTTATGCATATACTCAAATTACTTACATTGTGGCTTTGATGTATTGTATCATTTATTCAACTTCTCATCAAAGATTGCTTAATGCGTATGAATATTATTCTCACATGTTGTATTAAGGTTTTTTTTTTCTTCAATCTAATCTATGCTAAACATGATCTTTCTACTCGTACCAAAAATATTCATCTCACAATTTGTACAATGTGCAATTTGAAGCATATGATCTTTTCAAGCTTAAAATCCTTTATAAGGCCCCTTTTGTCAAAGGAACTATTAGCTTCTCGAGGATCCTCCTTGCTAGACACGTCAAGACATAAGCCATATTCACAAACAACAAAGGGATGGACCATGGACATAAGACTAACCTCCAAGCTATAGAGGCAATATGGGCTCACCCTTGAGCCGAAGAGTCTCAACCCAAGCCACTCTTTCAAGTGACGACCATGGAATACATGACATAACGTGATTTCTTGATGTAAGTCAAGCTCATAGCACACACTGCTTACCGTGTGATTTAAAATGGATCATAATATCAAGAAGATAACTTTGAGCATGCACCAATTTGAAGCATCTTAGAATCCCTTGGTACTTGAAAGAACACCTACATATCCATTTTTGTGAGGCTTCATTATGGTTGAGTTTTCTCATGACTTCTAGAAGTGATAGAAACTGAGTTTGTGGAGCTTCTTGTGAGTTCATGCTCATGGTGTGTGCACATTGTGGGGTGCGTGTCCAAGCATGCATTCATTCTTAGTTTTGTGCCCACTATCGGGCACTAATGACATTAGTGGGGATGTCATAATGTTGAGTCGATACTATGCGTAATGCAGCTGATTTGTTATATAGTCTTGTGGTTGACTACCATGAGCTTATAGTTGCACTTTCATTTGAGGGTCAATTTGGGGTTTGCCTTGATTCATTTGGGTATATATCAATCCCTAATTTTGTAAAAGAAAAAGTATCAAATTTACTTTATCAAAAAAATTTGGCATTATATGTTGGCTCATCCCTTTACATTCCATGTGGATTATTCAGCCTTGCTTTATTTGATGAAGCAATAGAACTTGGTCGATTGACTTACATGATGGGTATTGCTTCTACAAGAATTTGACTATAATGTCGTACATCATCCAAGATCTTCTAATGTAGTGGATGTTGGGGTCAATGACTCTTTTTTGGATGCAAAACTTTTTCAAGTGCCTAATTTTGATGAATCAGATCTAGGGATACCTACTTGGTATGAGGAAATGATGTCCTTTCTAGCCACTGGGATCCCTTTGACACATTTATGATCAAAAGCTTGAAAAAAGCTTGCGTTGCAGAGTCGTCATTTTTCTATTATTTTGGATCATCTTTGTTACAAAGATCTTAGAGGTGTTTGGTTGTGTTGTGTTCCTCCTCACGAAGTGTCTATTGTTATTCTGAAAGTGTATGCTAGCCCCACATGTGGACATTTTGGTGTCGAGATCATAGTACAAAAGATTCTTTCCACTGGTCTTTGATGGCCTACACTCTAGCAAGATGTCTGAAATTATGTTCACCGATGGATAGGTGAGCCTCGTGCTATGCATTGCTTTCCCCTCTAATCAGTGCTTCCCCTAAAGCCCTTCCAAAAATGGGGATTAGATTTCATTGGGCCTATTTGACCTCCTACAGCCCACTATGATAATTCCTTTATTTTAACTTGTATTGACTATTGTACTTGATGGGAAGAGGCTTGGGTTTTGCACCATGCTAGTGCTGGTAACATGGCTATCGTTCTAGGACAATAGTTATTCCCTTTGTTTGGACTTCCCTTGGAGGTTGTATCAAATCATGGTACTTATTTTTTTTATCAAAGTACTAATAGGGTTTTATTAGTTATGTTACAAAAATGTTGTTAGAGCATCCTAATAAATGGGAGCAATATCTACCTACAATATTATAGGCATATCACACTTTCTATAAGGTCTCTACCGGATTTACTCCCTTTAAGCTTGTTTATGGGTTGAAATCTACTGCTCCGATGAAATTCATTGGTTCCTGCTTACGTGTTGCAGTTCGAGATCAGTTGCTGCTAGAGGATCCTTCTGCCTATCGTCTCCATGCTTTATGGACTTTGGAAGAGCATTGTTATCAAAGTTTCATCCTTATGCAGGAAGTCCAACATCATCAAAGTTGGTGGCATGATCATCACTTAAAGACTCCTATTTTCTATTGTGGTGATTTGGTTCTTTTCTTTCATTCCAGAATGAAGAGGCAAGCAGATAAATTTAATTTATGGTGGATAGGTCACTTCCGAATTAATTCTCAAGTTGGCCTTGCCATTTTCCATCTTGCTACTTTGAGTGGTGATGTTCTTCAAAATCTCGTAATGCATCCAAACTTTAGCCTTATCATACTTAATCTCTTCTGAGACTTGGTGTCTTGTATGTACATACCATTAAAAAAAGAAGAAAAATGAAAAAAATGATGAAAATTGGTAAGGATGGAAGGCCGTGCATTTAGTTCATTTAATGCCATGCATTTTTGTTATGCATAATGGCATTTTGGGCATTCCCTTAAACTCAGATTCCAAAGGTTGAAGCATTCTGGGCATTCTCTTAAACTCAAATTTCACCTATTGACATTTTCAACATTCACTAACATATTTTCTAATATCCCACTTCATACATGGCCAGAAGTAAGAATATTTTGTTTTAACATAGGTCTTTGAATAGCTTGGATATGTAGAAAAAGGTGCATCATGACAACCATGCAATATTTTAACTTTTAATGGGGACTCAGAAGATATGCATAATCTATTGTAACAATAGAAACATACATTTTGCAAATGAAATTTGTCCTGATACATTTGTTACACTTATGTGTTCGTTGAGTAGCTTTGATGTGAACCTTTTCCCTATACATGGGCACTTTTTACTCTAGTGTTGGCTACAGGTTTTTTCCCCATGTTACCACATACACGATTCACTCATATGTGGTGGTACTTTGTACTTAGGGATATTATTTAGCTCTTACTTCTGTTCAATTCATCGTCAATAGAGAGAGCTATTCCAGCCATCCATCTTCTCCATGTGTCTTGTTACGTTTGTGCTCCTTGTGTGCTTCTCTTGTGTCTCTCACACTTCTACACATACCCAACAGTGGTATTAGAGTAGGTTCAACTCTTTCTCAAGTTTTGGTTTTTTACGTCATGACATTCGTGCACTTTTAACAGTGCAAATCGACTTCAAAGCATAGAACAATGAAAGAAACATTTTTGCCAAGTGAATTAGGGTTTTTAACTCCATTTTGAAGCCATTCGTGCAGTCAAAATTGCCATCAAAGTGACGGTTTGTGAGCTAAAATTTCAGCATTCGTTTTAGTTTTCGTTGAAGTAAATATTTTGTCACATTCTTGTTCTTTAGTGAAATAGTGGGCAGTAATGTTGTTTGTCATGCTTCAAGCTGAAGATAAGCTTGATGGGACCAACTATCCAATGTGGTCTTACATGATGAAGCATGTTCTTATTGCGAAACAACTTTGGAACATAGTGGCAGATGTAGATCGAAGACCCATACGTTCTTCTACTTCACAGTCTACTGTCACAGATGGAGCTTCGTCTTCAAGTACAGTGGTTATTCATTCTCCACCTACACAGGAGCATCTTAGATGGGATGGAAAAGATGCTCAAGCTCATGCATTGATTGCGCTTTCTGTGAAGCGTCATATAGTTCCACAAATTTGGTCATGTTCTACATCAAGACAGGCATGGGAGATTCTTGCTTCTTTGTATGTCGTGCGTAATGAAGCACGTGTTGCATAGCAACTTGAGGATGTATGTATGACTAAAAATGACTCTATGGATGTGTATGTGACATGCATCAAGGACTTGAAAGAGCAATTGGCAAATATAGATGAGATTATTCCAAATGCATCACTCATCTCTACATTGTTAGAAGGATTACCCGAATCTTTTCAAAGCTTTTCTACTACACTCTGTTTGGTTGCAAAAGGGAATCCCAATATGTATGCATTTGATGAGGTTGTGTCTCTTCTTTTGCAAGAAAAGCAATCCAGAGTGAATAGGAGTAGTTTGATTGAGGGAACACAAGCACTTGCTATCTCACAAAAGGGGAAAAGCGGGTATGGTTCAACTTTGGGTTCATCAAGTCCAAAGCCTCAACCTTCCTCTTCCACGTATTCCTCTAATGATGTTGATTTGCAAAAGAAGAAGAGATGCAAATGTTGTCGAAAGGTTGGTCATACTATTGATGAGTGTGAGAAAGCTTGCTAAATGCAATGAAAAGAAGAAGGAATCCTACATGTCTATTGCTGAAAATTCAGCAAATGCAAAGAATGATGAAGCTAACATGGCTCAAGATTTTTGATCATGTGTTGTTACATGTCATTATGATGCATCTTTGCATTCGAAATGTATGATTGTGAGTGAGGCTGATTCGGATTGGTTCTTTGATAGTGATGCTTCAAAGCACATAACTTCATGCAAAAGTTTTCTTGCATCTTCGAAAGATGCACCCAAAGGAGGAAACGTGGTGTGCACAAACAATACCTCTTATCTTACCATTGGAGTAGGAGAAATTGATCTTACGACTACAAATGGAGGTATGATTCTCTTGAAAAATGCATTGTATGTACCTGATATCAAGAAGAACTCAATTTTAGCTCCGTTGATTGCCAAAGTTGAACTTCATGTACACTTTGTTGATAATAAGTGTATGGTTCATGATTTCAGCAATGGTGATGTTATCGTGATGTTTGGTACATTATGTAATGGTTTGTATTGCATGGATACATACAAGAGGGCTGCCTCAAATGCCTTGGTTGCTCGTACTTCTTCCATGGTTAAAATGGAGCTTTGGCATGATCGTTTTGGTCACTTGAACTTCAATAGTTTGCTTTACTTACAAAAGAAGGACACGGTTATTGGTTTGCCAACATTTGAGTCCATTGAAAAGCATGCATGCAAAGGTTGCCTTCTTGGAAAGATGCATCGTGCTCCTTTTCCAAATGATAGTCATACACACACTACAAGAAAACTGTAGTGTGTTCATAGTGATATATGTGGTCTCGTCAAGACTCCATCTTTTGGGAAGAATGTATATTTTGTTACCTTCATTGATGATGCTACTCACCATATATGGGTATATCCTATGAAAGCAAAGAATGAGGTATTTTCTTGCTTCAAAGCATTTTTAGATATGGCTGAAAATTTTTCTTCACAAAAGCTTTTGACTCTACCCACAGATGGTGGTGGTGAATACATGTCATATGAGTTTAATGCTTTTTTTTATGAAAGAGGTATTTCACACCAATGTAAAATGCCATATACACCTCAGCAAAATGGTGTTGCCGAGGGTAAAAATAGAACACTTCTTGAAATGGGACGGTGTATGGTTAAAGGAAAGCACCTTCCTGATAAGTTTTGGATGGAAGAGATCATGTGTGCAAACTATATGTTGAATCGCTCCCCTACAAAAGCATTGAGATTCATCACTCCTTATGAGGCTTGGAATGGACATAAGCCTATAGTCATATGCACATGTTTGGTTGTTTAGCATATGCTCTTGTGCCATCACAACAACATCAAAAACTTGATGACAACGCAAAGAAATGTATATTTGTTGGTTATAATGATGAAAGTAAGGGATATCGTTTGTATCATCCATTGACAAACACAATTATTGTGAGTCAAGATGTGGTATTTGTTGAAAATTTAGTTTTCCCTCTACTTGAATGCAAAAAATAGCCAATAGTTAGCTCACAAGATGTGTTTGCTCATGCCTTTGTTACAAAATGGTGCACTTGACTATGGTCATGTAGACCACCCAATTGAGCTCAAAGGGCTGAAAAATTCCAACAAAATAGAGCTGAAAATGCAGAGAATTTCCAGCCAAACATGGCTGAAAATTTTCAACCAAAAATTATCAGAACTATTGGAAATTTCCAGCCACATATGGCTAAACATTTGCATCAAAATATGGCTGAAAATGAGCATGAAATTCAGCCCAAACATGATGTACATGTTGGTGATGTATTACAGAATGAATGCATGTCTATCAAGAGTGCACAAAGTATGCCAAAGTGGCTGAAACAAACTTTACAAGACATCAATTTGAGTGCACCTTTACTTGGTAGAACAAGATCAAGTTATCACCATGCATCAAATAATTTTATGGATTATTCTCTTATTGCAACATCATGTAATGAAGAGCCACTTACTTTTGAAGATGCATGTGATGATCAACAATGAATGAGTGCTATGAAATCAAAAATGGATTCCATACATAGGAATGGTACTTGGGAGTTATGTGAATTTCCAAAAGAAAAAAATGTCATTGGTACAAAGTAGGTTTACAAGATTAAGAGAAAGTCTAATGGTAGCATTGATCGCTACAAAGCTAGATTGGTTGCCAAAGGATATGCGCAACAATATGGCATTGACTATGAGAAGATTTTTGCACCCACTTCATGCATGACTACCATTTGTACCATGGTTGCATTGGCTTCCCATCAAGGTTGGAAACTACATCAATTGGACATAAAGGCAGCTTTCTTGAATGGTGATTTGCAAGAAGAGGTCTATGTGAAGCAACCTCTTGGATTTGCTATGAAAGAGAAAGAACATATGGTTTGTCGCTTGCATAAAGCCTTGTATGGTCTCAAGCAAGCTCCACGTGCATGGTATGACAAAATACATAACCACTTGATTGCTCTTGGCTTCACATGTAGTCCAATTGAAAGCGCACTCTATGTGCAAAGATGAGGTTGATCTTACAGTCCTTGTTCTTTATGTCGATGACATACTTTTGACTGGGTCATGTGATGCAAAACTTGACATTCTTATGGCTAATTTGCAGCATACTTTTGATGTCACTTCTCTTGGTCTTTTGAGCTACTATCTTGGTATCCAGTTTGTATCCGTTGAGGGGGGAGTTGTTATGCATCAAGCAAAGTATGTTGAAAACTTACTTCAACATTTTGACTTTAAGGATTGCAAGCTAATTTGCACACCAGTTGAGACAGGATTTAGGTTCTCAGTTGAGGATTCAAGTGATGCATTTGACACTTCTCTTTATCAGCAAGTTGTAGGATGTCTTATATATGCATGCAACACAAGGCCGAATATATAGTATGCAGTTTCCCATTTGAGTCGATTCATGCATAGCCCTGACACTAAGCATTGGCAAGCGGTGAAACGTGTGTTTAGATATCTCAAAGGCACTTTTAGCTTAGGTCTCTTTTATGGAAGAGATATTCAACCATGCTTGCATGCTTTTATAGATAGTGATTGGGTTGGTTGTTATGATACTCGTGTGTCCACTAGTGGTAATTGCTTTTTCCTTGGAGACTCATGCATATCTTGGTTGAGTAAGAAGCAACCTACAATGGCGACATCGAGTTGTGAAGCTGAGTACAGGGCAGTTTTCATAGCTACAATGGAGTGTATATGGCGGAGGCACCTATTAATGGATCTTTGCATGGAGATTGATGCTGCTACGCATATTCTCACTGATGGTCAGAGTGAATTGGTTGTTGCACGAAACCCAGTGTTTCATGCATGGACCAAACATATTGAGGTGCATTATTACTATGTGAAAGAGCACCTTCATGCAAGAGAAACTGATTTGGTATATTTGCTTACACAAGATAATGTGGCAGACATATTCACCAAAGCTCTTTCATGGGAAAAGTTTGAAGCTTTTCACAAAGCTTTATGCTTATTACCTTGTCAAGGTTGATCTATCACTCCTTGTATGTGTTCACATCATTCGCTCCAAGGGGGTTTGTTAAACTTATGTGTTCCTCGAGTAGTTTTGATGTCAACCTTTTCCCTATACATGGACTTTTTTACTCTAGTGCTCGCTAGAGGTTTTTTCCCCACGTTACCACTACATGATTCACTCATATGTGGTAGTACTTTGTACTTAGGGATATTATTTAGCTCATACTTGAGTTCAGTTCATTGTCAATAGAAAGAGCTATTCTAGCCATCTATCCTATCTGTGTGTCTTGCTACATTTGTGCTCCTTGTGTGTGCTTCTCATGTGTCTCTCACACTTGTAGACATACCCAACAACATTGATCCCTTGTTTGCATGCAAAAAATTCAAAATAGGTGCATAAAAAGAGTCATGTTTCAATTCTTCTTGAATTTGATTGAAAAAATCAAAATTTATTATAGAAAGGAAGTTATATAAAGGTCTCTGACTCAGTGCATCATCAACCTTATTTTCCTTACCAGCTAAATATTTAATGTCAAAGTCATACTCGTTTAATAATTTAATCCAATGCTTTTATCTATTGTTAAGCAATGGTTGTGTGAAAATGTATTTTAGACTCTGATGATCTGTTTTCAATTCAAACTTAACCCCTAACAATAGATGTCTCCAATGCTTAAGTGCATGAACAAGATCAAGCATTTCTAGATCATGAATAGGATAATTAAGTTCATGTTTTCTTAGGATTCATATGCAACCACCGTACCATCTTGTAAAAGAACACATCCTATCTAACTATTAGTTCTCCTAAAAAACAACACTTTTCCAAGCCTTATAACTCAAAACAGTGAGAAATTAGCTTACGCTAGTGAGAGACTCTTTTATTCAATTTTTTTATCCGCGCAATAGTGTTAGAGATGACCTATGTCCAAATCCACCTCCAAGTATCACTTTTGATCCTGCATGTTTAGAAATTATACAGAGAGAATAAAATCAAGGCATTTTCTTCAAATGAACTAAATGTAGAGCCCTAAATGAGGTACTTAAAACATGATTCACAAAAATTTTACAAAGACACTTTTATTCTCTTATGCATGCTCTACCTATCTCTCATACAAAACTTTTCCTAATTCTTTCATCTTTACGATCAATTTTCAACCAAAAAAATATGATGCAGATAAGGTCTAGAGAGAGAATATAAAACTTGACATCCCAAAATTTTGCCTACATGCATAAAATGACCTAATTGTTCATTCTAAGCATTATCCCCACAATGTAATTCGGAAGGTTCAAAATGAATTATTTCACTATTGAGAAGCCTATTACAGTTCATGAGATGTTGTCGTCTTCATTACAATTTTCTATAGGTTGAGGGAGGTATACTTGGGGCCATGATAACTAAGCCTAAATCTAGCATGACCTATACAAAAAAAATTTGCCCCTTCGTGAGCAGAATGTAAAACATTCCCTAACCATTCAACATCCATTTAAATCACCATGTAATCTATCTAGGCAATACAAGAGGATACTTATTATGATGTAATTAATCCTATTTTTCTAATCTAATTTGCAATTTAGTTATTTCCTTTTTCCCTCTATACTTCTCTCTCTCCCTTCTTGTGTTTCTTTTATAAGGGGATTGAACTCATGACTTGTCGACAAAGAGTTCTACGGACAAACTGTTGCTTCAAAAGCCATGGTTTAGGATTACTTCCTAATCTTGCCTCTTCGGGTGTGGTTCAATCATCTCATGCCTATTGCTTTATGAATTTCTAGCCCTCTTGGTTGATCGTTGTCCTCAATGATATGCTCTTGTATCGCTCTAGCCTCGGTGACTATCTCCCAAACTCCCTAGGTACCCTCGAATCCATTCATCACCCTCGCATAGTGTCTTGGCCCTTTTTGGCAACCTTGAACCCTTGGTCTCAACCTCAATATCTTGAATATGATTATCACCCAAAACGACACTTTTTCAAGCCCTGCAACTCAAAACAATGAGAAATTAGCTTAAGCTTGTGAGAGACACTTTTATTCAATTTTTTGATCTACACAATAGTGTTCGAGATGACGTAGGTCCAAATCTGCCTCCAAGTATCACTTTTGAGCCCTAGACATTTAGAAATTCTAGAGAGAATAAAATCAAGACATTTTCTTACAATGAAATAAATGTAGAGCCCTAAATGAGGTATTTAAAACATGATTCACAAAAAATTCACAAAGACACTTTTATTCCCTTATGCATGCTCTACCTTTCTCTCATACAAAACTTTTCCTAATTCTTTCATCTTCACGTTAAATTTTCAACCAAAAAAATATGATGCAGACAAGGTCTAAAGAGAGAATATAAAACTTATCATCCCAAAATTTTGCCTACATGCATAAAATGACCTAATTATTCATTTTAAAGCATTATCCCCGCAATGTAATTCGAAAGTTTCAAAATGAATTATTTCACTATGGAAAGGCCTATTACAGTTCATGAGATGTTGCCTTCTTGATTACAATTTTCTATAGGTTGAGGGAGGTAGACATGGGGCCATGATAGCTAAGCCTAAATCTAGGATGACATATACAAGAAAATTTTGCCCCTTGGTGATCAAAATGTAAAACATTCCCTAACCATTCAACATCCATTTAAATCACCATGTAATCTCTCTAGGCAATACAAGAGGATACTCATTATGATGTACTTAATCCTATTCTTCTAATCTACTTTGCAATTTAGTTATTTCATTTCTCCCTCTATACTTCTCCCTCTCCCTTTTTGCGTTTCTTTTAATAGGGGTTTTGAACTTGTGACTTGTCGGCAAAGAGTTTTACGACCTAACCACTTGCTTCAAAAGCCATGGTTTAGGATTACTTCTTAATCTTGCCTCTTAGAGTGTGGTTCAATCATCTCATGCCTATTGTTTTATGACATTCTAGCCCTCTTGGTTTATCATTGTCCTCAATGATATGCTCTTGTATCTCTCTAGCCTCGGTGACTAGCTCCCAAACTCCCTAGGTACCCCCGAATCGATGTTGTCACCCTCACATAGTGTCTTGAACCTTTTTCGCAACCTTGGTGTCTTGAACCCTTGGTCTCAACCTCAATATCTTGAACATCATTATCACCCAAAACAACACTTTTCCAAGCCTTGTAACTCAAAATAGTGAGAAATTATCTTAAGCTTGTGAGAGACACTTTTATTCAACTTTTTGATCTGCATAATAATGTTCGAGATGACCTAGGTCCAAATCCGCCTCCAAGGATCACTTTTGAGCCCGCACATTTAGAAATTCTATAGAGAGAATAAAATCAAGGCATTTTCTTACAATGAACTAAATGTAGAGCTCTAAATGAGGTACTTAAAACATAACTCACAAAAATTTCACAGATGGTTTTATTCTCTTATGCATGCTCTACCTTTCTCTCATATAGAATTTTTCCTAATTCTTTCATCTTCACATTCAATTTTCAACCAAAAAATTATGATGCAGATAAGGTCTAGAGAGAGAATATAAAACTTGTCATCCCAAAATTTTGCCTACATGCATAAAATGACCTAATTGTTCATTATAAGCATTATCCCCACAATGTAATTCGAAAGGTTCAAAATGAATTATTTCACTATGGAAAGGCCTATTACAATTCATGAGATGTTGCCTTCTTGATTACAATTTTCTATAGGTTGAGGGAGGTAGACTTGGGGCCATGATAGCTAATCCTAAATCTACCATGACCTATACAAGAAGAGTTTGCCCATTGGTGAGCAGAATGTAAAACATTCCCCAACCATTCAGCATCCATTTAAATCACCATGTAATCTCTCTAGGCAATACAAGAGGATAGCTATTATGATGTAATTAATCCTATTTTTCTAATCTACTTTGCAATTTATTTATGTCATTTGTTCCTCTAGACTTCTCCCTCTCCCTTCTTGCGTTTCTTTGAAAAGGGGATTTGAACTCGTGACTTGTGAGCAAAGAGTTCTACGACCTAACCACTTGCTTCAAAAGCCATGGTTTAGGATTACTTCCTAATCTTGCCTCTTAGGGTGTGGTTCAATCATCCCATGCCAATTGCTTTATGACTTTTTAGCCCTCTTGGTTGATCATTGTCCTCAATGATATGCTCTTATATCGCTCTAACCTCGGTGACTAGCTCCCAAACTCCCTAGGTACCCTCGAATCGATGTCCTCACCCTCGCATAGTGTCTTGAACCTTTTTCACAACCTCGATGTCTTGAACCCTTGATCTCAACTTCAATATCTTGAACATCATTATCACCCAAAATGACACTTTTCCAAGCCTTGTAACTCAAAACAGTGAGAAATTAGATTAATCTTGTGAGAGACACTTTTATTCAATTTCTTGATATGCACAATAGTGTTAGAGATGACCTAGGTCCAAATCTGCCTCCAAGTATCACTTTTGAGCCGTGGACATTTAGAAATTATAGAGAGAGAATAAAATCAAGGCATTTTCTTACAATGAACTAAATGTAGAGCCCTAAATGAGGTACTTAAAACATAACTCACAAAAATTTCACAAAGACACTTTTATTCTCTTATGCATGCTCTACCTTTCTCTCATACATAGTTTTTCCTAATTCTTTCATCTTCAAGTTCAATTTTCAACCAAAAAATATGATGCAGATAAGGTCTAGAGAGAGATATAAAACTTTTCATCCCAAAATTTTGGCTATATGCATAAAATGACCTAATTGTTCATTGTAAGCATTATCCCCACAATGTAATTCGAAAGGTTCAAAATGAATTATTTCACTATGGAAAGGCCTATTACAGTT